>CM035433.1:129469132-129819132 GCA_020310875.1 Ceratopteris richardii
TACTATTACGCCTATCCATAAGTCCAGCGATATGATGGATCCAGGGAACTACAGGACTATTATGATAGGCCATATCCTGGCCAAGATCTATGGGGCAGTACTAGAGGCAGAGCTCAGTACACACGCTGAGGCAGCTGGGATCAGAGCACCCGGCCAGGCAGGCTTCCGTCGCACTTTCTCCACCATCGACCACATCTTCGTTCTTCGTTGCTTGATTTAGAGCGCGAAGGCGAGGAAGCAGAGACTATACTGTTGCTTTGTGGATTTCCGCAAAGCCTTCGACATGGTTCCCCGAGAGAGACTACTACGGAGGCTCCAGGAGTTACAGCTACCATAAGACATGCTATGGGCCATCCATGCTCTGTATGCACGAGTCACAGGCAGGGTACGCTTCCCCGGCAGCCTATGAGACAGCCTTGTTAGCACCATTGGTGTGTAACAAGGTTGCCCTCTCTCACCCACTCTCTTCGGTCTCTACATCGACGAGATCACGGAGTATATACAGCGAGCAGGAGGGCTAGGAGGAGACCTCGGAGGTACGCAAGTACACATCCTATTATATGCTGATGACATTGTCTTGCTTTCAAAGTCACAGGAGGGGTTGCAGTCACATTTACAGGCACTCTATACCTTCTGCATGGAGAGAGGACTCAAAGTGAACCTTGGCAAGACCAAGGTCATGATCTTTCATACCTCCAGGACAGTACGCCATCGCGCCTCTTTCACTGCAGCTGGAGGACAGATAGAGGTAGTGGACTCCTACGTCTACCTAGGTGTCACCTTCTCAGGTAGCACAGGGGTATTCTCCATGGCACAGGCAGCGAGAGATAGATTGACGCGAGGCTATGCGGCACTTGCAGGATTGGAGAGACGTTGCTTTCAGACACATTTTCAGGAGCCCCGAACTAAGGGGTGGCTCTTTGACACTCTGGTGACACCCGCATTGATGTATGCAGTAGCAGTTTGGGCACCTGGGATCACGGAGGAGATGTGGACGAGATTGAGAGGCCCCAGGTCATCATGATCTCACGCTTGCTACGCAGCAAGCCCTCCGTTCCACATGACATTATACGAGCTGAGCTTGGCACACCACCGATGCTAGTGGAGGCCCTCTTCCAGTTGGTGACCTTTATTCTGAGGGTCAGAGAGCTCCCCACCAGCCGACTCACCAAGCTTGCATTTGAGAGCTCCAGACATTTAGCAGAGACAGGGCATGAGAGAGTATGGTATGCACAGACTTACCGATGGTTAGCAGACCATGGCATGAGCATTACCGATCTTCCCCCCTTTCGGTATGACCTCTCTTCCCCCCACATTACCCTCTCTCGTTCAGAGAGGAATAGGATCATCCGTCAGGATCTACTACAGATACACGTCAGGGAGACATGGATAGCACCACGGGAGCCTCTTCCCACAAAGAGGCAACACTACAGAGAGCACTTCCTAACTGTGACAGCGGATGGTTTCATTCAGAGACCACGATACATGGATACATACATGGCACCAGCTGAGAGAGTGGCCATTGGGAAGCTCAGAGTATCATCACACCAGCTCGAGATTGAGGTTGGGCGAGCGACACATACCCCGAGGGACTAGAGATTATGCAGGATATGTAGAGAGGAGGTGGAGGACGAGGAGCACTACACATGTAGATGCCACGCATATGAGGACATCAGAGACCGCTACGCACAGCTCTTCAGGGGGGGCAGAGAGATCAGGGCTTTATTGGAGACAGAGGACCAGCGCCCTCTAGGTCGTTTCCTAGTAGAGCTCCAGCACCGTCGTACATCACTCCTCCAGCAACAGATGGAGATACACCTGGCCCCCCTCCCTCAGACTCATATTACAGATTTTTTCAGACCCACATCCACTCGAGGACCCAGCTCGATGCGGGGTGTCACATTACACAGAGTAGAGGAGCTTAGACGACAGCGTCGACGACCGAGACCCCCACTCCGGAGAGTCTATCCACACCAGAGAGAGAGATTCAGGCGATTCACGCACGCCATGACATGGAGATACGGAGACGTAAGCAGCGCACCCCTGTCGATCTGGACATTCAGAGCATTTTGAGGATCGCCATGATGCCTTACCCACCGATGCATTATATTCTACACCCACTCCAGGCATTTAGAGGGTTGTGATACCATCGAGCCTCCCATCCCTATGCATAGTATCACACCCATTGAGCATATAGAGTGCTTACCCATAGCACCCACACCCTTGAGGCCAGTTATTGTCCACTCCTTTTTATACCCGTCTTTTGTACTCACGCTTTATTTTCCTTTTGGGATCACACTGGATTGGATCATAGGCCGATTTTGGCCTCTAATAGACGTTAAAAAGTCTTTCTTTCTCTCTCTCTCTCTCTCTCTCTCTCTCTCTCTCTCTCTCTCTCTCTCTCTCTCTCTCTCTCCCTCCCTCCCTCCCTCCCTCCCTCCCTCCCTCCCTCCCTCCCTCCCTCCCTCCCTCCCTCCCTCCCTCCCTCCCTCCCTCCCTCCCTCCCTCCCTCCCTCCCTCCCTCCCTCCCTCCCTCCCTCCCTCCCTCCCTCTCTCTCTCTCTCTCTCTCTCTCTCTCTCTCTCTCTCTCTCTCTCTCTCTCTCTCTCTCTCTCTCTCTCTCTCTCTCTCTCTCTCTCTCCCCACTTGCTAGCACTATCGGGGTGAAGCAAGGATGCCCTCTTTCACCCACCCTCTTTGGTTTCTACATTGATGAGATAGTGGACTACATACAGCAGCAGGGGGGTTGATGGCATTGAGGTACGCGGGTCCACTGTCCATATTCTTTTATACGCTGATGATATTGTACTGGTTTCAGAGTCTGCAAAAGGTCTACAGCATCATATACATGGGCTAGATGACTTTTGCAAACACAAAGGGTTATCTGTGAACCTTGGTAAAACCAAGGTCATGATCTTTCATACATCAGCACAGGTACGCAGACATAGTTTGTTCATAGCAGCAGGTGGACCGATTGAGGTGGTCGGATCATATGTTTACTTGGGAGTGACATTTACAGCAGCATCAGGGGTCTTCTCTATGTCTCAGGCAGGCTGAAGCCCGTGACCGCATCACACGTGGGTATGCAGCACTAGCTTTGATGGAGAGACAGTGCCACCAGGCACAAAGGGGTGGCTCTTCGACACTTTGGTTATGCCAGCGCTCATGTATGGGGCAGCCATATGGGGAGCAGGATTAGCTACATCAGTATGGACAGCATTAGAGAGGCCACAGATCCTCATGATTGCCAGACTTATCCGCAGCAAGCCTTCAGTACCACATGATATCATTAGAGAAGAGCTCGCTGCACCACCGATGCTAGTTGAGACACTATTCCAGACACTATGCCTATTACACAGACTCCGGAGCATGGATACAGAGCGCATTGCTTATCGTGCTTTCCAGGCATCACGTGACATGGCATTAGGAGGCGACACCTCCTCATGGTATGCATAGACACGAGACTGGCTGGCCCACCATGGCTTTGACATAGACAGGCTACCACCACTACAGTACGAGACACATGCACCCACCTACTCGCTCTCTCATCAAGAGAGGAATAGGGTCATTCGTCAGGAGATATGGCATACATACATACAGAGGACATGGGTGAGCCCTAGGGATACATTGCCACCGAAAATGCTCTATTACTGGGAGCATTTTCTACATATATCGGACGAGGGCTTCGAGATCCCGAGATACATGCAGACATACCTACCCCACCACCTCCGAGTCGTCATTGGAGAGCTCCTGGTTTCATCACATCAGCTCGAGATTGAGAGGAGTCAGTCCAGGGGAGTCCCCCATGAGGAGAGGTGGTGCCCGGTATGCGAGACAGAGGTAGAGAGTGAGAAGCATTTTGTTATCAGATGCCCAGCGTACTTAGACCTATGAGCACACTTCCAGATAGAAGGGTCACTCTAGTTGTGCATGACTATGGGAGACCAACGACGCTTGGGACCCTTCCTCACATGAGCATACGAGAGGCGAGAGCGGTCACTACAGCCCACACATCAGCCACGGGTGAGTACCCAGCAGAGCATTACCCAGTTCTTTCAGCGAGCTGAGCTACATCAGAGAGGTCCATATATAGGGCTCATGCTCCACCGGGCAGCTGCATAGAGAGCACGGTGACGACTACGCATGGGCGGATATCGTGGACCACGACTATATCAAGAGGATATCTCATGCATCAGGACAGCCTACAACCACATGATGGAGCATAGGCATACCACCACCCCCTAGGTTGTCTTCCTTCAGGAGGCACTCACACCACCACTGATGTACCACATACTACACCCACCTCCACCCATCACCATTAGCTAGGGTGTTTTACTCACATTATGGATCCCCCCATGTATTAGGTGGCCATTATCTGCAGAGTCAGAGCCACGTCTTCCCAGCCTTTTCTAGCCCTATATTGCTTTGTGTAGCGATATACTTTTTATTTTATTTCATCTTCTACACAGGGTTACTACACTTGTACATGGTTTTTGTTTCATAGGCCAAGTTTGGCCTCCAGAAGACGTTAATATGACTCTCTCTCTCTCTCTCTCTCTCTCTCTCTCTCTCTCTCTCTCTCTCTCTCTCTCTCTCTCTCTCTCTCTCTCTCTCTCTCTCTCTCTCTCTCTCTCTCTCTCTCTCTCTCTCTCTCTCTCTCTCTCTCTCTCTCTCTCTCTCTCTCTCTCTCTCTCTCTCTCTCTCTCTCTCTCCCCCCCCCCGTCGACCTGCTGCAAGCCTAGCCCGGCGACCTGCTGCCTGCCTCTCTGCCTCCCTCCGACGCGCACTGACGCCCTCCTACCCTCTGACGCAGCATCTGACACACACTAATGCGTCCTCTGACGCAGCATCTGAATCTGTACCCGAATCCTCTCTCTGATGCAAAACCCTAAATCTGTACCCGAATCCTCTCTCTCTCTCTGCCCGTCCAGGTGACCTAAATCTGCCCGTTGCAAAACCCTAAATCTGCCCGCTGCTCTGTACCCGAATCTGATGCGATCTCTGCCTGTCCCGGAGGCACAAACTTGGATTTTAGGGTTTCGAAACTCTGCTTTTAGGGTTCTGCAGCCTTCCCCCCCCTCTCAGCAATGAGTTCAAATCTCTCTGTGTTTTTAGATGCAGCACTAATTTTAGGGTTTGAAGACTCTGATTCTAGGGGTTCAAAGCCCTGATTTAGGGTTTGGCACTTGTAGCCTGCTGTGCAAACAGCCACAACCATCTACCCCTTTTAACTAACTCTCTCTCTCTCTCTCTCTCTCTCTCTCTCTCTCTCTCTCTCTCTCTCTCTCTCTCTCTCTCTCTCTCTCTCTCTCTCTCTCTCTCTCTCTCTCTCTCTCTCTCTCTCTCTCTCTCTCTCTCTCTCTCTCTCTCTCTCTCTCTCTCCCCCCCGCGTCAGAGGGAGTCAGATCCGCACGTCAGAGGGAGTCAGACCCGCGCATCAGAGGGCGTCAGATCCGTGCGTCAGAGGGCGTCATACCTGCTCTACCTGTGCGTCAGACCCGCGCGTCAGAACGCATCAGACCCCGTGTCAGAGCACGTCAGAGCCGCGCGTCAGAGAGAGAGAGAGGGGAGCAGCCCCCCTCTTTCTTCATCTCGAGGGGAGGGTGAGGGAGGGGACCCTCTCCTTGAGCTTTCCAGCACCCTTCTCCTCGCTCCCTTGTCTACAGCAACAACATGGAAGGCAAGAAAAGCTTTGCCTCTGCCCTGTTGCACCAGCCGCTTTCTATACCAACCCCAGTCAACAAACCAACAGCATGGGAGTCTTACTTACTCCAAGAACTGAAGAAACTCCAAGGAAAATGGCAGCAATGAAGCAGGAAATTAGTAAGAAAGATGAACAAATAGCCAGATTCCAACAAAAACTTGATGAAACACAAGGAAACAGCCAGCAAACAGGAGCTGAATCAACAAATAAAGTCGACTTGACAACACAATTATCCGAGGTAAAACTATCCAGCTCTACACATTTTTCAAAAGAAGTAATGGCTGTGGTAAAGGAGCAGGAATTGGTGGACAGCAACAAGAAAGTTATCAGAATTGGAGGCCTCCCCCTAGGATGGGACAGAGAGGACATCGCACCCGAGTTAAAAGATGACTACATCCTTGAAACAGAAGTACTAGAAGCACAACTAACCAAGGTGGTCCCCTTCATCAATCTAGGGTCTCCGGTCTTCATCACACCCAAAGGAACTCAGGCAAGGGTAAGCTATTTTGACATGTCAGATAAGATAACTGTCATGAAGCAAGCAAAGTCACTACAAGGTACTAAAGTATGGATAGCAGATGAACTCACCCCACTCCAACTTAAAAATCGACCAGCAGAGTTAACTAAAGTCAGAGAAGCCAGGAAGAATGGAAAGTGGGCAGTATACAGAGGCGGTCAAGCTATTATCGGTCAAGCTATTATCAGAGATTTCCATACCCATACCACATAGGAAGAAACAGCTATCTCCCTCATTTGTAATATATATTGATGTAATTTTGAAACTCTTACTCCCATAGGTCGATTTCGGCCTCCCGTGGACGTTAATATATCTTTCTTTCTTTCTTTCTTTCTCTCTCTCTCTCTCTCTCTCTCTCTCTCTCTCTCTCTCTCTCTCTCTCTCTCTCTCTCTCTCTCTCTCTCTCTCTCTCTCTCTCTCTCTCTCTCTCTCTCTCTCTCTCTCTCTCTCTCTCTCTCTCTCTCTCTCACTATTCCAGACGGTATGCCTATTACACAGACTTCGAGGCATGGATACAGAGCGCATTGCTTATCGTGCTTTCGAGGCATCACGTGATATGGCATTAGCAGGCGACACCTCCTCATGGTATGCACAGACACGAGACTGGCTTGCCCACCATGGCTTTGACATAGACAGGCTACCACCACTACAGTACGACTCTCATGCACCCACCTACTCGCTCTCTCATCAAGAGAGGAATAGGATCATTCGTCAGGAGATATGGCATACATACATACAGAGGACATGGGTGAGCCCTAGGGGTACATTGCCACCGAAAATGCTCTACTACCGCGAGCATTTCCTACATATATCGGGCACGGGCTTCATCGAGATTCCGAGATACATGCAGACCTACCTTCCCCACCACCCACGAGTCGTCATTGGGCAGCTCCGGGTTTCATCACATCAGCTCGAGATTGAGAGGGGTCGGTCCAGGGGAGTCCCCCGTGAGGAGAGGTGGTGCCCAGTATGCCAGACAGAGGTAGAGAGTGAAGAGCATTTTGTTATCAGATGTCCAGCATACATAGACCTACGAGCACAGTTCCAGATCGAGGAGTCATTCCAGCTGTGCATGACTATGGGAGACCAGAGACGCTTGGGACGCTTTCTCACAGCAGCATACGAGAGGCGAGAGCAGTCACTACAGCCCATACATCAGACACGGGTGAGTACCCAGCAGACCATTACCCAGTTCTTTCAGCGAGTTGAGCTACATCAGAGAGGTCCATCTATAGGGCTCACGCTCCACCAGGCAGCAGCACAGAGAGCACAGCGCCGACCACGCATGGGCGGATATCGTCGACCACGACTATATCAGGAGGATATCTCACGCATCAGGATTGCCTACGACCACATGATGGAGCATAGGCGTACCACCACCCCCTGGGTTGTCTTCCTTCAGGAGGCACTCAGACGACCACCGATGTACCACATACTACACCCACCTCCACCCATCACCAGTAGCTAGGGCGTTTTACTCACATTTTGGACCCCCCCCATGTATTAGGTGGCCACTATCTGCAGAGTCAGAGCCACATCTCCCCAGCCTTTTCCAGCCCTATATAGCTTTGTGTAGCGATATACTTTTTATTTCATTTTATCTTCTACACAGGGTTACTACACTTGTACATGGTTTTTGTCTCATAGGCCAAGTTTGGCCTCCAGAAGACGTTAATATGACTTTCTTTCTTTCTTTCTTTCTTTCTCTCTATGTCTCAAACAGCTCGTGACTGCATCACACGTGGGTACGCAGCACTAGCTTTGATGGAGAGACAGTGCCACCAGGCATATTTTCAGGAGCCCCGCACAAAGGGGTGGCTCTTTGACACTTTGGTTACGCCGGCGCTCATGTATGGGGCAGCCATTTGGGGGCCGGGATTAGCTACATAAGTATGGACAGCATTAGAGAGGCCACAGATCCTCATGATTGCCAGACTTATCCGCAGCAAGCCTTCAGTACCGCATGATATCATTAGAGCAGAGCTCGCTGCACCACCGATGCTAGTTGAGGCATTGTTCCAGACAGTATGCCTAGTACACAGACTTCGGAGCATGGATACAGAGCGCATTGCTTATCGTGCTCTCCAGGCATCACGTGATATGGAATTAGCAGGCGACACCTCTTCATGGTATGCACAGACACGAGACTGGCTGGCCCACCATGGCTTTGACATAGACAGGCTACCACCACTACAGTACAACTCACATGCACCCACCTACTCGCTCTCTCATCAAGAGAGGAATAGGGTCATTCCTCAGGAGATATGGCATACATACATACAGAGGACATGGGTGAGCCCTAGGGATACATTGCCACCGAAAATGCTCTATTACCGAGAGCATTTTCTACACATATCGGACGCGGACTTCATCGAGATCCCGAGATACATGCAGACATACCTTCCCCACCACCTCCGAGTCGTCATTGGGCAGCTCCGGGTCTCATCACATCATCTCGAGATTGAGAGGGGTCGATCCACGGGAGTCCCCCGTGAGGAGAGGTGGTGCCCAGTATGCCAGACAGAGGTAGAGAGTGAGGAGCATTTTGTTATCAGATGCCGAGCATACTTAGACCTACGAGCACAGTTCCAGCTAGAGGAGTCACTCCAATTGTGCATGACCATGGGAGACCAGCGACGCTTGGGGCGCTTCCTCACAGCAGCATACGAGAGGCGAGAGCGGTCACTAAAGCCCACACATCAGCGACGGGTGAGTACCCAGCATACCATTACCCAGTTCTTTCAGCGAGCGGAGCTAGATCAGAGAGGTCCTTCTAGAGGGCTCACACTCCACCAGGCAGCAGCACAGAGAGCACGACGCCGACCACGCATGGTAGGATATCGTCGACCGTGACTATATCAGGAGGATATCTCACGCATCAGGACAACCTACGACCACATGATGGAGCATAGGCGTTCCACCACCCCCTGGGTTGTCTTCCTTCAGGAGGCACTCAGACCACCTCCGATGTACCACATACTACACCCACCTCCCCCATCACCAGTAGCTAGGGTGTTTTGCTCACTCATATTATGGATCCCCCCGTATTAGGTGGCCACTATCTGCTGAGTCAGTGCCACTTCTCCCCAGCCTTTTACCAACCCTTGATAGCTTTGTGTTTATTTCATTTCATTTTCTACACATAGGCCAAGTTTGGCCTCCAGAAGACGTTAATATGACTTTCTCTCTCTCTCTCTCTCTCTCTCTCTCTCTCTCTCTCTCTCTCTCTCTCTCTCTCTCTCTCTCTCTCTCTCTCTCTCTCTCTCTCTCTCTCTCTCTCTCTCTCTCTCTCTCTCTCTCTCTCTCTCTCTCTCTCTCTCTCTCTCTCTCTCTCTCTCTCTCTCTCAAATCCAAAACCCTAAACCTAATCTCTAAAATGGCTCCCAACGAACTTATCGCTAAAGCCCTCAAAGAGGCCAAAAAGGAAGCAGACCACAACCTCAATGTGGAGATACGAAAAATGATGGAAAAGTTCAAAGGACTCAAAGAACAAGTAATGGATAAAGTCAAAGGACTCGAAGAACAAGTAAAGACTCTCACAGAAGAACGAGACAATTGGAGGACAACCTATGAGCATCTGAAAGAAGAGGGGGAGATCTCCAACATGGAGACACTCAAAGAAGAAATAAAGAAGGAAATCAAAACGGAGGTAGAATCCACTCGAGAGTCGTGGGTGGAAGTAGTACACAAAAGGGTTAAGAAGGAAGTTAGGGAAGACGTGCAGAAAGAAGAGCTCACACGAGTCCAAGATACACTTGAGGAGGAGAGGCTTCTACACACTCGAAGACTTCACATTCGGATTACGGGCCTACCCGAAGGAGCATCACTGGAGAACGACGCCACTGACATTTGCCGTCGACTTGGATATGAGAGCATGCCCTTCACAGCCGCATGGAGGGTTGGGAGGGATACATCACGTTTGCGAGCACTCATCCTTAAGATGAGCTCCGAGGAGGCACGGACCGCCTTTTTTAGACATCGACCAGTACTATGTGGACTACTCGGCGGCGCCCTCTATAGGGACGAGGACCTCACGCAGATGCAGGTGGTACCGACCCGCTTGCATGCCAAAGATACTCGAGGCATGCCGACAGGGGAGGAAGGCCTTTTACCGTGATGGTAAGGTCTTCATAGATGGAAGCCCTATCAAATAGGGCCACGCGGCCTATGAGACATCACTACACCAAGAGACACCACTCAGAGGAGCAGTGTAGAACTACAATAACTGCAATGGGGCATTGTGGACGCGACCAGATAGACTCGAGGAGATCCTGGCATCACATGACTTTGCGTGCATCACAAAGACACACGAGAGCCCAGAGAGAGGTTTACCACGCAGTTTTCATTGGGAATCCGCATTCAAGACCACGACGAGAGAGTACAACACGAGGGTTGGGAGGTGTGGCCATCGTATTTAGACAGAGATACAGAGCCGGATCCATATTATAGGAAGAGATGAGGAGGCACGATACATGTGGGTTCCCATGGAGATAGCACAGGGGAGCTTGATTTACATTGCTATATGCCACTTCCCTCCAGGCGGATCTCGATACGCAGGACAAGATCTTGGGGGAACGATCCGAGACAGAGACTCACCGTACACAGCACTTTCAGATGAGATATTACATTACAGCACACTAGGTGAAGTCTTCCTTATGAGGGACTTCAATGGCCGCACTCGGTCACATCAGTGCGAGGCATACGACATGGATCACCAACATCTCATGAGGGCCAGAGACCCGGATGAGATGAGAACCAATAGAGTATCAGCGGATATGGGTCAAGACACCACCGGGTATGGAAGACATCTACTTGAGCTACACAGCCGACATCAACTCCTTATATAACGGGATGAATCGTTGGTCAAGTTCGGGTCGATTTACTTGCTTCCCTCACAGAGGAGGTGAGAGCACAGTCGACTACATTTTGGGTACCACCTCTGGAGCTTCACTCATCCCCTCACTTAGTATTGGACGACGCCCACTTGGTGCTGACCATACATTTATCACACTCACACTCTCATCTCCTATTCCATTAGACCCTCCCTCACCCATTGAGACACAAACCACGATACGCTTCACACACGAGCTCTCACGTTTATGCACACCATTTACCCACCCGCCTACTCTCCCTCGATCCACTCTCACCCTTGGACACACTTACATCTCAGTTCACCACCATCCTACAGGACTCAGCTCTCTGCAGCTTCCCACACCACACACATATACACCCTCCATGCACATGATCCATGCCCCAAAACCGCTCGTATGATGCAGATTGCCGTGAGCTACGGAAGCACCTACGGATTTTAGAGCATAGAGGGGATATTACACACACACAGGCACAGCGTCGCATGCAGAGCCTTACTCGCCGCAAACGGCGAGATTGGGAGGAGAGAGAGTACTAGGATATTTACCATTTGCTCATGAATCGAGACGGTGTAGTGGCATGGCAACATTTAAGAGAGAGGAGACAACAGACACCCATCCGAGACCCGAGCACTTGGCATAGCTATGCACGGAGCCTATACGAGATCCCAGACCAGCCCCCCATTCCCAGACCACAGAGCTCACGTCCTACTACCTGTGACTTCTTCACGCCCACTATGGTGGGACGCACTATTTCCCGTCTACAACATGGCAGGGCCCATGACCATTTCGGTTTACAAGCAGAGCACCTCATCTACGGAGGCACGACCCTCGCACCACTCATTGCCCACCTCTTAACCGTGCATTGGTTGAAGGGCTCCCCGACTCATGGACTCAGCACACCATAGTGCCCATTCATAAGTCAAGAGATACTATGGATCCAGCTACATACCGGACGATCATGATTGGCCCTATATTGGCCAAGTTACATGGGGCGGTACTAGAGACAGAGTTGAGTACTCTCGCTAAGAGGAAGGGTATCACGGCTCAAGGACAGGTAGGTTTCAGACGCGATTACTCTACCATTGACCACATCTTCACTTTGAGATGTCTGATCGACCAGGCAAGGGTGAGGAAGAGGAGATTATATTGTTGCTTTGTGGACTTCTGCAAAGCATTTGACACTGTTCCCAGGGACGACTCTTCAAACGACTACTTGATATCGGAGCTTCGGAGGAGATGATATGGGGGATCTACGCCTTATACGAGAGAGTATCTAGTAGAGTCAGATGTCCAGGGGGCTTGTCTCATCCACTTGCTAGCACTATCGGGGTGAAGCAATGATGCCCTCTTTCACCCACCCTCTTTGGTCTCTACATTGATGAGATAGTGGACTTCATACAACAGCAAGGGGGTGATGGCATTGAGGTACGCGGGTCCACTGTCCATATTCTTTTATACGCTGATGATATTGTACTGGTTTCAGAGTCTGCAAAAGGTCTACAGCATCATCTACATGGCCTAGATGACTTTTGTAGACACAAAGGGTTATCTATGAACCTTCCTAAAACAAAGGTCATGATCTTTCATACATCAGCACAGGTATGCAGACATAGTTTGTTCATAGAAGCAGGCGGACCGATCGAGGTGGTCAGACCGATCGAGGTGAGAAGCAGGCGGACCGATCCAGGTGGTCAGATCATATGTTTACTTGAGAGTGACATTTACAGCAGCATCAGGGGTCTTCTCTATGTCTCAGCAAGCTCATGACCGCATCACATGTGGGTACGCAGCACTAGCTTTGATGGAGAGACAGTGCCACCACGCATATTTTCAGGAGCCCCACACAAAGGGGTGGCTCTTGGATACTTTGGTTACGCCAGCGCTCATGTATGGAGCAGCCATATGGGGACCGGGATTTGCTACGTCAGTATGGACAGCATTAGAGAGGCCACAGATCCTCATGATTGCCAGACTTATCCGCACCACGCCTTCAGTACCACATGATATAATTAGAGAAGAGCTCGCTGCACCACTGATGCTAGTTGAGGCACTATTCCAGACAGTATGCCTATTACACAGACTTCGGAGCATGGATACAGAGCGCATTGCTCATCGTGCTTTCCAAGCATCACGTGATATGGCATTAGCAAGCGACACCTCCTCATGGTATGCACAGACACGAGACTAGTTGGCCCACCATGGCTTTGACATAGACAAGCTACCACCACTACAGTACGACTCACATGCACCCACCTACTCGCTCTCTCATCAAGAGAGGGATAGGGTCATTTGTCAAGAGATATGGCATACATACATACAGAGGACATGGGTGAGCCCTAGGGATACATTGCCACCGAAAATGCTTCATTACCGTGAGCATTTTCTACATATATCAGACGAGGGCTTCATCGAGATTTCGAGATACATGCAGACATACCTACCCCACCACCTTCGAGTCGTCATTGGACAGCTCCGGGTTTCATCACATCAGCTCGAGATTGAGAGGAGTCGGTCAAGGGGAGTCCCCCATGAGGAGAGGTGGTGCCCGGTATGCGAGACAGAGGTAGAGAGTGAGAAGCATTTTGTTATCAGATGCCAAGCATACTTAGACCTACGAGCACACTTCCAAATAGAGGAGTCACTTTGATTGTGCATGACTATGGGAGATCAACGGCGCTTGGGACCCTTCCTCACAGGAGCATACGAGAGGCGAGAGCGGTCACTACAACCAACGCATCAACCACGGGTGAGTACCAAGCAAACCATTACCCAATTCTTTCACCGAGCTGAGCTACATCAAAGAGGTCCATCTATAGGGCTCACGCTCCACCGCGCAGTAGCATAGAGAGCACGACGTCGACCACGCATGGTCGGATATCGTCGACCACGCATATATCAAGAGGATATCTCACGCATCAAGATAGCCTACGACCACATGATGGAGCATAGGCGTACTGTTGGAAGTGAGGTAGGCCCTTGGCTCATGTCACAGGTCCATGGTTCCATAGTTCCAGTATATACAACATTAATTCAAGCATTCTTCAATATTGACAAAACATGAACATACCACAACTTAATCATAGAGATGATGAGACAAAGATACCGAAAGAATAGACGACATGTGTAAGGTGTTACGTAAGCCATCGCTTACTCATAGTATCAATATACCAATGTTCAATGTACAATGTAGGAGCAAAACTCTCAACCACTCTATGTGATGAGAAATAGATGAATGAGTGAATGTACAAATGTAACAAACATATTCAGATGTATGGGTAGTAATTTGAATATACATGAGATGTGTGACCTTATAGGTTATAGAAGAGTGAATATGAGTGACTGAAAGAGGAAGAATCAATGTGAAACTGATAATCAACAAACCCTCATCTAACCTTAGGCTATGGAAGACCCTAAGTTAGATACGTGTGTGACAAGATCACATACTTGAAAAATAGCAATGAATGCTAACAAGTTTGCTGTCAGAAATCCTGAAACTCATGTGAACACACCTTCTCAAACACCTCATCCAAATATGCATAAAGCATATACGTACTGATTCTCTTGTACCTATGCCGAATAGGACTCCTCCTCATATGAACGCCACGGCCTCCATAAACTTCAAGTAGTACCTGTGTGCATAAAGATAATATGTACCTGAATACTTAACATAAGATTTAAATCTTATGTTAACCACCATCCAATGTCTTTGACGTAGCTCGAAATCTTCATGTAGAAGACAATGTTCAACTACAACATGTAGATGGCTGATCCTCACCATCAAGCTGCTAATGACCAAGTCTTCTTGCCATGAACAAGAGATAACCTCCTCTCCATGAGCTAAAGTGTGAGCACACCCTTCATCTTCTCCAAGAAGAATCATTAAGAAGAACTCCATAGCTGCTCCTCAACATGCTTCAAGTTAGCACCATGGCTGCTCCATGTGCTAAACGAAACACCACCTCTATTGATGTCCAAGCTCCAAGTTTGTGTTGAATACTAGGTGAAGGATACTTGATAATGAGCCCAAAGACTCTCTTTTATAGTAGAGTATGTGTCTCTCAAAAGCAAATAAAGCTTCTACGATCGATATGCCTTCAAAAGCAACTTCCGTTCATATAAAGCAAAACTTGAATCGGAATCCGTCGGATGTTTAATAAAACAAAAATCAATTCCTTCGCGCACGCCGCTGCTGGAGGCGCGATTTGAACCAAGCCCGATTATATGGGAGGAGAATGGCATAGCCACGGCGCTCACGCTGTAGTGTGAACAAGGAGTTCTAAGAAATATACACATCCTGTACTTAATGGAGAATATTGGACCAATTGGCATTGTTTCCAAAAATCCTCCTTGCAATGTCATATTGGTACAACCTGGTCTGGATCTGCAAACTTCATAAGCTGCAAACTATTACAAGCTTCAAGCTTGTACTCCCGCATTTCAGAACTGACCTTCAAACCTTTTCTTCAAAAGTCTTCTTCAAAACTGAATTTGACTTTCCTTCAAAAAATCTGAACTTGCTGAATATGAACCATAATACTTGAGAAAATATGCAAACTATATATCCAATAGTGTATACATCAAGCAATCATTGCTTGACAACAAATATAGCATGAACTGTCTCCGAACCTACTATCTCATGTTTTCAAAAACCTGAAAGCATACACTAGGATCCACATATTTGCATTTACCTTGCAAAAAAAGTTTCTCAACGTACTTCTTCTGCGTCATGTAAATACACTAAACAAAATCAAGAACTGAATCCTGGAACCTGTGACTGAAAACTCACAACTTAGTGTATTATGAACATTGCTGGTTCATCTTTGACCGTAGTTCAAGTCAATTCAACTCAACTCAATTGAAATCAACTGAAATCAACTGAAATATGAGTCTCATCAAAAAATCTATGATGTCATCATGTCATCATCCTTGTTCTAATGTGTAAATCCTTCATACCTCTTTCCTTCATAACCTGGTATAAACATATATGTGCACACTTAAAAATACCTCTATGAAATATCGAGCTTCTCTTCAATAGAACTCTGGAAACTTCTCCTGAACAGGAACATCCTAACAGGAACTTTCTCCAAACATTCTTCTTCTTCCTTCTTCTTTCAAAGTTGGAACATAAAGCTAACCTGACAAAGGAAATATAGGAATACCTGTAGGTATGACTTTGCATTCTTTTACATATGGCTGAAAATAAGTCTTCATGTTTCATCACCCCCTTGGATGACTTAACACAAGTGATAGGATCTGATGGAACACCTTTTTTAATACAAACATGTATCCAAAAATCAAGACAATCACTAAAAGTAGATTCTCCAACTGAATAGTACATCAACAAGACTAAATTTTTTGAAGTTTCTGAAAATACTGAATATGAGGTAACCTTTTCCAAACATAAAACCTCAACCCAAGTCTTCAACATCTGCTACAAAACTCTTTTACCTTAAGAGAGTTAGATAAAGAAGAAATATACTTCTCTGCAACTTGTCATATACCAAGTAGCTCTGTATTGACACTCCAAGAATTCTTTGAGGGAACATATAAGCTTCCTGCTCAAAAGCTTCAACTAAAACATAACTCATATACATATGATTCAAAACATATATCTGCTGCTTTTTCTTTCTCTCAATGCAATTCTTTGTCAAATCTACTAAATCATGACCAAATGTAATGCAAACAAGAAATTGCTTTTTCTTCATACAAGATGTTCTCGTAGACTTGTCTTTGGGTGTAGAGGATAAAATAGGAAAAGTATATGGAAAATATATGAGAAAAGGAAGCCTTACTTTTCTTTTGGAAATGATGGACTTTCTTTTCTGCATCTTTCTTCCACCTGATGATGATGTCAACATCTTCAAACTTCTCTTCCATACCTTTTGTTCTCTTCATCTTGAAGTAGCAAACACTCTTGACTTCTTCGAATGAACTTTTTTCTCTTTCTCTAATACTAAGAGTAAGAGATAAAACAAACATGGTATATAATGGAGTGAATATAGAATCATGTTTTATCATCTCCTCATATCTCTGAATCAAAATTCTGCTTTCAAATGTCTCAAACAACTAAATTCACCAATCTTCTATCTGAATGATGGATTACCTTTCTAGAGTTACCTTCTCTAGATACATTTGTACCTTGATAATCCACTTACAATAGAAAATTGGTTGTAAAACTCATCCCATCTCCAAATTTTTCTTCTTAGATAAGCTTTCTTGCCATGAAAGAGATCTCTCAAAACTCTCTAGAAAAACCTCTAGATACCTGTTTTGATGTGGCCTTTAACTTTCAAAAGATGAAAGTGTACAAAAGCATTCCTTGAATTTCTTCAAATCTCTTCATAACTGCTCTTCTAAGACATGACCTGCAAATGATAATCTGATAGTAAAAATTGATACCTGTGATTTGATGTTGATCTGATTTCTTCATCTTTTCTAAACCATTGTTCTTCATTGAATTTGAAGTAGTCTTCTCTTCATCAAGTCTGGGTCTTCAAACAATACTTTTGTAAAGTATTTGCATACTCTTCCAAAAATATTTAGCTGCTAACAGATCATAAACTTCATACTCCACACTGATGAATACACATGTAACTGAATTGTCTAATTCTCAAATCTCTACTCATCTAGATTAAGTGTGTATGTCAAATGTCAAATGTTAGAAGTTGCTCTTAAATCATATGTTGTAAACCTGGAAGTCTGGAAACCTGGGAATCTGAATGAGCCTTAAAGCATTGATGCCAAAGATCTAAAGTTCTGAAACCAAAACCTTAGTGCTCTGATACCAAATGTTGGAAGTGAGATAGGCCCTTGGCTCATGTCACAGGTCCATGGTTCCATAGTTCTAGTATATACAACATTAATTCCAGCATTCTTCAATATTGACAAAACATGAACATACCACAACTTAATCATACAGATGATGAGACAAAGATAGAGAAAGAATAGACGACATGTGTAAGGTGTTACGTAAGCCATCGCTTACTCATAGTATCAATATACCAATGTTCAATGTACAATGTGGGAGCAAAACTCTCAACCACTCTATGTGATGAGAAATAGATGAATGAGTGAATGTACAAATGTACCAAACATATTCAGATGTATGGGCAGTAATCTCAATATACATGAGATGTGTGACCTTATAGGTTATAGAAGAGTGAATATGAGTGACTGAAAGAGGAAGGATCAGTGTGAAATTGATAATCAACAAACCCTCATCTAACCTTAGGCTATGGAAGACCCTAAGTTAGATACGTGTGTGACAAGATCACATACTTAAAAAATAGCAATGAATGCTAACAAGTTTGCTGTCAGAAATCCTGAAACTCATGTGAACACACCTTCTCAAACACCTCATCCAAATATGCATAAAGCATATACGTACTGATTCTCTTGTACCTATGCCGAATAGGACTCCTCCTCATATGAACGCCACGGCCTCCATAAACTTCAAGTAGTACCTGTGTGCATAAAGAGAATATGTACCTGAATACTTAACATAAGATTTAAATCTTATGTTAACCACCGTCCAATGTCTTTGACGTAGCCCGAAATCTTCATGTAGAAGACAATCTCCAACTACAACATGTAGATGGTCGATCCTCACCATCAAGCTGCTAATGACCAAGTCTTCTTGCCATGAACAAGAGATAACCTCCTCTCCACGAGCTAGAGTGTGAGCACACCCTTCATCTTCTCAAAGAAGAATCATTAAGAAGAACTCCATAGCTGCTCCTCAACATGCTTCAAGTTAGCACCATGGCTGCCCCATGTGCTAGACGAAACACCACCTCTATTGAGGTCCAAGCTCCAAGCTTGTGTTGAATACTAAGTGAAGGATACTTGATAATGAGCCCAAAGACTCTCTTTTATAGTAGAGTATGTGTCTCTCAAAAGCAAATAAAGCTTCTACGATCGATATGCCTTCAAAAGCAACTTCCGTTCATATAAAGCAAAACTTACGAGATCGCTGAATTGAAATCCGTCGGATGTTTTAATAAAACAAACATCAATTCCTTCGCGCACGCCGCTGCTGGAGGCGGGATTTGAACCCAGCCCGATTATATGGGAGGAGAATGGCATAGCCACGGCTCTCACGCTGTAGTGTGAACAAGGAGTTCTAAGAAATATACACATCCTGTACTTAATGGAGAATATTGGACCAATTATTGTTTCCAACACGTACCACTACCCCTGGGTTGTCTTCCTTCATGAGGCACTCAGACCACCACCGATGTACCACATCCTACACCTACCTCCACCCATCACCAGTAGCTAGGGTGTTTTACTCACTCACATTAGGGATCCCCCATGTATTAGGTGGCCACTATCTGCAGAGTCAGAGCCACGTCTCCCAAGCCTTTTCCAACCCTATATAGCTTTGTGTAGCAATCATTTCATCTTCTACACAGGGTTACTACACTTGTACATGGTTTTTGTCTCATAGACCAAGTTTGGCCTCAAGAAGACGTTAATATCTCTCTCTCTCTCTCTCTCTCTCTCTCTCTCTCTCTCTCTCTCTCTCTCTCTCTCTCTCTCTCTCTCTCTCTCTCTCTCTCTCTCTCTCTCTCTCTCTCTCTCTCTCTCTCTCTCTCTCTCTCTCTCTCTCTCTCTCTCTCTCTCTCTCTCTCTCTCATGGCTCCCAAGCTGGAGGAACAGTTGGCCACCTTAGAGCATGCCCTCCGAGAGTTGATAGGAAAACACAAGAAAGAAGGAGATTCTGCACTGAACGGGATTACCCGTAGAGTTGTCGCCCTCGAAGCCAAGGTGGCAACCTTGGAGAAGGAAAACGAATCCCTTCGGGAAGAGCTTCTCGCTACCCGCAAGCAGCACTCACGGGACCTGGAGGAGTTGCACACTGCGCTTACTGATATGAAAACGAAACTGGACAGCATGCACGAGGAGGGGGAGATCGCTCCACATCTAGAGGACATTCGGGTGACTATCAAGAAGGAGTGTACGGAGGTGGTGCAGAACGAGCTTGAGACTAAGAAAGATGGATGGGTCGAGGTTGTCAAAAAGAACCTTCGACAGGAGGCAAAGAAGAACCACCACCATGAGAAGATCCACATAGTGCATACCACCATTGAGGAGGAGCGGATGCGACAGGCCCGCAGGCTCAATGTTCGCGTCTCCGGCCTCACAGAGACAGACGGATCACCAGAGAAGGACAGGCGTCGCTTGTGCACATTACTTGGATACCGCGCGGATGAGCCTCTCCCCTTCACTAGAGTATGGAGAGCAAGACGGGACACCACATGGAGCAGAGCACTTATCCTTCAGTTCGCAGATGAGGCAAGGAGGAGAGACTTTCTCAGACGACGGGCGGTACTACGCACTACACCGGGCCACCCCATCTATTTGGATGACGACCTCACACGGATGCAGGTAGAGCACAGACGGGCATGCATGCCACGTGTCCTCCAGGCCAGACGAGAGGGACATCGTGCCCTCTACAGAGACGGTCGGATCATCATTGATGGACTGCCCATTGACTAGGGATTCGCGGCCTATGAGATAGCACAACAGGAGGTGCACATTGCAGTCTGGAACTTCAATGGATCTTTATGGACACATCCAGGGCGCCTCGAGGAGGTGATGGAGGGCAGAGACATTATCTTCTTGACAGAGACACACGAGAGCCCGGGGAGGAGCCTACCAAGGATTGAGGGCTATATGTGGGAGTCAGCTCACCGCCGCCAGATGAGACAGCACACCACACGAGGATCAGGAGGAGTAGCCGTGCTCTATAGAGAGTCGTTCCAGCAAAGGGTACAGGTGGTAGCCAGAGACCCAGAGGCACGTTTCATGTGGATACGCTTGAAGCTATCAGAGGAGAGAGCAACGTACTTCGCCGTATGCTATATTGCACCCATTGGTTCACGCTTCACACATTCCCCTGAGCAGCTATCAGGAGGGGAGGGACCAGACACCACATCACCATATGACTGCCTCAGTGACACGATTATGGAGTATACCGGGATGGGTGAAGTCTTCCTTGTAGGAGACTTCAATGCCCGCACTCAGAGCCACCAGTGTGATATCTACGACTTTGACGACCCTGAGATGCTTCGTACCATAGAGGACATGCCTACACTCAGAGCCTCAGCCGACACCGCCACACCCACCTTATATGGCCGACACTTACTCCAGATGGGAGCAGCACACCGTCTCGTTATATATAATGGGATGGGGAGCTGGCCCACCTCACGCGGTCTCACCTGCATTCCACCCACGACACCACAGGGGGGCAGTGTGGTAGACTATGTTATCGGACCCCCGGAGGCGACACATCTGATCACCTCATTCACTATCCCACCCTTACCGATTGGAGCTCATCACGCATATCTTGCCCTATCCATTCGCGGCTCACCATGCATACCCCACCCCGTCACCATACAGCCACGAGCCCGTACCACCATTCACTTTAGACATGAGCTAGCACATATCTATAGCTCCCATGTTCGAGAGCGCATCTACTCCCTTGATCCCTCTGCCTCCTTGGACACCCTCACCGCCCACTTCTCCTCGATCCTCCATACATCCGCTACGCTCAGCTTCCCATACACCACCCACAGCACTGCACATCCAACACGGCTGGGGCATACACCCCAGAATAGATGGTACGATGAGGAGTGTAGGCGACTATACCGACATCTCAGAGCACAGAGTATCTTGGGATCCATCACAGAGAGGGAGGCACGACGACAGATGCGAGCCCTCACACGCCGGAAGCGGCGAGCTTTCGAGGAGCGACAGGAGGCAGAGTTGATCGATCTTCTCATGAGTAGGGATTGTGCCACCGCGTGGAGGGCACTACGTGAGCCACGTCCACCTACACCCATAGAAGATCCTTCGACTTGGCACACCTACGCCCAGAGGTTATATGACGTCCCAGGACAGCCACCATTACCGATTCCTTCCACACCGCGTCCGGTGATATCCACCCTCTTCACAGCAGGCATGGTACGAAAGGCCATCCATAGGCTACAGCATGGCCGTTCAGCAAACCACACGGGGCTACAGGGAGAGCACTTTATATATGCAGCAGATGAAGTTTCCCACTTGATCGCCCATCTCTTCAACCGTGCTCTGGTTGAGGGATTACCTGACTCATGGACTATGCATACCATTACGCCTATCCATAAGTCCGGCGATATGATGGACCCAGGGAACTACAAGACTATTATGATAGGCCATATCCTGGCCAAGATCTATGGGGCAGTACTAGAGGCAGAGCTCAGTACACACGCTGAGGCAGCGAGGATCAGAGCACCCGGCCAGGCAGGCTTCCGCTGCACTTTCTCCACCATCGACCACATCTTTGTGCTTCATTGCCTGATTGAGAGCGTGAAGGCGAGGAAGCAGAGACTATATTGTTGCTTTGTGGATTTCCGCAAAGCCTTCGACATGGTCCCTCGAGAGAGACTACTACGGAGGCTCCAGGAGTTACAGCTTCCATCAGACATGTTATGGGCCATCCACGCTTTGTATGCACGAGTCACAGGCAGGGTACGCTGCCCCGACGGTCTATCAGACAGCCTTGTTAGCACCATTGGTGTGAAACAAGGTTGCCCTCTCTCACCCACTCTCTTCGGTCTCTACATCGACGAGATCACGGAGTATATACAACGAGAAGGAGGGCGAGGAGGAGACCTCGGAGGTACGCCACTACATATCCTATTATATGCTGATGACATTGTCCTACTCTCAGAGCCACAGGAGGGGTTGCAATCACATTTACAGGCGCTCGATACCTTTTGCATGGAGAGAGGACTCACAGTGAACCTTGGCAAGACCAAGGTCATGATCTTCCATACCTCCAGGACAGTACGCCATCGCGCCTCTTTCGCAGCAGCTGGAGGACAGATAGAGGTAGTGGACTCCTACGTCTACCTAGGTATCACCTTCTCAGGCAGCACAGGGGTATTCTCCATGGCACAGGCTGCGAGAGATAGATTGACGCGAGGTTATGCGGCACTTGCAGGATTGGAGAGACGCTGCTTTCAGACACATTTTCAGGAGCCCCGGACTAAGGGGTGGCTCTTTGACACTCTAGTGACACCCGCATTGATGTACGCAGCAACAGTATGGGCACCAGGGATCACAGAGGCGATGTGGACGCAGATTGAGAGGCCCCAGATCACCATGATATCACGATTGCTGCGCATCAAGCCCTCCGTTCCACATGACATTATACGAGCTGAGCTTGGCACACCACCGATGCTAGTGGAGGCCCTCTTCCAGTTGGTGACCTTTATTATGAGAGTCAGAGAGCTCCCCACTAGCCGACTCACCAGGCTTGCATTTGAGAGCTCTAGACATTTGGCAGAGACAGGGCATGAGAGAGTATGGTATGCACAGACTTACCGATGGTTAGCAGACCATGGCATGGGCATTACGGATCTCCCCCCTTTTCAGTATGACCTCTCTTCCCCCCACATTACCCTCTCTCGTTCGGAGAGGAATAGGATCATCCGTCAAGACCTACTACAGATACACGTCAGGGAGACATGGATAGCACCACGGGAGCCTCTTCCCACAAAGAGGCAACACTACAGAGAGCACTTCCTGACTGTGACAGCGGACGGTTTCATTCAGAGACCACGATACATGGATACATATATGGCACCAGCTGAGAGAGTGGCCATTGGGCAGCTCAGAGTATCATCACACCAGCTCGAGATTGAGATTGGGCGAGCCACACATACCCCCAGGGATGAGCGACTATGCAGGATATGTAGAGAGGAGGTGGAGGAAGAGGAGCACTACACATGTAGATGCCAGGCATATGAGGACATCAGAGACCGCTACCCACATCTCTTCAGGGGGCCTAGAGAGATCAGGGCTTTATTGGGGACAGAGGACCAACGCCCTCTAGGTCGTTTCCTAGTAGAGCTCCAGCACCGCCGCGCATCACTGACCCCCCCCCTCAGACTTATATTACAGATTTTTTCAGACCCACATACACTCGAGGGGCAAGCTCGATGCGGGGTGTCACATTACACAGAGCAGAGGAGCTTAGACGACAGCGTCGACGACCGAGACCCCTTGTCCGGAGAGCTCGTCCACATCAGAGAGAGATTCAGGCGATTCACGCACGCCATGACATGGAGATACAGAGACGTCAGCAGCGCACCCCTATCGATTTGGACGCCCAGAGCATTTTGAGGATCGCCATGATGCCTTACCCACCGATGCATTATATCCTACACCCACTCCAGGCATTTTAGGGGGTTGTGATACCATCGAGCCTCCCCTCCCTATGCATATCATATTTGTATCTCACCCATTGAGCATATAGAGTGCATACCCATAGCACCCCACACCCTTGATGCAAGCTACTATCCCTCCTTTTATACCCGTTTGCAGTACTCACACTTTATTTTCGTTTTAGATCACAGTGGATTGGATCATACTGATGTATATGTTTTGTCTCATAGGCCGATTTTGGCCTCTAATAGACGTTAAAAAGTCTCTCTCTCTCTCTCTCTCTCTCTCTCTCTCTCTCTCTCTCTCTCTCTCTCTCTCTCTCTCTCTCTCTCTCTCTCTCTCTCTCTCTCTCTCTCTCTCTCTCTCTCTCGTATGCGACATGGCACTAGCCGGAGACACCTCACCATGGTATGCACAGACACGGGATTGACTTTCCCTCCATCATAGTGCCCAGCACGGTTGGAAACGGTCGGTTCGGACCGGTCGGAAACGGAGTTTCGGAGTTTCCAAAAATTTGGAAACGGCAAGAAACGGGAAACGGGGAAACGTGTATATATATATATATATATATATATATATATATATATATATATATATATATATATATATATATATATATATATATATATATATATATATATATATATATATATATATATATATATATATATAGATAGATAGATAGAGAGAGACACACACACATTGTGCTAAGTGTACACACTCATGGATAGTACATACATGCATTCAACATTCATACACACGTCACACACATTACATACATGATACTACACATAATATGCACACATACTTTACACAATACATACATACACACACATAATGTACATACATAGTACACACATATATTACATACATACTACACACATAATGTACATACATAGTACATACTACACACAATACATACACTATTGCACACACATACTATAAATACATAGTACATACTGCACATGTCACACACCATACATATTACATATATAGTACATACACACACATAATGTGTATACATATTACACACACATATTAGATGCTTACTACACACATAATGTATATCATGGGCAACAACTTCCAAGTTAGTAGTTATCTAATACCAAGTTCTAACTTGAAGGTAGACCATCGTGGGCTTGAAGATAGTGGGACTCCTCTCTCTCTCTCTCTCTATCTATAGCTGGAGCCTTTAAGAACACTTTGAATAAGGCTTTGAATGAACCATTCTTTAAAAAAAAAATATATATATATATATATATATATCCAGAAACGCCGTTTCCGGGCCGGGCCGTTTCCCAGAAACGGCCGTTCCGTTTCGGGGGCCCAGAAACGGCGTTTCTGGGTACTATGCCCTCCATGGTTTTGACATAGACAGACTACCACCAATACAGTACGACTCCCAGGCTCCCATCTATTCGCTCTCCCACCAAGAGAGAAATAGGATCATCCGTCAGGAGATATGGCATACATACATACAAAGGACATGGATCAGCCCGGGGAGGACATTGACACCAAAAATGCTCCACTACCGTGAGCATTTTCTACGGATTCCAAAGCAGGGCTTCATTGAGACTCCACGCTACATGCAGACATACCTACCACACCACCTTCGAGTCATCATTGGGAAGCTTCGAGTTTCATCACATCAGCTCGAGATCGAGAGGGGTCAGGCTAGAGGAGTCCCTCGAGAGGAGAGGTGGTGCCCAGTATGCCATACAGAGATAGAGAGTGAGGAGCACCTCGTTATCAGATGCCAAGCATAGAGGAATCAAATGCCCAGCATAGAGGAGTCAGATGCCAAGCATAGAGGAGTCAGATGCCAAGCATAGAGGAGTCAGATGCCAAGCATAGAGGAGTCAGATGCCAAGCATAGAGGAGTCAGATGCCAAGCATAGAGTGAGGAGCACCTCGTTATCAGATGCACAGTTCGAGATAGAGGAGTCACTCCAGTTGTACATGACCACTGCAGACCAGCGGAGGATGGGGCGTTTCCTCACTGGCTGCATATGAGAGACTAGAGAAATGAACGACTCGAAACCACACTTAAAATTCTTGGGGAGGGGGGACTTAGAGTAGCACTGCACTTGTACAACACCAAGATAAGTCGACACGAGGAGGGCTTCGATTAGCCCGTTGTACACCAATGGAGCCTTAGAGTAGGCTTAGACACTTGGAGAGATCTTGTGGGTGGGCTTAGAGTAGCCTTCAACCCACACCTGCACACACAAATGAGTCTTCTTCTTATATTCTTGATGTACAAAAGATGGAGGCACTTAGTGCCTTGAGGGGGTCAAAATATGGTTGAAGCCCAAAAAAAATGGAACCTTGGGAAATACAAAGATGTCCATGTACTTACTCCTAAAAATATAAGGGCCACAACTATAAAAAAAAGGTTCGAATATAGTGCCAAACTGAAGCGTGGGACCTTAGAAAATACAATTGACGTTCATAGATTTATTGCAAATGTAGTCAAAAAGAATTGTAGGTTGGTATCCTAAATTCAATGTATCTCTGCACGTTGATGTAGTTTTTGTTATTACTCTCTTCAAAGGGTGCAGATGAATAGAGGTCACGTATTAATCTCTATATGGATGGGGGCCCACTTGTCAGATGATGCATTCCCTGAGAATTCGTCACCACTAAAGGAATTTATCAGCTTGCACTAGAAGTGGAATATGGACGTGGTGTTTGTTAGCATCCAATTCAATTCAATAGCGCTGAATTCAGCTGAGCTACAGAGAGAAGGCTCTGGAGGTGTTCCGCCGGCAGCATGCCGGGTCCAGAAACCAGGACAAAGCGTTGAGGCTTCCAATGGCTTCTGGAAAACTCCAATATTATCAATCTAGATAATTCAATATCTGGACATGTTTTCCTTTCTCTCTCCTCTCTCTCTCTCAGTCTATCTCTCTGAGTTGCGCATAGATCGCTCTCTCTTTTGTTTTTCGATCCTCCAGTATGCACGCATACAGCATCCGCAGACCTGCACATTGAAGATACACACAGAAAACAATGGCGCACATGTTTTCACAAGATTCAGAGAGTAACCGAGGTGGACGTTCTCTCTCTCTCTCTCTCTCTCTCTCTCTCTCTCTCTCTCTCTCTCTCTCTCTCTCTCTCTCTCTCTCTCTCTCTCTCTCTCTCTCTCTCTCTCTCTCTCTCTCTCTCTCTCTCTTTCTCTCTCTCTCTCTCTCTCTCTCTCTCTCTCTCTCTCTCTCTCTCTCTCTCTCTCTCTCTCTCTCTCTCTCTCTCTCTCTCTCTCTCTCTCTCTCTCTCTCTCTCTCTCTCTCTCTCTATATATATATATATATATATATATCTATCTATCTATCTATCTATCTATCTATCGAACAGAGAAGGCTCTCGCTCTTTGTAGATGTTCGATGTTGCTCAAATGGGGGATATCCTTCACCCTACTGCTCTACGCATTGAGCATGTTGTGTTGTGCTTCTCAATCATATAGCTAAGGTGTTGTGTGCTCCCCTGGTGCACTTTTTGTTTTTAATATGTCCTTCTCTTCTGGATGATTCACCCTGTTCCTTAGGATTCGGGATGCTCCTTCATAGCACTTGGAGTTGAGCAGAAGCTGTTCGACATCTGTAAAAGTCAAACACACATTTGAGGAAGCTGATCTCCTCAGCGTTAGCTTCACAAGCCAAGATTTTGAAGCGTCAGAGGTCTTGTGAGCAGCACATTCGGGCACCAGTCTGCTAGTCACACGTATCTTCTGCACGAAGTCTCTCTCATGTGCTTGAATCGTCTTCGACGAATAGAGAAAGTGGATCCGAGAAGCTCAAAGCAACCTGCAACACGTAGAGACTAAGGCAGCACCATCCAGAGACTATTGCAGAGCTCTTTTGAGAACGTTTCGAGCTGCTGCTAATGGTGACTTCTGAGTTGGGGTCACCTCTCTGCAGTTCTCAAAGATGAAAACCGATAGAAATTCTGGTCATAATCTTCTTTGAAATCGTCTGGCGCAGAACCAATGATTCCAATGGAGATTAAAGGATGCACTGGAGTGTTGCTAGAAATGCGACATGACTCAACGGCTCCTAGAACATAAGAGTAAATATCGACTACACATATCATCTGCACTTAAAGGAGCATTGCAAGTGACAAAAATGATAGACTCACCAATCTTCACCGCAAAGTGTTGATAAACACTTCCGACGATTATAACAATGAACCAATGATTATAAGAATGAGCCACAAAGGTCATAAAATACCACCAAATGCTTAGGTGGGAGGGAGGGAGAATAGGGTGAAAGAAGGTGAGTAAACGTGATGAAGAAAGGGTGGGAGGGTGGGCAAATGGGCAAAATGAGGCCCAAAGAGTGCAAATTGATGACAAAAGGCTTCTCCAAATAGGTGGAGAGCAACACCACCAAACTCAAGCACCACCACCACCAAAATGAGGACCAAACGCACCACCAAGACCTCCACCTAGCGCTCTGATACCATGTAGAGAGTACGCATGCGGAAGCAAAATGAAAAGTAAAGTACTCTCACAAAACGAAGAATGTGTGAGACACAAAATGAGTAGACCATGAAATGGGTAAACTCATGTGGATTAAAAATGAGCTTGCCAAGAGCATGGAGTAGGCTCCTCAAGCTTCTAACCAAGTACAAATGAGGGGAGAGGCCCTCGTTATATAGATTTGGGAGGGGCTCTCAAAAGTACATCATATGTGAGATAAGTCTCCTGAAAGGAGAATGAATACAACTGGTAGAAGCACATGGCAAGGTACCCAAATACAAAGGAAGTACAATATAAAATGGAAATAGAGTAGAAATGGAGTGCCTCCTGGATACAAAATGGAGATTCACTCATGCGGATACAAATATAGATGAAGTAGGAGCAATCATGTCGTCATCAGTTTGTACATAAGAAAGGCTCTCCATAATATGACCACTTAGTTCTTAACAAAATAAAAGAATTTGGATGGTATTGATTCAACTTCAAAAATAGGTGAAAACATGCAAAATTTTCATGAACATTTGAAATAATTTTCTAAAGAATGAAAGCCTCTTCTAAAGATAACGCTCTTACTTCAACTAATATATAATATCAAAATTTTCTACTTAATGTCATTTTCTTCCCTCTATAAGGTTCAATTTGAAAGGTCCCCATCTTCACATGAAGCATTTGACAAAAACCACATAACTTGACCATTAAGTTCTATGTAAAATGAAAAGGGACTTCGTGATATTGATTCAAGTTTAATAATAACAATAATAAAATGGTAATATAATACATGTCACATTCTAGTGGAGGGTTAAAAGATCTTTTAAAGAATGGAAACCTCTTCTAAAGTCAAGGATTTTATATCAATCAATAATGGAATAGGAAAGGAAAGGCTTAGAAAAGGTTTCTTTCTTTCTAGGGGATTATCTTTGAACATTCAAAAGGAATGTCCCTTTGAAGTGATATATTCCATAAGGATATAACTCTTCTTCAAGCAATCTAATGATACGCTCACATAGCTCGACCAAAAAGATATTGTTGTTCAACTCAAGAAACATAGGTATAAACCGTGATCATTTGTTTGAGCATTCAACTTCTTATAAGGTAGTCTTTAGCAATGTGAAAAGAGAGTACTTCCTCCCAAGGAAACTTGCATTAATTGACTATAATTGCCCTTGTCGAAATTCCACACATTTAGTACACATGCTAAGATAAACTAAGAAGAATCACAAGATAGTTTCAAATAATTATACATTCAATTCAAAGAATTAATTATACCTCTATATAATTGCTCTTTGACACCATATCCACCATTAACTCCTCTCTCATCCTCATTTCCAGTATCAACGGATCTTGAGAAACCATAGAATCCACTTCCAAAACCTCCAAATCCAGCATTGGGTGACCTGAATTTATCAGCTGGTGTTGTTCTCCAAGTTGAATCATTGAATCCAGAACTGCTATATATATCCTTCAAAAATGTGCCATTCACTGCAGGTGATCTACCTACTCCAAGAGCTCCCAATGAGCTGCCAACACCAATAACTTTTGTGCCATAATCAATGCTCTCTGAAACAATGAAGGACTCTTCATTACTTTCATGGCTGCTATAGGCATGATTGCCATAAAAAGCACTATTATTGCTCTGCAGCTGAGAGGAATCCCATATTCTAGGTCCACCATGGCTACTCAAGCTGGGTGCCCGATCTGCCTCAAATCCTCCAGAAGAATTTATGATGTCATAGGAAGCACCCCCATTGACCCAAGGATTTCTTCCAAGTGAGCCATTATAGGGATCACCGAATGCAGACCCTGAATTTTCAAAGCCAGCATTAGGGGAGCTCCTATGCAGGCTAGAAAAATAGTCAGCTCCACCGTAAGGTGCACCACCAAGATAGACACCTGAGCTATATGATTCGCTCAGTAAGCCATCATGGATTCTGGGATTCGCATGAATTATTGGTCCATAAGATGAAGTAAACCTCCTGCTGCTGGGAAACGACCCATACCTAACATCTACTTGGGAGGAATATGACATGAGTGGACTAGAGTTAAAAGCATGTGCATGACTCCCTGTGTAAGGACTCCCTCTGCTTCCTGAGCTTGATCCTAAGTTACCACCATTGCTTCTGATAGGACTTGTAGATAGCTCTTTCGGTATTGCACGTTTCACTTCAACCATTTTTTCATTCAATTCGTGGAATGTTCTCTGGAGGACTTTATCCACAGCCTCTTCTGAGTCATAAGTGATGAACCCAAATCCCCGAGGCCGTTGTGTACCATGATCATACATTACAACAACATCCGTGATTGTTCCAAATTGTGCAAAATATTTTCTGAAGTCGTTCTCTGTTACAGACGAAGCTAATCCACCAACGAAAATCTTTTTAGTCTTAGCTGCAGGGTTGCCTGTGCTTCCATTGCTTAGTCTGTTAGTACTCTGTCGCTCATCTCTGGGCACTGCTTTTTTGGCCTCCACCTGTATCAAAAGGCAAAATCAATCAATACCATTTATGAGGCTTAGTTGTAAATAAGTTGAGAGCTTTGTTTAGGTAGAATGAAGCCACCTGTCTAGGGCATTTTCTGATCCATGACTCCCCTACTTTGAATAAAAATCAATTGAGTTCATAAAGATGATGCAAAACTTGTCAACTTTAACAAGTATGCAGTGCTACTGTCGTGCCTTGCGATGATGATATATACACGAGAAGATTTAAACTCACCATTCTACCATCAATGCTGTGTTTCTCCAGGACGACCCTATCTGCAACCGCTGGATCTGTAAAGACTACGAATCCGAACCCACGTGCCCGTCCAGTTGCCCGATCTTTCATTACAACGGCCTCAACAACTTCACCGAATTTACTAAAATAACTCTGAAGCTTGTCCTCTGTGGTTTCCCATGAAATGCCACCAATGAAGAGCTTTGCTTGATCAGATTCCATTTGCAAGTTCGAACAGATAGATTGTGAAATCTAAGAGGATACTTGTAGAGATGGGAGAATATACAAATCGGCCTCTTTTGAAGATCTGAATGGCCTTTCACACGCAGTTGTCTTCTAAGATCCACAGTATTTATAATGTGTATGTTCAAATGCTGAACGTGGTGATCCGGCGTATAAAAGTAAAAATGTACAGTGTGACTAAACCCTGGTTTAGGCTGCGGGATCCAGAATTAAAACGGATGGGAAGGAGATGCGGGCATGGATATCGCTATTTTGATCGGAAGCTCGCTCGGATGAAGAGGACATGCGGGCATGGATATCGCTATCTTGATCGGAAACTCTCTCTCTCTCCTGAAAGAGAGATGGAGAGAAGATCAGCGATCGGCGCAGGATGAGGTGCTGAAGGAAGCTAACGCAATGTGGACGACGACACAAGCGGACTCCCAAGGATGTACATGGAGTAGGAGCGAAAACAAGTGTGGGGTCTAGTCTCCTCACGGAAAAACATACACTCGCAAGTTCGCAACTCGCGCGCGCTCCCTTGCGAATGCACTAGGAACATAGTCCAGCGCGTTGGAAAACATATTTGATCATCCTTGATGAAGGGAGCATCCTGCGTCCATAGGTGTCGCACTGGTTTCTTTAACACACATGCGATGGAGAGTCGGGGACCTCGAGCTTTTTTTTTCTCCTGCATCTCGGAGACAGTGCTGTTAGCTCTGTTCCGCGCGCGGTTTCTCGACGCCACATGTCATTCTCGCTCATCCACCTTCTTGACAGTCTTTTCCATGCGTGAATAAAAATTGCAAGCCTATAGCAAACATCATTATAGTCTCCATGACTCTTTCTATGATGACTCCATCATAGATGATGAGAGTCATAGATAGTCTGTGTGTGATTGACTACATTGTTCATTTGCACTTGGAGGTTAGATATGAGGCATGATGCATCGAAGTCTCGATAAAAGAATGTTTTGCTTTGAGGCGTAATTTCTTCGGAATTAGCTCGAATTAATTGAAAGTACAAATGAAAGTGAGCATAATACTTGTGAGGTTCTTCTTATTTCATAGAGCATAGGTTAACATTTAGCAAGGTCAAAATTATAATTGAAAGTACAAATGAAAGTGGGCATAATACTCGTGGGATTCTCCTTATTTCACAAAGAAGAGTTAACATTTAGCAAGGTCAAAATTATAAAATTTGAAGGCCCACTAGAGTACAGCTTGGATAAAGATGGTTTTATGGCCCAACAAAATGAGACTAGTTGGCACGAAGTCAATCCAATAGATTTTCACCTTTTACCATTATTTTTTCATATTTACCCCTCATTTTTAATTTATTTTACTATTGGTGTTTACCCTTGCAATCCCCTTTTTCAATCTTTTCAATGCATTTTTATCTCCTTATCCTCCTTTCTCACCTCACTTCAGCTTCCGAGTTTGCACGTGTATGCACTCTATCTCTCCTCACTCTCTTTTCACACTTTATACAACCTTTGCTCAAAAAAATCTTTGTACCTCTTTCCTCTCCTCCCCTAGCTAGCTATACATGCCTCAAGCAACAAAGAAAAAGGGAATACATACCTCAAGCAACAAAGAAAAGGCGAATACATACTTCAAGCAACAAAGAAAAGAGTAAAAAAGGAAGAGAGAAAGAGAAAAAAAGAAAGAAGAGAGTGTGTCATCACCCTGGACACCCCTTCATCCGTAATATCATGGGTAATGAGATAAAAATTAAAAAAATAAAAATAAAACATAAACATAAATAAAATAAAATAATTAAATAATCATGCACATTTTCGCTTCCTCTCTTCCTTTCGCTTCTCCCTTTTCACTTGCTCAACATTGTTACACCTTTGTGTAACTGTCCAAGGATGAAAACTAAAAATGGTGTAAACTATCCTTTAATAGAGTCAAGTCAAAATTGGGCATGTGATGAACAGTTTTTAGGTTAGCATTGCTTGACGATGAGCATTGTGATGATAAGATCGAAGATTTGCGACATTGGAAGTTAAATAATAGTCATTTTCTGTTAATTTTTTTATTTTTTTACTCCACCTTCATCATCACTATCTTTCACATCCTCATCTTCACAGAATTTTTTTGTTTTTTGACTATATATTCCCTATTTTCATCTCATTTCTCATTCATGGTTGAGAGAGAGAGAGAGAGAGATAGTGTATGTGTGTGCAGCTCTTGGTGATTTTTGCGACCCTCTACATGACACACAGACCTCGACACTCGATTTTGAAGTTCCTGCCAAAACTCTAGAAAATTGCAATTTTGTGAAAAAACAAAAATGTGACTTTGTGGAAAATTCCCCTTTTTTTTAGCATTGTGATTGCCTTAGTATTGGAAGTTCTTGCCTAAAATCATTCACAAATTTGCAATTCTCTGGTTATCACAACATGTCGATTGTCTCACAGCATTGCAATCGTCTGACTTTCACAAAATCGTGATTCTCTGGTTGTCATAGCATCACCATTGTCTAACTTTCATAAAATCGCAATTCTTTGGTTGTCTCAACACCGCAATTTTCTCCTAAGAGGTTTTGTTTGTCTGTTTGACCCCGGGAGCTTGAATTGACATAACTTTTTCATCCAAAATCTGTTTTTTGAGCTCTAGAGTTTGTCGAAAAGCTTGTTTTGGATCCCACATGACCATCATGTGTTGATTTTTAGATAAGGTAATTTGAATTTGACCTGCAAGTGGGATTAGGAAGCCACGGAGCTCTAAAGGATTTTTCAGTAATATAAGGGGTAAAATGGGTCTTAAAAAAATGCCTAAATCAAAATTGTCTATCAAATAAATTAAAGTTAAAGCTTGATCTAAACTTGGGACTTTTACATGTCCATTAAGAGCCATTCAAGGATGTCCAGAGAAAGGTAAACTACATAACAAAGCAAGGTTTAGGGAGCATGCCTACTAGACATCAGAGTGCTTTCTAGAGCACCAGACTTGAGATTGGAAGAACTTTGAATCCGCTCAACCAATTTCTAAATACAGACTAAGTGCGATTAGTGATACTGATTAATTAAGGTCACTCTAGGAACAATATAAGTGCAAGAAACCCTAATTAATCAAGTTCAAGTGTAAGTTAGGATATTGTTGCACCAAACCTTGTTGCAATAAATCCTAAAGGAAAAGGACTTAAGCAGATCAGTCACACCTCAAATCATAATAAAAATCAAGTACTCCTAACGATAATAATTTTCAGACAATATTACATCAGATAAATCTATAAAAGAACAAGTAATTGATTCAAAAGAACATTGCAATGCGGTTTCACTTGGGAAAATTGGGACTACTAGACAAAGATTATGAACCTTAGATCAGGTAGACACCTAGGCCGAGATAAACAAACCATCAGATCATTTGAATCTAGTGTCAATCACATAGCTAGGTCATGGGTCCAACAACTCAGTGACTATCCCTACATGCTGAGTTCAGAAACTAGTGATTCGGAGATGTCATATAGTATGGAGAAGCCAACTGGTTGTTTGGGTGTCGCATACCTAGAAAAAATAGAAGGTCCATGTAAGACTTAATTGGAATATATTAAGAGAAATTGATTAAGTGTTCACATCTATGAGGATGGTTTGAGAAGGTATGTTGTCCAACTTAGGAATCCCAATCAGCATGTGGGACTTGAACACCCTATGGTCAAGTTTGAAGAAGGCTCATACATTGATAAAGAGGGAACCATGTATGTCATCACAAGCTTAACCGATAGGACATATGAGTTTGGGATTGTCATTCTTGAGACAAAAATGGAAGACCTAGAGTAAGGAACCCTAGCAGGAGAACATAGGACACCTAGAGGTAAATCCATCTCGACTAGAGTGATCACCCCAGAATGGATTCCCCAAGACAATAAGAGCATAGATTTATTCTTGAATAGGAGGACTGATGAGGCATTTTGGAGATTTAAACCCAAACAACCTAGCGAAGTTGGATCAATCATCATTTATGAGTTTAAGGACCAAGAGACACCAGGCAAGGTTTTCTATCTAGATAACACTTCAGAGAGGATGTTCCTAGTTATGGAATAGAGTAGGCATGCCTACACCTATAAGGGTGAATTGATCTTCCCTCCACCAAGATCGAATGTTTCCATGGCCTCCAAGGAGCAAGATCATCCTAGGCTCATGGAACCCAAAGAGACAAAGCTAGAGAGAGACCGGAAGTGAGTTTTGCCAACCATGTAGGAAGAGGCAAATTAAGAATGGAGACAAACAAGACAAATTAGGAGAGGCATAGAGGCCAAAGACTTCAAAGAGGCACAGATGAATTTCCTGTGCCAAGACCCTGAGAACATCCTGGGATATTGAGGCCTACTAGTTGGTTAAGTCCATATAAAGTTACTTCGATGGCACAAGAGATCCATACAATCATGTAGTAGAGTTTGGAAAAGTAATGAGAGCTGAACAAGTTGATGACATGTTCACTCAATATAATGATTTTAGTATGAATCTCAAGAACATAATCTTGACTTCGTTTCAACCATTACACCAATGATAATTTAGAAACATAGAACAATTATTGGAAGCCTTAATAATTGAGTTCTCCAAGAGAAGCATTCGACAAAATACCTCATCCCTGATTCATAGCTTTAAGCAAACTCCTCAAGAGATAGTTAGGCTTGCACGTATGTGATTTAGATAGTATTTAGAGAGATGCCCAGTTCCAGAGTTACCCACACCAACCAAACAAGTGGATTTATTTCTAGATGGATTGTTAAGTACCAAATTGAGATCTTATGTGTATCCAAAAGAGTCTAGGACCATAAAACAATGTGTACGCATGTGTGTACCTAAGTAGTGAAGCCTTAGGGACTTGTGTCAATGAGATTGTACCTCAATCGCCCCATAAGTGCATATAGTGGTGGATTAATACATGTTTAATTATCAATCCGAGAGATTACACGTACCAAGTGTATGAAGACATGTGCACACGTGATGGCAAGTGAAATGATTATGCTAAGATGCATGTGTTTTGCCTCAGCTACCTCTCCAACTCACTACTCTAAAAATGCACGTCGCGATATCGGTTACAATAGTAAGCATAAATTTAGACTTTTCTCTTAGTTCAAAACTTCGAACATGGTCAATCGTAGGTTATTTTGAAGGTCTCGACAAGACGCATCTAATGGTGGTGTTCTCTGTTGATATATTTAGGTAGTGATATGTGTGAACACTCTATGACCGCCGGGGCACTTTTTTCCCTCTTTAGGAGGTTTTTTTCCCCCAGCTTGTATATACGCCTATTGCCCTAATGAGCTACTTATCTTTTGTACATTCTCTAGTAATACATTCAGTATTGTGTGTTTGTGCTCCAAGCTTCTTCTTCTTCCTTGTGTTGTTCGCGTGCTTCCGCAGACGTCTATCTCCAACAATTGGTATCAGAGCAGGTTGTCGCTTCTTCTAGGGTGCCGTCGACACTCCTCCGTTTGCAGTCTCAGATTCGCACGAAATTTGGTGAGCATACTCAGGGTCTTTCCGAGATCAAAACATCTTCACTTTGTGGTGCCGAAATCGCGATCTGAGCTCGTTTCGGCCTTTGAACGCACTATCGTAGCGCTTGTGTAGGCTATTTTGTCCTTTTGTGCCAAAAGTATATACCAGTTTCTGTTCGCCAGTTTAAGCGTCTCGAAGTCTGCTACAAGTCTCACAGAACTCGTCTGGGGAGTTCCGTTCAACTTTTTTAGATACAGTCAATTTTCTGCATCAAGGTATTTTAGTCACCGGCCATGGCTGAAAGCAGTGATGTATTCCGTATGTTGGCTGTTGAGGATAAGTTGGATGGTACCAACTACCCATTATGGGCTTATATGACGCGACATGTATTGGTTGCAAAAGGACTGTGGAACATTGTGCAGGGTGTTGAAAGACGTTGTGGGCGCGATTTCTGACGACTGGCGGATCAATTCAGTCGCCTCGCTAACGGCGCACGCAGGGTGACTATGCAGGACAGGTACAAGTATAACTTTTCCTAAGGTTCGTAAGGTGAAGCATTCCTATAAAGTTCAACTGCCTCAAAATAAGAAGGTAGGATAATCTTTTCACTAACTATTTGATCTTTTATAGTTTCGTTTGTTTCTTCTTGGATATTTTCTACGTTTCTACCTACAGTTGGAGGAAAATTTTCTTCACTAACACTAGGAGGAACAGTAGAAAGTAAAGTTATAGTTGTTCTAAGATTGTGCAAAGATTCTTCTACTATTACTTCTTTTATTGATTCTTTATCTTCTATTGGTTTTGGAAACAACAATTCAAAAGTTGATGAAGGTAGAAAGGTGTTACTAGAAGAATTTTCTTTAGACATAAAAGATGTACTAAATTAATAACCAAAGTCCTATACAACCTCAAGGATGATGTTTATAAATGACAGTCTAAAAGATAGCCTATGCAAGCTAATAAAAGTTTCAAACTAAGGACAATCTCTACTTTTCAATCTTCAGGTCACAAGTGTATCTCCAGTTCGCCAATAGCTTCAGTTCACCAAGAGGTTGCAATTCTTCATAAATCAAATCTGAAAAAAAGACATGACAGAATTTAGTATATCTTTTATATAAAAAATAACACTCATTTAGCATTTTCTTTTTTAATAACGTTAAAGTAATTATCTTTCTAAAAACACATATATAATAAGTACATTCTTTTATTAAAATTTATACATTATTTCAGTTACTTAATTATTTTAATATACATCAACATACTTTGATTATAAATAAATATGTATTTAACTAACATACATACATACATAAATATTCATACATAAACATACATGCACATACAGACATATGCATAAACATACACTAACACACACATGCATGCACATACATGCATATGCATAAACACACACATGCATGCACTAACACATACATGCATAAACTAACATGGATAAATTTCTAACATGCACTAGCTAAACTAACTAACATGCCTATCACTAACTTCTTTAACATGTACTTAACATAAAACATGGAATCAAATTCTATCACTATCATGGGTTCATATACTTAAACTAACATGGGTTCAAATCCTAATATCTAACATGCACTAACTTGATACTTGGGAAAAGAACTTAAGTGTCTATCAGGCTAAAGGTTGACGAAGCTTGGGTTAAGAGTAGGGTAAAGAAATGGATAAAATAAGAATGTATAGGGTTGGTGAATGGAAAAAGGAAAGGTAAATTCATATAGGACTAAAGGTAAGACTAAAGGTTCAATGGACCCTCCTTCAGAAAACCTGAAACTCATAAAAGGAAAGTTAGAAATGCAAAACACATATATATAAAATCAAGTTAAATAAATAAACATACATGCATACCCTTTCATACCCTACATGTCATACATAATAAACCATTCATTCCAACAGCATACTTAATGACTATGCATAAAACATTAAGATATATTGAACCTAAGCTAAAATACTTTCACATACACATACACATATATAGAAACATAAACATATACTAAAACATATACATAAATAAATACATATATATATATAAATAAATACATATATATTCACACACATACATAAATACTTATATTTAAATAAATATATATATTCTTAAATATTCATGCATACACATACTTAAATACATACATAGAAATCATATAATAATTCATTCTCATACAAATATAAAACATATATCTAAATATTTTTACTTCATATTTTCTTTTTTAGTAAAAATTTAAAAATATGCTAATATAACATAAACTTATTATCTAATCATAAATTAATTAATATAAGTAATATATATATAGATATATATAAAAAAAACAAAAGGAAAATATAAAAAACAATCTCTCACTCATTCACTCTCTCTCTCTGTACCTTTCTCTCTCTCTTAATCTCTCTCTTTCTCTCTCTCTCTCTACTACGCGCGCGGCGCTGCTGCGCCGCCGGCAGCAGAGAAAGAGAGGGAGAGGGGGGGAAGAAAAATAAAATAGATTTAAAAAAAAAAAAAAAAAAAACAAATAACTCTCCACTCTCTCTCTTCTGCTCTCTCTCTCTCACACTTTCTCTCTCTCTCTGCTGCGCGCGCAGCGCTGCTGCGCCGCCGGCAGAGAAAGGGAGGGAGAGGGAGAAAGGGAGAGGGGCATTAAATGAAGGAAGAGAGGGGAAGGAGAAAAGTCAGAGAAAAAAGGAAAATAGAAGAGGGAAAAAGAAAAGAAAAAAAAGAAAGGAAAAAGCCAGCAAATGGAGAAAAAAAATCAACGCTTCCTTATCCTGCAATCATAAAAAAAAAGAGAAAATAAAAAATTTTGCTTTCCCAAAAACTGAAGGGCAAGAGAGATGGTCTTCTCTCTCTCCTCCTGTCAGAGAGCTTCCATAGAACTAAGTGCAAACAATTTGACTATAGTCTAGAGCATAGTAAATACCTGAAAAAAAGACATGAACTTGTGAGCACGTACTCCCTTCTTAAATAGATGTGAGTAGCCCACCATAGCCTACAATTCTCTTTAGATAACTCAACCAATTACCTAAATTGACTCCACATCACTCCAACAACACTCAACAAGAAAAAAGGCGTGGGATTTTCCTTTATGTGAATTTCATCCAACTATTTAAATATTCTATGGACCATATACTTTAGAATTTAAATAACCTTTCACTTCTCCTTTTTTATTTAATTGAATACTAAACTTTTAGAATAAATACTATAACTTAGACTAAAATTTAATTTAACCCATTTTAATTATTACCTTAGGCTTAGTGGAAATAAATAAATAATATATTTATCTATTATTTTGCTAAGGTTCCAAATGATATAATTATCCTATTGAATAATTCATTTATGGACTACAACCCACTTATTTAATTATTTATCCTTAGGTTTACCCTACAACTAACTTTAAACCACATCAATTAGCTCCAACTAACCCATAAATCTATTTTCTAACCTTCCATAACCCACTAGGATGAATAATTAACCCATAATTAACCTTAAAGCTTAACTTGAACCCTATAATCCATGCTCAAAACATACATTTAACCCTTAATTACCCTTGTAATTTAGCTAAAGTATGATCAAAACCTATAATTAACCCTTAATTATCTTTATATTTTCATCCAAAACTTAGTTTACCCCTTAAGTAACCCTTATAATACCCTTGAATAAACTTAAATGAATACTTCCCATCTTAATTTTGGTCAGCAAACTTCTTTTTCTGCAAAATTAAAGTCAAACATTAGTCAAAATTCCATAATTTAACCAAACTTATATCAATCAATTAATCTTTTAATTTTTGTAATATTTTAAGAGTAACAATTTCTCTCCGACATCCGCCCCCACTAAACCTGCACATCGTCCCGATGGTCCAACCTGCAGTTTCAAAAGGAACATATCAAATTCTTTTGAAATTAAGTTTAAATAATTTCAAAATTTTATTACATCATGCATTCACACTTTATGCAATTAAAAAGATTTGTACAAATCATTTAAAAAAACAACATAGAAATAAGTTATAAAATATCATGTCATATTTTTGAATCCACATTTAAACAAATATTTATAAGAATAAATCATAAGTCTTATAGTCCTTCTGTTCATGTCACTTGCTAAGAATAAGTAACTTATCCTTCATAACAGCATATACAAAAAGAAAACTTTTCCCATCAGATAACAGAATTATATGCCTCCTACTTTTATTTCCTATGGTCTGAATCTCTTTTATTGCTTAAATCATTTCATTTTTCTTACTTCATCCCAACTCAGCTTTTTCTTTAATTTTTAACAAATCGGCCTATACCGAAATTGGGTGCGACTCCTGGACTTGTCCACCCGGCCAAGTTTACCCCACTTGTCTGCCAACCCGGTATAGCACACGACAAACTATGTCAGCCCTACATGAAATCGACGTCAGCTCGTGGCTCTGATCGTCCAACCAGAGTAACTCCACCCGCCTATCGACCCATGCAGGCGCATGACAACATATAGGTTAGGCCTATGATGAAACTAGCTGCAGCTCGTGGCCTTGATCACCCGACCAAGGTTGTTCCACCCGCCTACTAGCCCAACATAGCACACTAACAACAGACACATACATATAAACTAGTTGGGTATGAAGTTTTTAATTAATTTTTATTTTATTTAGAGGTCAGATCTCATAAAAAATAAAAGCAAGATACAAAATCCCATTTACTAATGAATAAAATTTCTTTTAAGCATATACATATATGCAAAATAAGACTACCTTTTCTTTTACAAGTTTCCAATCCCAAAATTTGTATTTAACTTCCTGATTCAGTTCATATAAATACGAGTTATTATGCTTCAATCATAAATATTTCAGATATTTTTATATCTTAATTCTACTTGATTTGTTTTTAAATAAATTGAAACATATCCTTTTAATCCATGCAGTAATGCTTATGCATATACACAAAAAATTAAAGAATCTCTAATCAAAACTGTTTCACCTGATTTTTAAATAGATTTTTAATCGTCATCTTCATTTTCATCAGCATCATCTTCAGCATCATTTTCTTCAATTTCATACTCTTCATTATTTCTTTTTTTAAATAGTTTAACTCTTTTTCCTGCAATCAAATTTTTCAATAAAGAACCATCAAATTCTCTAAGCTTAAATGTTCCATTTTCAAATACAGTCACAACTACATATGGTCCAAACCATCTCTTAATTAATTTTTTCCTAGCATCATACTGAGTATCAAAAGTGCTATCATAAACTAAAACCCAATCATCTACTTCTATAGTACAAGGTCTAAGTCTATGTTTTTTATCAAAATAGATTTTATTTTTAAGACGTGAATTTTTAATTTTTTGAACAGCTTCTTCAATCATTTTATTACCTATATTTAACTGCATAATCCTAACTGAAATTAGATCTTCACGAGTCATCTCATTATTCCACGGAAGTGTCGTCCATGAAATAATCTGGGACTGGATAGGAAAAATTGGCTTTTGACAGTACATTAGTTCTGCAGGCATAAATCCTGTAGACCTAGTATACGTCATCCTGTCTGCCCATAGTGCAAAAGGAAGGAATCTAGGCCACTGTCGCGTATCACCATTGCAGGCCTTAGAAATTGCCTTCACAATAGAGGGATGACCCCGCTCAATCTTACCATTAGACTCCGGATTATAAGCAGTAGTGAGAGACAGACGAATCCCATGCAGATCAAAGAATTCTCTAGCCTCTCTAGCATCTAACTCTCCCCTATCTGTCACTATCTTCTCTACATAGCCAAATCTACTAATAACTTCTTCTAGCAAAAATTTACATACATTATAAGTAGTTTTCATACGAAGCGCTCTACCTTCTACATGATTAGTCAGGTCTTCTCTAGCTAAAACTATATATCTCATCTTATCTAATCCTTTAGGCATGGTCACTAAATCAACTACCCACTTGTAATGAATACAAGGAGGATAGGTAGGGTGCAAAGGTTCTCTATGCCTAACTGACGAATGTACCTGACATGTAGTACAAGTACTAACAAAGTCACGTATATTCACATACATACCCGGCCACCAGTAGGCTTCTCTAATTTTATCATAAGTTGCATAAAAGCCTTTATGACCTGCCCAAAGAGTCTCATGCATATCTATCATAACTTTATTTTGCAGTTTTTTATTTCCTAAAACTCGCTGAGGATATCTAATTTTCCCTTTAGCATGTCGCCAAATAAAACCATCTTTTAGGAAAAAATTAAACGCACGTTTTCTAATATCTCTAAATCTATTAGCTGACCAAATAGGTAATTGCTTCAGAGTACTAAGATAATAACCTATATCAGACCAAATCCCTTCATACTCATTTTCATTAAATTTTTCATATACATATATATCAGAAATATAATTAATTACATTTAAATCAGTTTTAGTCAATTCATCATCTTCAAATTTAGCCCTAGAAAGCATATTTGCTACGGAATTAGTTTTACCAGAAATATGATTTAAAATAGGATTAATAAACTTAATATATGATATCCATCTTAACATAGCTATATCAGGAGAAGAACAGTTAGTAATCATTCCTATTAAAGGTAAACAATCTGTTTCTATGATGACATTAGCTCATATAAAATACTCTTTATCAGTTTTTAATGCAGTAACTAAACCCCATAATTCTCGTTTTATTTGTGGATAATTTCTTTGAGTTTCATGCAAAATTTTAGCTCCGAATCTAATAGCATATCTATTTCCCTCACTATCATCTTGACCTATTACCCAGCCTATTCCTATAGGGCTAGTATCTACAGTTAAAATAATTGGTTTATTGTTTGAATAATCTACACGTTTCAAAACTGGTGCATTAGAAAGCAAATTTTTTAATTTTTTCATCATTTTAACATGAGTTTGAGTCCATTTAAATTTTCTGTTTTTCCTAAGTAAATCGTACAATGGATTAGCTACATGGGCATAATGCGGAATCCAAATTGCATAAAATACACATGCTCCTAAGAAACATCTAACTTCACTAATGTTTTTACAGGTTTCAGATAGTTTATTAATAGCATCTACTTTTTGAGGATAAGGCCTACGACCGTAATAACCACATAAATGTCCTACAATTAAAACTTCATTAACTCCAAAAACTGATTTTTCTATAGAAAAAGTTAATCCTACTTCTTCAAATCTTTTTAGAATTTTTTCACAATCTAAAATATGATTAGCTACAAATTTCCTACATCCTAATGCATCTAATGTCTCATCTTTTTCTTTTTCTTCACATCCTTTAATTGGGATATCATCTATAAACGGCATGGTCACATTAGGAATAAAGTGTTTATTCATGAAGAACCCTATTCATCGCGTTCATCATATGTGCTACCGAATTTGTAGCTCCTTGGGGAAGAGTACACATACGAACTAATCCTAAAGGAGTCTTCATCGTGGTAATATCTCTACTTTCAGTAGCAAGCTGAAACTGGTCATATCCTGAATATAAGTCACCCATAGAGTAGATAGAATGCCCAGCAAAAGCTTCGGCAAATTCTCCTACAATAGGGCCGGTTCCCACGTTCCTAATAGTAACTTTATTTACGAGTTGTAAGTCTTGAATAAATCTAAGTTTACCATTCTTTTTAGGAACAGTAAACCATCTATTAGAATAAGGTGCAGAGGAAGGTTCTAATATTTTCATTTTCATCTTCTCCTTAAGCAGTTTCATTAGCTCAGGTAAATGAGCCTTTGGAACTGGTATAGGGCAAAGATTCCAAGGTATGTGGGCTACAGTAAATATGATCATAGGAGAAACTAATCTAGGGTCAACACATCCTATTTCCTGAGGAAAAAGAGAAAAAGCTCTACCATGTTTTTTAATCATTTCACGAAATAATTCTTGTTCAGTTGGTAATAAAAAAGAATTTTCATTTCCAATTTTTATTAATTTAATAGTTTCTTCAGTAAATTTATGACCTATTTTAGACATGTCACATAAGATAGGTTCGTTAGCTACTTGTTTAATTTTTAAATCACTTCCTTCAGGTAAGCTAGAGCTATAGATTTTACTTTTTTATCTACTGATTTATATTTTGTATTAATTTGAACTTCATGAAAGTCAGAAACAAATTTTGAAATTAAATCATATTCATTTAATGAGTTTAAAAGAATAACATGTAATAATTTTTCATCATGTAAAGTTTCGTCAATTTCATCAAATAAAGTAGAGGAAAAAGAAGTTTCAATTATGTTTTCAATATTTTCTGTTTTAGACATATATCCTTTATCTTCAAAATATTTTTCATATTTTTTTATTGTTTTTCTAGGAATATCTTTATTATTTAGAATTTGTAATTTTGAAGATGAAAAATAAACAGATACATTTTCTATTTTATTTACACATTTATGCGAGATATCAAACTAATTACCACTGTTGTCTCGCTCAACAATGGTCTCTAGAAAAAATTTTGATCAAAGTATGTTCCAGAATTACTAAGAGATAAATGACTCTCGTGCTTTTTTTCTTGTGATATGATAGGTGTTTTCCTAATTTGCTCCCTATTTCGTACATGGTTTGGGCTGACTATCATAACTTGGAGCGATTGTAGATCATCTTTAGATCTAATTCTTGCGTATGCTGAGCCGTCATCTATTACTTTAGTCTCCATTCTGGCTTCACATATGAAAGGTTGACCTAAGATAATTTCATAAGAGCAGTTGTCCTGAATGAAAAAGTGGAATGTTTCAGAGATTCCACCTATCATTAGAGGTATGTTGGCACATGCTCCTAAGAGTGATCCACAACCATTGTCCGCGGTTCACATTATCCAGCCGTGATTTTTATCAATAGGCCATTTAAACTTATCATATAATCCTTTCGAAATCACATTGATTTCAGACCTAGAGTCAATTAGGGCTAAAGCAAAATATGAGCTCTTTTGATCTCCTAAGTTAACTTTAATCTCCGGTGTGCCTCTCGCCCAAAAACTTTTTCTAAAATCACTTTCTGAGTTTTTTGTTTCGTCATCTGGTACAATCGGCCCTAAGAAATTTTTGTTCATATTACAGGTATTATCTTCTTCATCCTCTGAGTCTAAAGAAAGAGATTCATGAATCAAGTGAGTTACATCGGCAACATCTTGCATCTCTACCTCTTGTGACAGAGGGAATCTCTTCCTTTTAATTAGTTTAATAAAATTTTCCTTAAATTCAATTTTTGCTATTGAGAAGATTTGTTCTAAAGTCATTGTTACTGCACTTTTTAATAAGATGTCATACAATATTTCTTTAGAATCAACTTTTTGTTCAAGTTCAGAAATAAGAATAGCTTTCGGTACTCGTTTTTGTTTCTTTTCTGGTTTCTCTTCAGGTTTTGTTTCAGTTCTAGGAATTTGCTCTACTTTGTCTGATGTTTGAGTTAGCTCACTAAACACAGGTTGTTTACCCTCTCTAATTTCTTTTCTTCGCTCCTCATTTGTTTTAGAACTTTCGCCTTGTTCAAACTGCACTTTCTTAGGCTTCGGCTCATCTCTCATCTTACTTCTAGTCATTCGTCTACCTGAATCATTTGTATCTTGCTCATCATCCCTCTTTCTTTTCTCTTCAACATTCGCAATATGCGAATATATCGAGAATTGATCGACAGGAGAGTTCCACGCAGTTTTCTGCATAATATCATCTCTCGCCTTTATCAAAGCTTCAATTGAGTAGTTCCTCGTTTCCCTTGTTTGTTCAGAATCAGAGTCACTATCAACAGATTCTAGTTTAACAACAGAAGCAAATTTCGAAGACTCAGAAAGGTTTTCATACAGCTTCTGCATCCCTCCCTTTCCCCAATTGACAGCTAAGGGTAAATGTGTTCTATAGTCGCACAATCGCTTGTCAATATCAATTACAAGTCTTTTCTCTTTCGCATCTTTCAATGCTTCACATGTATAAGTCAAATGATCTGTGGCATCGCACCAGATACATCTCCTCACATTGGCATTTCTCCTTTCATTGAAATTTCTTTGGTTAAATGCTTGAGGAATCGGTTGAGGAATTGGTTGGGGTACAACTAGAGGATTAGGAGGTATAAAAGGTGGATTAGGAGGTACTAATGGATGATTCGGAGCTACTAATGGTGGATTTGGAGCATTTACTGGTTGAGGATAAATAGTCGGATGAGCTTGCATTGCAGGTTTATCTTGTAGGTTTAAAGCATACACCACATTCTGCAAAGCCGCTACCTCTTTAGACATATTCTCGTGCATATGCATCATATTGTCCAACTTGTTAAACAAGATCTCAAATTGTAACTCGGTTGGTACTCTAGATGTGGATGTTGTAGGCTCAACTTTTGAATCTATATGTGTATCCCTAGTTGCCTGAATCGGAGGAAAATTGGAAGATGGTTGAGACATCGATTCATAAAGGAGTGTTTTACATTGGATCATGTGAGCAACCGCCTCAACTACAGTTTTTACTACACCCCAGTCATCTGTAAGCCCATATTTCTTTCCCGGTTCTTCAAGCCTACGCTCAACCTCTACCCTTATATCTGGAGTCAAGATTTTAAGGAAATATAAAATGATATCTGGGGTAAGGGCAACTCTATCCTGTTCAGGTAATTGAGAGAATCTTTTCATAAATTCACTATGGAGTTGAGTTAACGAAATGTGAGGCTTAGGTGAACTAATCCATTTCATAAATCCTTCTCGACTATGTTGACTGTAGTCTTCTAAGTAGAATTCCTTATGCAGCTCTTTTCTAAACTCATCCCATTCCTTATTGTCATGTATATCCATAATAGCTTTTACAGTACCTATGGCCAGACGTTCAAGATAGGATTTCCACTTTGTTTCAGATAAACCGTGTAACTTAGCTAATTCCTCAAACGTGTCTAAATAATTTGTAACATTCATACCAGTAAATTTCCCTTTATCCTTTAATAACGTTTCAACTACCTTTTGTCCTTGCGTCTCGTGCATCATAATTTGAAATAGCTTGTCCATTTTTGAAGTTTGTTTTGACCTAGCTTGAACAATTCTAACTATATCCTGAACTTCTTTTGTTACTCTTTCCTTATGTTCAGCTACTAATTCTGAAATTCCGTTAGAGTCCAGTTTGATAAGTTTTTACTATGCAAAAATGTTGCAAGTAAAGCTATGATTAACGCTTAACCTATGTTTAACAACCAGTTGCCTTTAAACTATACTAGCAATTTTAACCTTAAAAAAAAATTTGCACCCAAGAATGTAAGGGTAAAGAAATTATACCAACTGCTCGAAGATGAGGCTCAAAACAGTGCTTTCTGTGAAATTCAATACATTTATTGATTTGAATCAAAACCTAAATACATAGTTTGCTAAAATGGGTGCAAACGTTTTGTGCTTCAATTGTTGATGAAAGGGGTGGCGTGACGAGGTTCTCCTATTTGCCAATCTTCGGAGGCACTCAGGTCACCAGACCAGCCCTCGACACCAAGAAGATTGCAAGCTCACGTAAATGCCACAGCTTCCAAGGATGTAGACGCAGCTGCACTGATGTAAAATCGTATGAATCTATATGCAATGCAAAATTTAAAATTTATACCTGAGCTGCAAGGCCGTTTGTTTCACGTCGGGTTCAAAGTGTGGGCGCGATTTCTGACGACTGGCGGATCAATTCAGTCGCCTCGCTAACAGCGCACGCAGGGTGACTATGCAGGACAGGTACAAGTATAACTTTTCCTAAGGTCCGTAAGGTGAAGCGTTCCTATAAAGTTCAACTGCCTCAAAATAAGAAGGTAGGATAATCTTTTCACTAACTATTTGATCTTTTATAGTTTCGTTTGTTTCTTCTTGGATATTTTCTACGTTTCTACCTACAGTTGGAGGAAAATTTTCTTCACTAACACTAGGAGGAACAGTAGAAAGTAAAGTTATAGTTGTTCTAGGATTGTGCAAAGATTCTTCTACCATTACTTCTTTTATTGATTCTTTATCTTCTATTGGTTTTGGAAACAACAATTCAAAAGTTGATGAAGGTAGAAAGGTGTTACTAGAAGAATTTTCTTTAGACATAAAAGATGATACTAAATTAATAACCAAAGTCCTATACAACCTCAAGGATGATGTTTATAAATGACAGTCTAAAAGATAGCCTATGCAAGCTAATAAAAGTTTCAAACTAAGGACAATCTCTGCTTTTAATATAAGTAATATATATATAGATATATATAAAAAAAAACAAAAGGAAAATATAAAAAACAATCTCTCACTCATTCACTCTCTCTCTCTGTACCTTTCTCTCTCTCTCTTAATCTCTCTCTTTCTCTCTCTCTCTACTACGCGCGCGGCGCTGCTGCGCCGCCGACAGCAGAGAAAGAGAGGGAGAGGGGGGGAAGAAAAATAAAATAGATTAAAAAAAAAAAAAACAACAAATAACTCTCCACTCTCTCTCTTCTGCTCTCTCTCTCTCACACTTTCTCTCTCTCTCTGCTGCGCGCGCAGCGCTGCTGCGCCGCCGGCAGAGAAAGGGAGGGAGAGGGAGAAAGGGAGAGGGGCATTAAATGAAGGAAGAGAGGGGAAGGAGAAAAGTCAGAGAAAAAAGGAAAATAGAAGAGGGAAAAAGAAAAGAAAAAAAAGAAAGGAAAAAGCCAGCAAATGGAGAAAAAAAATCAACGCTTCCTTATCCTGCAATCATAAAAAAAAAGAGAAAATAAAAAATTTTGCTTTCCCAAAAACTGAAGGGCAAGAGAGATGGTCTTCTCTCTCTCCTCCTGTCAGAGAGCTTCCATAGAACTAAGTGCAAACAATTTGACTATAGTCTAGAGCATAGTAAATATCTGAAAAAAAGACATGAACTTGTGAGCACGTACTCCCTTCTTAAATAGATGTGAGTAGCCCACCATAGCCTACAATTCTCTTTAGATAACTCAACCAATTACCTAAATTGACTCCACATCACTCCAACAACACTCAACAAGAAAAAAGGCGTGGGATTTTCCTTTATGTGAATTTCATCCAACTATTTAAATATTCTATGGACCATATACTTTAGAATTTAAATAACCTTTCACTTCTCCTTTTTTATTTAATTGAATACTAAACTTTTAGAATAAATACTATAACTTAGACTAAAATTTAATTTAACCCATTTTAATTATTACCTTAGGCTTAGTGGAAATAAATAAATAATATATTTATCTATTATTTTGCTAAGGTTCCAAATGATATAATTATCCTATTGAATAATTCATTTATGGACTACAACCCACTTATTTAATTATTTATCCTTAGGTTTACCCTACAACTAACTTTAAACCACATCAATTAGCTCCAACTAACCCATAAATCTATTTTCTAACCTTCCATAACCCACTAGGATGAATAATTAACCCATAATTAACCTTAAAGCTTAACTTGAACCCTATAATCCATGCTCAAAACATACATTTAACCCTTAATTATCCTTGTAATTTAGCTAAAGTATGATCAAAACCTATAATTAACCCTTAATTATCTTTATATTTTCATCCAAAACTTAGTTTAACCCTTAAGTAACCCTTATAATACCCTTGAATAAACTTAAATGAATACTTCCCATCTTAATTTTGGTCAGCAAACTTCTTTTTCTGCAAAATTAAAGTCAAACATTAGTCAAAATTCCATAATTTAACCAAACTTATATCAATCAATTAATCTTTTAATTTTTGTAATATTTTAAGAGTAACAATTTCTCTCCGACAACGTCTTGTTACACCTGCGACTACAGGTACTACAAATACAGGTGCTGGAGGTGCTGGAGCTGATGAAGATGGTGTCGAAGATGATATTCCACAGATTCCTGTTCGTGCTGCTGTTTCTGTTGCACCTACTGCAGAGCAGATTCGTTGGGATGGCAGAGATGCCCAGGCACATGCATTGATAGCTTTGTCTGTCAAACGTGCCATTATTCCTCACATTCGCTCTTGCAAAACAGCAAAGGATGCTTGGGATACACTTACCACTTTGTACCAGGCTAGGAATGAGGCTCGTGTGGCTTACCTCCGAAAACAGTTGGAGAGTGAGCACATGAATGAAGGTGATTCTATGGACAATTTTCTTACAAAGATCAAAGACCTGAAGGAACAATTGATTTCTGCTGATGAGGTTATACCAGATAGCTCACTTGTGCAGACCGTTCTGAATGGTCTTCCTGATTCATATCAGAGTCTTGCCTCTACTCTTCGGTTGATGATGAAAGGCAATCCGAATGCCTTGTCATTTGAGGAATTAGTCTCTGTTCTGTTGCAGGAAGATCAGTTCAGGCAGAACAGGTCCATTATGCGTGTTGCAGATCAAGCTTTCCTAGCTAGTCAGAAGGGCAAAGGAAAATGGAGCTCTTCTACTAGTAAGCAGAAATCTGCAAATGCTGCACAATCGAAGAACCAGGATAAAGATGAGAAGAAATCAGAAAAGCAAGAATTGCTATGCAAGTACTGTAAAGGAAATGATCATATTATAAAGAACTGTCCAAAACTGGCTGCTAAAGAGGCAAAGAAGAAAGAGGCTGGAATGGTTGTTGCAGAGGCCTCTACGCCAAAAACAGAGTCTACAAATCTTGTGCAGGAAGAAGAATGGGCGTTTACCTGTCTACAGTTTTGACCCATCTTCTCATGATCAGTGCATGTCTGTAGTAGACTCAGATGTTTGGTACTTTGACAGTGGGGCGACCAAACATATTACCTCGCAGTGCAATTTCTTCTCTTCACTCGAGCCTGCCCCTACAGGGAATACTGTCACATGCACCAATAACTCCTCTTATCCTGTTATGGGAGTTGGTAAGATCATTCTGACTACTGCTGATGGTAGTTCTTTCACTTTGTCAGATGCTTTATTTGTGCCAGGGATCAAAAAGAACCTGTTATTAGTTTCTACATTAGCCAAGATTGGCTTGGTTGTGAAATTCGTTGATGACAGGTGTACAGTCCATGATCTCTCAAATGGTAATGTGATTATTGCTTCTGGAATCTTATGTCGTGGGCTGTATAAGCTCATAGACTATGAAAGATCTGTGAATGATTCGGCATGTGCAGTTCATGATTCTCAGGCTATGTCAGATGCAAAGCTTTGGCATGCACGCTTTGGTCATCTGAATTTTGCTAGTTTGCTACGCCTGCAGAAATCTGAAATGGTGTCCTCTTTGCCCAAACTTGAGGCTCCTGGAAAACATGTTTGTGAAGGCTGTATTTTGGGCAAAATGCAGCGTTCTTCCTTTCCAAAAGATGGTTTAGTTCGGGCTACGCAGAAATTGAAGCTTGTACATAGTGATGTCTGTGGTCCTATGCAGACACCCTCTTTTGGAAATTACCTTTACTTCGTGACTTTCATTGATGATTTTTCCAGGCATGCATGGGTATATCCACTCAAAGCAAAGTCCGAAGTGTTCATGTGCTTCAAACAGTTTTTGGTTTTGGCTGAAAATCTGTCAGCATGTAAAATGGGCAACCTCTGTTCTGATCGAGGGCGGGAATATATGTCTTCAAAGTTTAATGCATTTCTGGCTGAACGTGGGATAAAACACCAATGTACAGTGCCGTATACACCTCAACAGAATGGAGTTGCTGAACGAAAGAACAGGTCACTCATGGAGATGGCGAGGTGCATGGTCAAAAGTCGGCTTTACCACATAGTTTCTGGCTTGAGGTTGTCATGTGTGCAGCATATGTACTGAACAGGTGTCCCACTAAAGCGTTGCAGTCTATCACTCCATATGAGGCTTGGCATGACCGCAAGCCATCTGTTGCTCATCTGCGTGTTTTTGGTTGTTTGGCATATGCATTAGTGCCTGAACAACATCGCAGAAAATTGGATGATAAGGCAGTAAAATGTATTTTTGTTGGATACAGTTCTAAAAGTAAAGGCTATCGTCTGTATCATCCACAGACTAACCGCATTCTGGTTAGCCGTGATGTTGTCTTTGTGGAAGATGCTATTCAGCCATTGCTTTCATGTACTAAGGAGACATCTGTTAGCTCCAAAGACATGTATGATACTTTGATGCCTCTTTTTACAGGTGGACAGGCTAGTGCTGGTCCTAATGAGGCAACTTCTCAGCCTTTGCAGGTTTCATATGATGATGCAGATCATTCCATTTCTGATGCAGATTTACATGATGCACTTGTTGATGAAAGAGCTGATATTGAGCAGGCAAAAACTATGCCAAAATGGCTGGTGCGGACTTTGCGTGATAGCAAATTATATGCACCTTTGTCATATCGTACTTGTTCAGGCTCTCATAGTGCCTCCTTTGCATCAGATTGCTATGCTATGGCTGCATCTAGTCTCTGTGATGAGAATGAGCCTGTTTCTTTTGATGAAGCACAAAATTCAGAAAATTGGATGGCTGCTATGCAATCTGAATATGATGCTATAATGAAGAATGGTACATGGTCTTTATGTGACTTGCCTCCTGGCAAGAAGGCCATTGGCACTAAGTGGGTATACAAGCTGAAGCGTAAACCTGATGGTACAGTTGACAGGTATAAGGCTAGGCTTGTTGCAAAGGGTTATGCACAGGAAAGAGGCATTGATTTTGATGAGACCTTTGCACCTACATGCCGTATGACTACTGTTCGGAGCATTTGTGCACTTGCAGCCCATCATGGTTGGAATGTACATCAGTTGGACATTAAAACAACATTTCTGAATGTGACTTGCATGAAAAAGTGTATGTTTTTCAGCCCCGTGGCTTTGTGCAGAAAGGGCATGAAAACTAGGTTTGCAGGTTAAAGAAGGCATTATATGGTTTAAAGCAAGCACCACGTGCTTGGTATGAGAAGATACATGCCTATCTGATTGCACATGGTTTTGAGAACAGTCCAACTGAAAGCACCTTATATGTTAAACGTGCTAATGATGTGCTTCTGATCATTGTTGTCTATGTTGATGACATGCTGCTCACTGGTCCTATTGAGACACATATTGCTGATTTTAAGGCTGATCTGCATGCCTCATTTGAGATGTCTGATTTGGGGCATTTGCATCACTATTTGGGCATTCAGTTTATGCACGTTGATGGTGGAATGGCTTTGTGTCAAACGAAATATATTGACACATTATTGTAGCGTTTCGGCCTTGAAGATTGTAAGCCTATTGCCACTCCTATGGAGACAGGTTTACGATTGAGTCTTCATGATGCTGGAGATGCATTTGATGCTGTTCTCTATCAGCAGGCTGTTGGATGCTTGATTTACTTATGCATTACTCGGCCAGATATTCAGTTTGTTGTCTCACAAATGAGCAGGTTTATGCATTGCCCAGGAGTCACGCATTGGAAAGTGGTTAAGTGCATCGTTCGCTACTTGAGTTGTACTAGGCTACTTGGGTTGTTTTATCCCAAGGGGGGATCACTACCGCCAGATTTGCATGCTTTTTCTGACTCAAATTGGGCTGGTTGCTATGACACTCGTGTGTCCACCAGTGGTTTTTGCTTCATGCTTGGTACTTCATGTATATCTTGGTTGAGCAAGAAGCAGCCTACTGTGGCCACTTCCAGTTGTGAGGCTGAGTATAGGGCAGCTTTCACAGGGACTGTTGAGTGTGTGTGGCTCAGACGCCTTATGGCTGATTTGGGTGTTGGCTAATCTTCTGCCACCACCATCTTCACTGACAGTCAGAGCGCATTGGCAGTTGTGAGGAACCCTGTGTTCCATGCTCGCACTAAGCACATTGAGGTGCATTATCACTATGTCAGGGAGAGGTTCTCTGCTGGGGAGATCAGCTTGGCATATGTGCCCACGCAGGAGAACATTGCAGACCTTTTCACGAAGGCTCTGCCTAGGGAGAAGTTTGAAGCTTTCCGCAAAGCTTTGGGCTTACTTCCTTTTGTGGAGTGATTTCCACATAGCTTGGCACTTCCTTATACATGAGTGCCAGCTCCTTGTTCACCGCATCACTCCCAGGGGGGATTTGTTGATATATTTAGGTAGTGATGTGTGTGAACACTCTAGGACCGCCAGGGCACTTTTTTCCCTCTTTAGGAGGTTTTTTTCCCCCGGCTTGTATATACGCCTATTGCCCTAATGGGCTACTTATCTTTTGTACATTCTCTAGTAATACATTCAGTATTGTGTGTTTGTGCTCCAAGCTTCTTCTTCTTCCTTGTGCTGTTCACGTGCTTCCGCAAACGTCTATCTCCAACATTCTCATTTGAATCTGACAAACGCACTTCAAGTTATGAGAAAAATAGTGAATGGAAGGAAACACCAACACTTGCTCCACAACTCCTCACGGCACACACAGGCACTACAGTAGTTCAAAAGTGATGGGAAGGGGCAGATAATGGTTCCACACACACATTGCAAGCATGAAAAGACACACAAGAGCTCTTGGAGAAGAAGATAATCAGTAAGAAAGAGGCTAATTCGAAAATTCATCTTCAATCCTCACAATGGAAAAAGTTCTTTACAAGAGTCACCAAGTGACTTATATACATGTGCACTAAAATTGGTCCTTTCACACAAGAAACCGGCACTTTTATTGAAAAACACTAATTTCCTACTTCGTTACAAGGATTGTGTTACAGTAGAGGACTCCTCTAGTGCATTTACATGGCTTCATGAGGTTTTCCTAGAAATTTTAAGAAGAAAATTTATGCCCAACATTTGAAAATTTTTGGGGCTCCCTTTTCTGTACTTCTTTATTTTGCAACACTCTTCCCCTCTTTGTCTTTGTCATCCCTTGACAGGCTTTGCTTCTTGTCCGATGCTTACTTATCATTCTTTCAATACACGCACCTAGTGGTCGAGCAAGTGGCTAGGACAGTTAGAGAATTTGTTACTTTATCCGAGCCTCAATCTGATGCTTTCGTCCTCCCCTTGGTATTCCTTACATTCATATATCTGGGTTATTGTGATAATTTGGGCTGCCACGCACGCATCTAATGACTAAGAATGTGATTGTCTTAGTCACCCATTTCAACTTCTCAACCTCTACCTCTTTCTAACTTTTGGCCCTTGAATAAATCTTTGTTCTCACACATCTGGCCCTGTTGTATTACCGAAGCATGTTTACTTCTTTTCACTACATGCATCATTTGGTAAGCACTGCATCTCTTTTTGTCTTTTGGTTGATGCTTCAAATCTTCTTTTACATCCTTTGGGGCCTGATGCATTTCTTCAATCTGTTCATTTCTTTCCTTTGCATGCACCTAGTGGCTAAGAGTGTGATTATCTTGGTCACCCTCTTCAACTTTTCAGCCTCTACCCCTTTCTAACTTTTGGTCTTCGGATAAAGCTTTGTTTCCACTCTTCAGGGCCTTCTCCTTTCGTGTTGTGTCCTAATGCATGTGAAGCCTGATACATGCCCCTACAAGGCTTTTGGCAGAGGGTGGGTTTTATTCATTGGATAATTTTTCTTTTCTATTTTATTCTTCTTCTTCTTTTAATTGATTGTCCCTCCACACGTCCCTCCTCTTGAACTTTTTCGTCCTCGACAGGCTTTGGTTGGCGACGTGAGTATGTTTGAATGACTTTTTGCTCTCTTTGATTCAACAGATTAGCTTCACGTATCATTAGTTCTTTCCATTGGGCTGATTTTACTCCATCATTTGGTGCCTGTCTATGATCTGCAAAGAAGCTTAATTCATAGGCCACCAATCGAGCATTTGAATTGGAAGTCATCTTTTCGAGTCCATTTCAAAAAATCCTGTGAAAACTGCTTCTTTGAATGTTTGCATATACTAACTCGGTAAGAACATCAAACACGAGTATATAGCCATGATAGTAAGTCAACTGGAGGTGATAGATAGATAAAATATAAGGGAATATGTGCCTTGATTAATGTTGATAAAATTCAAAAATGTATATTGAGCATGTTTGAATACTTTCAAAACTGTGAGTAGCATGCTCAACACTGTATTCATCATCTTTATTGGTAAGTCCGATATTGTAGCATATCGTGAGAGCCAAAATTCTATTGTACGTACCATATATTCTTCATTGGGTAAGTAGTTATGTGGCAGGCTTGGTAACAATAGATAGTTCACCTGCTGATTATTGAGAGTTCCCTGGCACTGTTCTTCCCAAAATTGCATCCAGGATCTTCTTCTCGGTACTGGGCAAAAAGATGGATTTACTTGTGGTAAGTATGGTGCCAACTCCCAATGCATCCAAAGAGTTGGATTCTTTTCCAAAAATTTTCACCGTCAGATCAGATTTGCTTTGTCAAATTCTTCTTATGTATAAGAGAATGTATCTATTTTGAATTGTAGGTCTTGATCTGGTTCTTTTTGTGTAGTCCACTTGATATATTGTCTTATTTCTGCTTTCAATAGGCCATATGGTACAGTGAAAGGCTTCAAAATTTGCTCTAAATTCTTGCTTTTGATATTTGCTTCTTTCATTACTTTCATGACTTGATCTTCAAACTGTTCCATAAGTTGGGACATCAATAGTGCCCGCTCATTTCGGCTTAGTTCTGCAATAGGCCGTGCATGTCTATCAGCACCCTGATCTGCTTCTTCCTCGTGTATTGGTGAACTATGTATAGAGAAAGAAGGAGAACGTACCTTAGTCTCCACAATAGCCGCTTGAGAGCTTTGAACTATTGGTGTCCCCATATTGTTTTTCTTTGCAATTTGGACTTGGAGGCTTTTTATTAGTTCATCTTTCTCTTTTATTTGTTCTTTTGCCGTTGCAAGCTCTACGTCACTTTTGATCTTGCTTTCGCCTAGGATGGCCAGTTGATCTGCATCTTCATTGCATTGTGCGATGTACCGTGCTTCAACTGCTTTCCACTTCTTTCTCAATTCATTTGTGTCATACATGTATTTCCTTCCCCACTCTTCTCTTAGTTCTTGCTCTTGCTTTAGCTGATCGACATACTTAGCTATCTGAGTTTCTAACTCTTGTGTATTATTTTGTTGACTTTCGGGCACCTCCACAGGTTGATTGAGCAAGATTGCATTCATTAATTCTTTATTCATGTTTCTACGGTTGTCTACCTCTTCCATGTATATTTTTATTTGAGCTTCTAAAAGCTTGCTTCTATTTGATAAGCGTACCTTTTCGACTACATTAGCTGCATATTTGTTTCGAAGTTCCTATAGCTGATATTGCATCTTTTGATCTTCTTAGATCAATAGTGTACATCTTTCCATAGCTTCTTTGGTCACCTATTCTTTATTTGTAAGTGCATGTTGAGCATGTAATATTCTAGTAGATAGCTCTTCACTTAACATCTTGAATTGATTTCTTTCTACTAATGCTTTGTCATAATTGCTATCTGCTTCCATGAGTTGTTGTTGAGTACCCATGGCTATCTGGATCAATGTGTTACGTCCACATTTAGCCATGATTTTGGTATGCTCGGTTATTCATCTGTTTGTACATCTTTGCCCTTTTCCACATGTACCGTCTTGTTATGTGGTTGTCTAATTTGTAGCTGGATTTGAGGTTCTTCTTCTTTACGTGAAGTAGACTTAGTAGCACTTCCTTGAAATGTTATATCCATAGGTGAAGGCTCTGCTACTATCCTTATAGGGGTGAGTGGTTCTTGTTCCCCAATATCTTCTTGTCTTTTCTCTCCCTTAGGCATCTTCATTGTAGACTGACTATCCAATTTGGCCTTTGTGACTTGAAGCTTTGTTTTGTCATTCATTTTTATTGTATGTTCATCTGCCTTGTTTGGCCCTTCTTTTGGTCCCTCTTCGAATGTATTCTCTTGCATCTGATCTGACGTTTTGCTTTCTACTTCAAAAGAATGCTTGATTTGATTTATTTCATCCCACCTTCCATCATCATTTGATTCACTTTGAATGTCAAGGTTGATGGTCGATGGTTCATGTTCTTCTTGGCCTTCAGATGCTAAGCTTGAATTAGCTAATCCCAATTCTCTATATCTATGGAATTTTATGAGTCTCTTCCCTGATATAGTTGTGGTGTGAGCTTGATGGTAATGATGTCCTTGAACTGGCAGATTGATATGTCCTTCCATGAACTTGTGAGTCTCCTCCATGGTTTCTCTCAATTATGCTTCAGTAATAGGAGTGGATTGCTCTACTTTGGTTCTAGGGAGTACATGTGTTCTCTTTGATGGTGTATTTGCTTCTTCCACTTTTAGTACTTCCCTTAGCATTTTTGCGCCTTGCATCATCGGTCTTGAGCTTGTTCCTGTTTCTTCAGTTATCTTCACTCCTTTTCTATTTTTTGGTACTGTGACTAGCTTCACGTACTTAGCCATTTTAGCAGAGGATGGCATCTCTTTGAGGTATTCCCAAATACATAATGCATGGCATATCAATATGGTCAGAGCCACAGTTCCATTCAAAAATTTCTTATGATCCCATTGCTTATTGGCTTCAAATAGTCGTTCCTAAATATAGGGTGTCAAGTTTATTTGGTTGCCAATTTGTTTAGTGGCATGAGATAATAATTGAACTATTATCCTCTGTGGTGCCGTATATTTGTGCATGTTGGGAAAGCAAAAATGTTGATGTACCAATCAGTCTCCTTCTTTAATATGAATACAATTAATATCCACAAATTTTATAGTTTTAATGCCATGACTTTTGTCCTTGAGATCTCTAATTTTGTCTTTGACCCATCCAAATGCTTCTTTGATTAGCTCGTGTGTGAATTGTATGGTTACCCATTCACCTTATGCACCAAGGACTTTGGGTTCTAGCACTAAGGGTTTGTCTAGGGCTGGATGAATGGTGTTCATGACTCGGGTGCATCTATGGAAATTCAGCTTATAGATTGGTAGCTCAAAATACTTATGAATTCCGGCTTTTGTCATTACATCCACCGTTGCTGGGAGCACGTGTAAGATCTTGAAGACTTGGGACATCATGGGAAATTGGTGGTCGGTATCCATAATCTTAACAGTCACCAAGAACAAATGCTCTCCTACTAGTTGATCTTTTTAGAACCAATGTCGTTTGGCTTTTATTACACTTTGCATCGGAAATTCAAGCACTTCCTCTTGAATTGTTGCTTCAGAGTCTTTGGAAACCATCTACACTCACAGTATAGTAGAGAATTAGTTTATGAAAGAAACCAATTCCACATGTTTATGTGTGGTTCATTAATATGTCATTTTTCGTTGCTTTGTACCCCCTTGCGTAAGTAAGTAAGGTATTTTACCATACTTTTCTTTAGTTTTTAATCCTGAAAGAAATCAAGGAGTTAGTTTAGAGCTGAAGTATTTATTTATATACAGCGCTTGATCATTCCTATGATAGTAGAAGCTAAGTCCTATTCTCATTATGGAAATGTGCACCACTACTTTTGTGAATAAGCTATGTGCCAAATGCATGGCAATGTGGCCTTATTATGCATGCATTGGTTGCAATGGATTCTTCATGAGTGCAATAAGAGTCTTTTTCATTCTTTTTGGCTGATTCTTGGTCACTTCTTGGGTCTCCATATTAAATTTGTATTTCATGCTGGTGGCACTTGTTGTTGTCGCATTCTTTTTCCTCTACTCTTGAATGTGTTCTTGGGGTTATTTCTGTTGTTGGATTGGGTTTCACGTGTCATGGTCGTTTGGGGTTTCCTGCAATCCATGAAAGTTTCCTTTGCTTTATATTGTTGGCATGACATGTCTTTAAGTCTTTCTATCTCTTGATTTGCTACACCCTGGACTGTTTTTGGGATCCATATGCGTTGCTACGATTTCTGGGTCTTCATCAATGATTTTGGAAGCCATACACAAAGAATTCTTGGTTGGTTCCCTTGCGATTTCAAATAGTAGTTGTTGTGCTATGTTTCTACCAGATGGTCGGCCTGTTCTTGCATTGTACTGACATGTTGAGGTAGTTGGTCCTTGCGTACCCATTGTACCTACACCTTTGTTCGATGTTGTGCTTTGGCGGTCAATACCCATGTTGGTTTCCTTCTTATAATGTTGATAAGTTGAGAAGACATGTCCTCACTGTTTCTCTCAGGGTCATGTTTTACAACACGGAAGGCCCAAATTGCATGATGCAATTGTTTGTCCCAATTCGATCTTCCGTTGTTGACTATTTTGGTCAAATCTATGCACAATACTTTATTAGAACTTTCGTCTTGACCATTAGCTTGAGGGTGGTAAGGGGCTGATTTTTTGTGAATCACAAGGAATTCATTGATCAGTTATTCTATTACTTCATTGATGAAGTGTGTCCCCCTATCGCTCACTATCTCTATTGGCAATCCAAAGTGAGTAAAGATATTTTCGAAGAGAAATTTTACTATAGTTTGCATGCCATTTTTCCTCATTGCTTTCGCTTCTACCCATTTTATTAGGTAATCCATGGCCACTATTATATATTCAGCATGTGATCCCTTGGATGGAGGATTATAGGTCCTATGAAATCAATGCCCCATTTTGAAAAAGCTCTTGCACAAATCATGGGTTTTAAAGGCATTTCATCTCTTCTTATAGGATACTTGGTTCTTTGGCACACCTCACAACTTCGTACATACGTGTCGACATCCATGTGTAGAGTTGGAAACCACATGCCTATGAAGAGAATCATTTTTACAGTTCTTTCAGCTAAAAAATGTCCTCTTGTAGCATCTGCATGTGCCATTTCTAAAATGGGTAAATATTCTCCTTCATGAACACATAGTTGTAGCTTATTGTCCTTTCCTCTTTTAAATAATTGCTTTCCCATTATGGTGTAGTCCTTGCTCATTTCTTCTAGAGTTCGCTTCCTTGCTAGATGAGCTCCTTCCTCATGCTCATGTGTTTTCAAGAATTTTACTAATTCCTTACTCCAGGTTTGGGCTATTGTAGAGAATTGTAGAGATGCATGGTCCTCTGGAGTATTCTCCTGGCATTCTTGGCAACTGCTAATGTATTCGTGTACGTCCTTTGGCATGTCTGGCCAGTATACTCCCAATCTTTTCAATTCTATTAATGTTCCATGAACTCCTTTATGAATTTTCCATCGATTCATATGAGATTGCTCAATTAAGTTTTTATGTTATGCTTCTTCGACACATCTCAATAACATGCCATTTGGTTCCTTGTAGTACAGGCTACCTGCTACAATATGTAAGTTACGTGATTGCAAAAATTCTTTCTTGGTGTCTCTGTTGATCCTATGGTGTGGTCCATGTGTGAGGATTGGTATTAACATTTCTGCTATTGATATATTTAGGTAGTGATAAGTGTGAACACACTAGGACTGCTGGGGCACTTTTTTCCCTCTTTAGGAGGTTTTTTTCCCTCGGCTTGTATATACGCCTATTGCCCTAATGGGCTACTTATCTTTGTACATTCTCTGGTAATACATTCAGTATTGTGTGTTGGTGCTCCAAGCTTCTTCTTCCTCCTTGTGCTGTTCGCGTGCTTTCGCAGACATCTAACTCCAACAATTGGTATCAGAGCAGGTCGTCGCTTCATCTAAGGCGCCGTCAACACTCCTCCGTTTGTAGTCTCAGAATCGCACGAATTTTGGTGAGCATACCCAGCGTGTATCCGATATCAAAACTCCTTCGCTCTGTGGTGCCGAAATCGCGATCTGAGCTCGTTTCGGCCTCCAAACACATTATCGTAGCGCTTGTGTAGGCTATTTTGTCTTTTTGTGCCAAAGGTATATACCAGTTTCTGCTCGCCAGTTTAAGCATCTCGAAGTCTACTACAGGTTTAGCAGAATTCGTTTGGGTAGTTTTGTTCAACTTTTTGAGATACAATCAATTTTTTGCATCAAGGTATTTTAGTCACCGGCCATGGCTGAAAGCAGTGATGTATTCCGTATGTTGGCTGTTGAGGATAAGTTGGATGGTACCAACTACCCATTATGGGCTTATATGATCCGACATGTTTTGGTTGCAAAAGGATTGTGGAACATTGTGCAGGGTGTTGAAAGACGTCTTGTTACACCTGTAACGACAGGTACTACAAATACAGGTGCTCGAGCTGATGAAGATGGTGTTGAAGATGATATTCCGCAGATTCCTGTTCGTGCTGTTGTTTCTGTTGCACCTACTGTAGAGTGATGGAGAGTGTTAATCTCCAAAAGAACAACCTACTCTTGAAATTAGAGTACCTCTATATCAAGAGTAAGTCAAAATTGATACTCAATTATAAGGATTCTGAAAAATCTGTGAAGAAGATGATTCTACAGAAAGTCTGCTGCACTTATCTTTCTCATTGACTAAGCAAATGTGTAAAGTTTTTGATAAAACTTTCCACGAGGTGTCACCTAAGGATTGCACACCTCCTCCAAGTTAAATTACCTCAAAAGACTCAGTAGATCTTGAGAAATCTACTTAACAAGTTACCTATGTCTAAATCTGCACTTCTGAGAAGTCGATTTGGACACCCCTAACTTTTAACACATGGTTCTCTCAATTTAGAACCCGTTTAAGCAAATGCTTTTAGCCACGAGTAGCTTGCCTTCCAACTTAAAGATTGAGTGCTTGCTTGCTCAAAACTTTAAACTGTAGAGTGAGAAATGACCAAAACATTAAGATCGAATTTTGCGCCTATTTCAGGAACCAGTGAATACTTCTTCACATGCAAATGTTCCTACACATAATTCTCTTAGCCTGATCATAATTGGAAGCTAAAACTTTGTACAGAAGTCGATCAGCTATAGACTTAGACTTGTACAAAAGCATTTCACAAAAGATCTACCACAGAAGGAGAAAACACAGAAACATCGGGCGCAACTTTTCTTCTATTCCTCAAAAAATTACAACTGAGTGATGAGAGAGACTTCAACTCACTTCTAGGAGGTCTAATTACTCTTACAACTTCTCAATACACTATTCTCATACTCTCTCATACTTGCCCCGACATTTTCCATAGTATTTAAAAGGCAAATATTTACAAACTCATGACTATTCAAAAGTATAAATGACCTATATCTGAACTAGTGTACATATGTGTACATATCTTTCAACTCCTGAATATAAACTTCTTCCATGCTTCATAATCTGAACTTTTCTTCATTCTTTGTCTTCCAAAATTTCAATTGTTGATTGCCCTGCACCAAGAGCTCCCCCTCAATCATCAATTGAGGTTTTCTCTGTCTTCTTTAGACCTACCATGTCTTTGAACTTCTGTAGCTTTGGTCCATCCAAGCTTTTTGTAAGCATATCAGCTATCTGATCTTTTGTTGAAGTATGTATGACTTCAATCTCTTTGTCCATCACCTTCTCTCTCAGAAAGTGATACTAAATCTCAATGTGTTTAGTCCTGGCATGAAAAACAGGGTTAGCAGCTAGATACAATGAACTCATTTTATCTCCATATATGATAGGTGTACTCTGTATAGTGTCAAAGCTCTTCATCAGAGTCTTAAGCCATATTATTTCCTTTGCAGCTTCAACCATTCCTTTGTACTCTGCTTCTGTAGATGACAAAGCAACTGTATGTTGCTTCTTTGAACACCAAGAGATTAACTTATCTCCCACATAACACATGTATCCATAGGTTGACCTTCTATCATCAGGATTACCTGCCCAATCTGCATCACTATATACTTTGATGTTTGTATCTTATGTAAAACCATAATACAAACCCTCTTTGAGTGTACCCTTAATGTAGCTTAACACTCTTTGACCTACAATCCAATGTTCTTTCCTAGGACAATGCATGAATTGGGACAAAACCCCTACTGCATATGACAAGTCAGGTCTAGTTAATGTAGCATAAATAAGACTACCAACCAAACTCTGATATAACTTCATATCTTTGAATTCTTCTCCACCATATCTGCTCAATTTGTGATTCACCTCCATTGGAGTAGGTGCTACCCTGCAATCATTCATTTTAAACTTGATTAACAAGTTCTTCAAAGACCTTTCTTGAGTCACATACACTCCATGTTGAGTGTATGAAATCTCCATGCCCAAGAAGTATGACAAATCTCCCAAATCACTGATTTTGAACTCCTTCTCCATTTGCTTCTTTAGGCTTTGTATGCCTTTCTCATCTGTACCTGTAAGAATTATATCATCAACATATATGCACATGTAAATGAACCCATCATCACTTGCTTTGACAAGCAAGCTACTATCTGCTTTAGATACTTGAAATCCAAGTTCCTTTAAGAACTTTACAAGCCTATAGTTCCATGCCCTTGGGGCCTGCTTCAAGCCATATAAAGCTCTCTTGAGCTTACACACATGATCTGGATACCTTCCATCTCTGAATCCTTGAGGTTGCTCCATGAAAACATCATATGAAATATAACCATTCAAAAAAGCATTCTTCACATCTAATTGACACAATTTCCAACCTTTACATGGAGCAATTGCTATAAGTGTTCTGATGATTGTCATCTTTGCCACAAGACTATAAGTCTCATCATAATCAATACCATATTTCTGAGCAAACCCTTTCACAACAAGTCTAGCTTTGTACCTAGACACACTTCCATCTGCAAATCTTTTTGTCTTGTAGACCCACTTACATCCAATGATCTTCTGGCTATTCGATTTTGGAACCAAATCCCATGTTTGATTCTCCATCAATGCATCATATTCTTCCTGCATAGCTTTCTCCCAATTTTCTTTACCTTTTGCCTCTTCATATGTAGAAGGGTCTTCATCTGCTTTTATCATGTAAGCATAATCTTTGGTAGCCAAAAAAGAAGTATCATAGCTATACCTTGTAGGTTGCCACTTGTGTCTTGATGACCTTCTAAGTTCTCCACTCCTTGAGGTTTCTGGTTCATCACACTCAGGATCAAATCTTGGTATTTCTTCAACTTCAACCTGCACTTCATTATTCTCCTCTTCATCAAATATCTGTACCTTTGATTTACCTTTCCTTTGACTCACAACTTCTTCATCACCTGTATTAATATTGATAGTACCTGCATACCAAGTACCTTGCTCATCAAATGTAACATCCTTAGACACAATGAATTGTTTTGTAGATGGAGTCCACAACCTATATCCCATATGCTTATCATCATAACCAATGAATACATATTTTTCAGCTTTAGGCTCCAATTTGTGCCTTAATTGTGATGGCACATATGCATATGCCAAACATCCAAATACTTTGCAATGGTCTAATGTAGGTCTCTTACCCCACCATGCCTCATATGGTGTCAAACCCTGCAAGGCTTTACATGGCAGCCTATTGACCAGATAAGTAGTTGTATTTACAGCCTCAGCCCACAAATAATTTGGGCAATTTTTCTCCTTCATCATGGATCTTGCAAACTCAACAAGAGTCCTATTCCTCCTTTCTGCTACACCATTTTGTTGAGGAGAGTACCTGCAAGTAACCTCCCTTTTTATACATGCATTCCACAAGTAATCACTGAACTCATTAGAGAAATACTCTCCCCCTCCATCTGACCTTAGTCTCTTCAATTTATGACCTGTAATTCTCTCTGCATACACATGATAATGTTTGAATGTATTGAATACCTCTGAATTATCTTTGATCACATAGATAGTGATCCATCTGGTAGCATCATCAACATAAATCACATAATACCTTGAACCATTGATACTGAAATCCTTTGATGGTCCCCACACATCTGTGTGTACCAACTCAAGCTTCTCTGAATACATAAAACCATGCTTGGAATAAGATTGCTTATGAGCCTTACCTAATTGACATGCCTCACATCTGTATGTCATATGTTGACTTGCAACATTAGGCAATCCAAGCACTGAACCATTATTTATCATATCTTTGATACCTCTTTCATTGAAATGTCCAAGCCTCTTGTGCCAAAGATCTAACTCAGAGATTTTATGTCCTCCATAAGTGAACAAGGCATGACCAACATTACCTTGAATCTTCAATGTGAACAATCTTCCTTCTTTCTTCCCTGAAACAATTTGTTTATACCCATTGCTAGGGTCTTCCACAAACACTCCTTCATTAGTGAACCTCACTTCATAACCTTTTTCAACAATTTGTCCTACACTTATCAGATTCTTAGGAATTGTAGGAACATACAAGACCTTACTCAATAAGGTGCTACCATCCTTGGCCTTTACTGATCCAATTGACTTCACATTGTGCTTTGTATTGTCACCTGCTTGAACAACATGATTAGACACCTTATTTTCTAAATCAGTCATCAATGCTATGTTACTCCTCTTCCTCTTGAATTATAGTTCTGATTATATCCACCATTACTCTGATTATTATGCCAACAATCATTAGCTAAATGATTTGTCTTACCACAAATCCAGCAAGCTTTGACTCCATCTTTGTTACTCCTTCCTCTTCCTCTACCTTTGCCACCTCCTCTTCCTCTTAGGAAGTTGGCTTGACTAGTTGTGCCTTCTTCTTCATTTGCTTGTTGCTTTCCTTTGTTAGCTTTCTTCTTGTCTTTAGAGTACATTGCATGACCTGCACTCTTGTCAACATCTCCTTTGATATCATTCTCAAAAGTTAGCATATGTCCTAACAATTGATTCAAATCAGGAGTGAAATGATCTAATGAAAGTTCTGTAGACAAAATAAAAGGCTTCCACTTCTCATCTCCTCTTAGTCCTGTGAGAATTTGCCTTACCAATTTATCCTCCTCAATGTCTTCATCAACTGCTCCTAATGCATCTGCAATGTCCGTCATCTTTGTCACATAATCAAATATTGATTGTGAAGCCTTCTTCTTGAAAGTAGTAAACTCTGCCCATAATGAAGCCTTCCTTGATTTGGTTGTGTTATGAAAATGCTCTTCCAAAGCATTCCAAATGTCACTTGCCCTTTCAAGACCTCTAATGTGAGGTAGCAAGTAGTCATTGACTGCCATATAGATAATGCTCCTAGCTTGAGCATCTCTCTTCATCCAATTCTTCAAATCTGACAATTCCTCCCTAGTTGGAACACTAGGATCTCTGAATTGAGGCTTTTCTTCTTCACCTGTAATGTAAGCTATCAAGTCTTTGCTCATAAGATGAGCTTCCATCCTCATTGACCATGCAGGATAGTTCTCTCTATCCAATTTCTCTATCTGAAGAGAATCTCCCATCTTTTCTTCACCTGTGTATTGAATTCTTCAAACTTTATGAGTAATAGATGTACCTTTACTTCGAATAATACTCCTGTCTTTCTTGATGTCGTATGACCTCCTTCTAGAGCTTTATCCTCAACCTTTCACCTTTTGAACCTTCAGATGTTGAATTCTTTGCACCTGCAGCAGTCGAGATCCTCCTTCCTTCAATTCTGATACTTCTTGCTCTGATACCACTGATGGAGAGTGTTAATCTCCAAAAGAACAACCTACTCTTGAAATTAGAGTACCTCTATATCAAGAGTAAGTCAAAACCTTCACCAATTTAGAGGATTGATACTCAATTATAAGGATTCTGAAAAATCTGTGAAGAAGATGATTCTACAGAAAGTCTGCTGCACTTATCTTTCTCATTGACTAAGCAAATGTGTAAAGTTTTTGATAAATTTTTGCACGAGGTGTCGCCTAAGGATTGCGCACCTCCTCCAAGTTAAATTACCTCAAAAGACTTAGTAGATCTTGAGAAATCTACTTAACAAGTTACCTATGTCTAAATCTGCACTTCTGAGAAGTCGATTTGGACACCCCTAACTTTTAACACATGGTTCTCTCAATTTAGAACCCGTTTAAGCAAATGCTTTTAGTGACGAGTAGCTTACCTTCCAACTTAAAGATTGAGTGCTTGCTTGCTCAAAACTTTAAATTGTGGAGTGAGAAGTGACCAAAACATTAAGATCAAATTTTGCGCCTGTTTCAGGAACCAGTGAATACTTCTTCACATGCAAATGTTCCTACACATAATTCTCTTAGCCTGATCACAATTGGAAGCTAAAACTTTGTACAGAAGTCGATCAACTATAGACTTAGACTTGTACAAAAGCATTTCACAAAAGATCTACCACAGAAGGAGAAAACACAGAAACATCGGGCGCAACTTTACTTCTATTCCTCAGAAAATTACAACTGAGTGATGAGAGAGACTTCAACTCACTTCTAGGAGGTCTAATGACTCTTACAACTTCTCAATACACTATTCTCATACTCTCTCATACTTGCCCCGACATTTTCCATAGTATTTATAGGCAAATATTTACAAACTCATGACTATTCAAAAGTATAAGTGACCTATATCTGAACTAGTGTACATATGTGTACATATCTTTCAACTCCTAAATATAAACTTCTTCCATGCTTCATAATTTGAACTTTTCTTCATTCTTTGTCTTCCAAAACTTCAATTGTTGATTGCCCTGCACCAACACAGAGCAGATTCGTTGGGTTGGCAGAGATGCCCATGCACATGCATTGATAGCTTTGTCTGTCAAACGTGCCATTATTCCTCATATTCGCTCTTGCAAAACAACTAGGGATGCTTGGGATACACTTACCACATTGTACCAAGCTAGGAATGAGGCTCGTGTTGCTTACCTCCGAAAACAATTGGAGAGTGAGCACATGAATGAAGGTGATTCTATGGACAATTTCCTAACGAAGATCAAAGATTTGAAGGAACAGTTGATTTCTGCTGATGAGGTTATACCAGATAGCTCACTTGTGCAGACCGTTCTGAATGGTCTTCCTGATTCATACCAAAGTTTTGCTTCTACTCTTCGGTTGATGATGAAAGGCAATCCGAATGCCTTATCATTTGAGGAGTTAGTTTCTGTTCTGTTGCAGGAAGATCAGTCCAGACAGAGCAGGTCCATTATGCGTGTTGCAGATCAAGCTTTTCTGGCTAGGCAGAAGGGCAAAGGAAAATGGAGCTCTTCTACTAGTAAGCAGAAATCTGCAAATGCTGCACATTCGAAGAACCAGGATAAAGATGAGAAGAAATAAAAAAAGCAGAAATTGTTTTGCAAGTATTGTAAAGGGAATGATCATATCATAAAGAACTGTCCAAAACTGGCTACAAAAGAGGCAAAGAAAAAGGAGGCTAGAATGGTTGTTGCAGAAGCCTCTACACAAAAAACAGAGTCTGCTAATCTTGTGCAGGAAGAAGAATGGGTGTTTATTACTGTTTGCAGTTTTGACCCATCTTCTCATGAGCAGTGCATGTCTACAGTGGACTCAGATGTTTATTACTTTGATAGTGGGGCGACCAAACATATTACCTCGCAGCGCAGTTTCTTCTCTTCACTCGAGCCTGCCCCTACAGGGAATACTGTCACATGCACCAACAACTCTTATCCTGTTATGGGAGTTGGTAAGATCATTCTGACTACTGTTGATGGTAGTTCTTTCACCTTGTCAGATGCTTTATTTGTGCCAGGGATCAAGAAGAATCTGTTATCAGTTTCTGCATTAGCCAAGATTGGCTTGGTTGTGAAATTTGTTGATGACAGATGTACAGTTCATGATCTGTCAAATGGCGATGTTATTATTGCTTCTCGCATTTTATGTCGTGGGTTGTATAAGCTCATAGACTATGAAAGATCTGTGAATGATTCGGCATGTGCAATTCATGATTCTCAGGCTATGTCAGATGCAAAGCTTTGGCATGCACGCTTTGGTCATCTGAATTTTGCTAGTTTGCTACGCCTGCAGAAATCTGATATGGTGTCTTCTTTGCCCAAGCTTGAGGCACCTGGAAAACATGTATGTGAAGGCTGTATTTTGGGCAAAATGTAGCGTTCCTCCTTTCCAAAAGATGGTTCAGTTCGGGCTACACAGAAATTGCAGCTTGTACATAGTGATGTCTGTGGTCCTATGCAGACACCTTCTTTTGGAAACTATCTTTACTTCGTGACTTTCATTGATGATTTTTCCAGGCATGCATGGGTATATCCATTGAAGGCAAAGTCCGAAGTGTTTTTGTGCTTCAAACAGTTTTTGGTTTTGGCTGAAAATCTGTCAGCATGTAAAATGGGCACCCTCCGTTCTGATCAAGGGGGGGAATATATGTCTTCTGATTTTAATGCATTTCTAGCTGAACGTGGGATAAAACACCACTGTACAGTGCCGTATACACCTCAACAGAATGGAGTTGCTGAACGGAAGAACAGGTCACTCATGGAGATGGCGAGGTGTATGGTCAAGAGTCAGGCTTTACCACATAGTTTCTGGCTTGAGGCTGTCATGTGTGCAACATATGTACTTAACAGGTGTCCCACTAAAGCGCTGCAGTCTATTACTCTATATGAGGCTTGGCAACCGCAAGCCATCTGTTGCTCGTATGCGTGTTTTTGGTTGTTTGGCATATGCATTAGTGCTTGAACATTATCCCAGAAAATTGGATGATAAGGCAGTAAAATGTATTTTTGTTGGGTACAGTTCTGAAAGTAAAGGCTATCGTTTGTATCATCCACAGACTAAACGCATTCTGGTTAGCCGTGATGTTGACTTTGTGCAAGATGCTATTCAACCATTGCTTTCATGTACTAAGGAGACATCTGTTAGCTCCAAAGACATGTATGATACTTTGATGCCTCTTTTTACAGGTGGACAGTCTAGTGCTGGTCCTAATGAGGCAACTTCTCAGCCTTTGCAGGTTTCATATGATGATGCAGATCATTCTATTTCTGATGCAGATTTACATGATGCACTTGTTGATGAGAGAGCTGATATCGAGCATGCAAAAAGTATGCCAAAATGGCTGGTGCAGACTTTGCGTGACAGCAAATTAGATGCACCTTTGTCATATCGTACTTGTTCAGGCTCTCATAGTGCCTCCTTTGCATCAGATTGCTATGCTATGGCTGCGTCTAGTCTCTGTGATGAGAATGAGCTTGTTTCTTTTGATGAAGCACAAAATTCAAAAAATTGGATGGCTACTATGCAATCTGAATATGATGCTATAATGAAGAATGGTACATGGTCTTTATGTGACTTGCCTCCTGGCAAGAAGGCCATTGGCACTAAGTGGGTATACAAGCTGAAGCGTAAACCTGATGGTACAATTGACAGGTATAAGGCTAGGCTTGTTGCAAAGGGTTATGCGCAGGAAAGAGGCATTGATTTTGATGAGACCTTTGCACCTACATGTCGTATGACTACTGTTCAGAGCATTTGTGCACTTGCAGCCCATCATGGTTGGAATGTACATCAGTTGGACATTAAAACAACATTTCTGAATGGTGACTTGCATGAAGAAGTGTATGTTTTTTAGCCCCGTGGCTTTGTGCGGAAAGGGCATGAAAACCAGGTGTGCAGGTTAAAGAAGGCATTATATGGTTTAAAGCAAGCACCACGTGCTTGATATGAGAAGATACATGCCTATCTTATTGCACATGGTTTTGAGAACAGTCCAACTGAAAGCACCTTATATGTTAAGCGTGCTAATGATGTGCTTCTGATCATTGTTGTTTATGTTGACGACATGCTGCTTACTGGTCCTATTGAGAAGCATATTGCTGATTTCAAGGCTGATTTGCATGCCTCATTTGAGATGTCTGATTTGGGGCATTTGCATCACTATTTGGGCATTCAGTTTATGCAAGTTGATGGTGGGATGGCTTTGTGTCAAACGAAATATATTAACACATTATTGTAGTGTTTTGGCCTTGAAGACTATAAGCCTATTGCTACTCCTATGGAGACAGGTTTACGATTGAGTCTTCATGATGTTGGAGATGCATTTGATGTTGTTCTCTATCAACAGGCTGTTGGATGCTTGATTTATTTATGCATTACTCGGCCAGATATTCAGTTTGTTGTCTCACAGATGAGCAGGTTTATGCATTGCCCAAGAGTCACACATTGGAAGGGGGTTAAGCGCATCTTTCGCTACTTGAGTGGTACTCGGCTACTTGGGTTGTTTTATCCCAAGGGGGGATCACTACCGCAAGATTTGCATGCTTTTTCTGACTCAGATTGGGCTGGTTACTATGACACTTGTGTGTCCACCAGTGGTTTTTGCTTCATGCTTGGTAGCTCATGTATATCTTGGTTGAGCAAGAAGCAGCCTACTGTGGCCACTTCCAGTTGTGAGGCTGAGTATAGGGCAACTTTCACAACGACTATTGAGTGTGTGTGGCTCAGACGCCTTATGGCTGATTTGGGTGTTGGCCAGTCTTCTGCCACCACCATCTTCACTGACAGTCAGAGCGCATTGGCAGTTGCGAGGAACCCTGTGTTCCATGCTCGCACTAAGCACATTGAGGTGCATTATCACTATGTCAGGGAGAGGTTCTCTGCTGGGGAGATCAGCTTGGCATATGTGCCCACGCAGGAGAACATAGCAGACCTTTTCACGAAGGGTCTGCCTAGGGAGAAGTTTGAAGCTTTCCGCAAAGCTTTGGGCTTACTTCCTTTTGTGGAGTGATTTCCACATAGCTTGGCACTTCCTTATACATGAGTGCCAGCTCCTTGTTCACCGCATCACTCCCAGGGGGGATTTGTTGATATATTTAGGTAGTGATGTGTGTGAACACACTAGGACCGTCGGGGCACTTTTTTCCCTCTTTAGGAGGTTTTTTTCCCTTGACCTGTATATATGCCTATTGCCCTAATGGGCTACTTATCGTTGTACATTCTCTGGTAATACATTCAGTATTGTGTGTTGGTGCTCCAAGCTTCTTCTTCCTCCTTGTGTTGTTCACGTGCTTCCGCAGACGTCTAACTCCAACATCTGCCCATTTTGGACACACTTTTAAATTGAATAAGTATGTATTTGGTAGATCATGAGCCACTCCATTGGGTGGTTCTCCGTGTGTCATCCGAGATAGATGATCCACTCTTACATGAGTATTTCCTTTTTTGACTACTACTTCAAAATTGAATTCCATCAGCAATAGGAACCATCTCACTAGCCTTCCTGTATTACAGGGCTTATTGACCAGATACAATAATGCATGATGATCGATAAAGAAATTGAATTTGTTGGCTAGGAGATAATATTGAAATTTCTTGACTACGTACACCATTCCTAGGCCTTCTCTTTCTGTAGTGGTATAATTTCTCTATGCCTTGTTTAATTGTCTACTGACATATGCGATTGGATGATTTAATTTTCCTTCGTTCGTTGGTTGAGCTAGTATGCATCCTATTGCATAATTTGATGCATCCACATGGATATGGAATGGTTTATTCCAATTAAGTATCTTCAAGATAGGGGCTGAACTTAATCATCATTTTAGTTCATTAAATGCTTTTTCACATTCCTTCATCCATGTGAGATGAGTTAATAACCCATATAGAGGTTTGGTGATGATAGCGTACATGTGGATAAATCAACGATAGTAACCACAATGTCTCATATAGGCTTGTACTTCCTTCGCATTTTTAAGTCTAGGCATTTCTAAGATTACTTTAATCTTATCCTCGTCTATGGAAATTCCATTCTTCGATACAATATGTCCCAAAATCTTTTCTCGTCTCACCATAAAGACACACTTTTTTGGATTCAAGCATACTAGATATTGTCGGCATTTTTTGAATATCCTCTGTAGCTCTGGAATGTGTTCACTTCTTTGGTAGGAGTAGGTGCACAAATCATCTACATATACTTCCATACTCTTCCTAAAAAATTCCTTAAATACATGACACATCAGTCTTTGGAAAGTTGTGTGGGCATTGGTAAGCCCGAATGGCATCACTCTAAAAGCACATACTCCCCACTCAGTTGCAAAAGCTATCTTATGTTGGTCCTTAATAGCAATGGCTACTTGGTTATACCCAGAGAATCCATCTAGGAAGCTATATACTTCCTTGCCTGCAACTCTTTCGAAGAGATGGTCGGTGATTGGTAATGGGTAGCTATCACGAATAGTAGTTGCATTCACTTTCTTTAAATTAATACAGATTCTTAGTTTTCCATTCTTCTTGGATACTACGACCAAAGGTGATACCCATTCTGTGTGCTCTTTCTCATAAATGAAACATGCTGCTAGCAGTTTGTCAATCTCATCTTTAACTTTTGCCGAATATACATCATTGTATGTGTATGGGCATTTCTTTGAAGGTTTTGCTTCAAGTGTCATTGGGATATGTGGGAGCATATGGATGGGTCTACTCCCTTGAGGTCTTTGTAGGTCCGTGCAAATACATCCCTCTATTCCTAGATTAGTTCTATCAATTCTTGTTCTTCTTTCAGAGACACATCTTTTCGAGTGTAGGTACATCTCTCCTCCTCTTCTTCCATGGTTAGTATTACTTTCTTAGTTTATTATTTATTATCATAAGGCTCTCCTTCTTTGGCTTCCCTTTTGGGCATTTGTATAGCTATTTTTCGAACCTCTACTTCGTATCTTTTGAAGTGTTATGGAACTTCAAAGAGATCTAGGGGTGGATCAACTTTTTCTAGCATTTCCTCATTGTCCTGACTCGCTCGAGTTGCTTCTATCGTGAACACCTTAGGTGTTTCTTCTTCATTGTTTGCCTCGATAGCTTCTAAATTCTGTTCCTCTGAATCAAATTCCGGTTCCATTTCTATACTTTCATAGTCCTCGCTCCATTCTTTTTCTAGTACTTCTCCCACTTCCACTTCTTGTAGGACTACCATGTAAAGATTTACGTCATAACCTTCTTCGTCTATGCACTCATTCAAGGTGAGTACTTCCTCATTTACACACATATGTAGTGTGGCTAATATTTCCATTGATCCGTGTGGTTCAAATGCTTCATCTAGGAAAATTTTAGGCATGTATGTTGGGTCATCTATGGGTGGATAATTCTGATGCCCTATTGGCCACAACTGAGTTTTGTTTTCCTCTCGTTGTGCCTCTTTGCACATCCATAATTGAGCATCTTCGTGCATCCATGATTGGTCACTCGATCCTGCACTATGAATTGACAAATCATCTTCTTCTCTATGTATGGGATTCCATTGTAGTGGGGGCACATCCCTATATGAAAAGGTATGCAAATTTATCTTCGTAGTTGTCCTGTGGTGTTGCAAATACAATCTGTCTCTTCCCCAATCTTGCACTACTCTGAGTTGTCTCATAAAAGGCCATCCTAAGATCATTTTGTAATTATTGGCTTTTCCAAATCGGCATATAGCTAGAGTATGTTCAAACTCTACTCCGCAGGTAGTCAGCTTAATCTTCTCCAATATTCCAAGGGGTCTCTCTATGTGGCCGTTTGCTAGCTGAAGCTTCATGCGTGTGGGTCATATGACAGGTTTTGCCCATTTTTCTTGAATATCTTTTGTTGTTATTCCTACACCAGCTCCAGTGTCTAAGATCGCTTTGGTCATATATCCATTAAAGGTGATGCATAGGCATGTATTACCTTCATCTCCCTCACTAAATTCTCCAACTTATCGATTGGGATTTGATTGGTTGATGGAGCTTTCACTTCTTTCTTCTCATTCATGGGTTCTCCAGTGTCTATTCTCAAGTATCCGACTAATTGTTTCAACAATTGGGGCTTGGCTCGTAGTAATTCTATTGTCAATAAGCATTGTATCTTAGTCTTCTTGAGTTCTGCTAAGTTGTGCAACATCTTATCTTGAGACTTATCTTCCTTGCCTTGGATCATGGGAGCATGGAATACTATTGACCATCTCTCATATTCTCCCATATAATTTGGTAACATGGAAATGATGCGCGATTCTTCCCTGTTTCTGTCTAAAATATGTCACTATTAGCCAAATGGCCACTGGACACTTCTTTGTACATGTTCTTTAACAAAACATATAGTGGCCTGGTCAGTCACAGATTGTAAGTTCGACCGCATTTGTAAGACCTAAGAAGTCTATTTTCGTGCTCTCTGTGTACTGTGTTTTCTACGTATTCTTCGGTCTCTGTGCAGAGTATAGTGTGCGGCCTTAGGAGTTTGTTTTCTACTCCAAGGATATCATCATGGAGCTCTCGGTGAGGAGAGCGCACTATGGTGCATCGTCATCGAAACACTTCACTGATATCAGATCAGTTCGAGGCAAAAGCATTGTTCCTCTTGTGCGAGCGAAGAAAGCACCCCCTGCTTTCTCCAAGGCTTACGACCAAGGTGGCGACCAAGGCATACCTTGTCATCCGAGTCATCAAAGTCACCATTGGCACCGTTGGTTGTGCGCGAGGGAGGACCTCAATGATCAAGGAAGATAGAGGTTCCCGGTTGTTGGCATCATATGGGAAGAAGCAAGTATGGGCATACATGCAGATCTAGCACTGAGGCAACCCATTAAATTTTTTCAATCCTTACATTATTATAAAAGTGATTCTCATCACTAACAACCATTGTAAATACCATTTCACCTTTTTTGTAGCTCCATTTGGTGCAAGTCGAGGAGTCTTCGAGCTTGAGGAGCTTTAGAAGTAATTGCCTACCAATTCTCATATTTTTTAGACCTCGTTTGAGCCCTCAAATAAGCCCTGGAACCTAATTCTTAACTAGGCAGGACACTAGGTCTGGACAGGGCCAAATCTAGTCAAAAACTATAAATAGAGCTAGAGAGCTTACTTTTGGGGTTAGCTTGTTGTAGTTTCGAACTTGTATGAGAACTTTGTTGCAATAGAAGTGGTTCCATTGTCTTGTTCTCTTTGCTCTTGCCGTGTGTGCGCATGTGTGTGTATGTGTGTGCATGTTTGTGTGCTTCTCACTCACACTTTTGTGCCTTCACTTGCTTGAGGTCTTCATACCATCCTCATGTCTTTCCCGATTGACATTAAAGGAGGTGCTACTCATCTAGTGAGAGTTGAGAGAGAGCGAGTGTGCATTGTTGTGTTTGTATGTTTTTTTTGCATGATTCTTGCAGGTTGCAACATCCTCACCATTTCCAGCAAGCTCTGCAGGTACGAAAACTCTCTGCACAAGCCTCGAGGCGTCGAGTTCGAGCTATCGTGACACACCGAAAAGCTGACCCTATCACGATTCTGAGTGCACCACGACACAGCGCAGACTGAGAGCTCCTAGAATCACTAGCCTGATTAGTAAAATTCACCATATCCTAGTCTATCGCAACACACCCGAGTATCGCAACACACCGAGGTATCGCGACACACTGAAGTATCGCGACACACCGAGGTATCGCGACATATCCGAGTATCGCGACACACCGAGGTATCACGACACACCGAGGTATCGCGACACACCCACCTATCGCGACACACCGAGGTATCGTGACACACCCACCTATCGCGACACACCGAGGTATCACGACACACCCGTCTATCGCAACACACCCATCTATCGCGACACACCCGTCTATCGTGACACATCGACCCGAGCTATCGCGATACACCGACTTTACACATAAATTTTTAAGGGGTGTAATTTGTGTAATTATGGTAATTTTGGGCTTGAATTTTGATAAGTTGGGGTATTTTAGAGCCTAAGAACATGACAACACAACTAGAAAACCGTAGAAAAAATCTCGAACCCTGAGAGCCTGTTTTGAACCTTAAATGCCTGAACAGTCATAACTTCCTCATACGAAATCCGTTCGGAGTGATCTTAGGCTCATTAGAAAGCTCGTGGGGAGTACCACCAAAACTTCCATTGGTTATGGTAAAATTAATGTCAGGATTATTAGATAGGGTATTTTGAAGTTGACCATACCCCAGGGTAGGAAAGCTAGGGAATCTTTAGGATTGTCTTCCACAAAGCCAAAGAACAAGTTGATCTCTGAATTGCATGAATGAAATTGGTCTGTGTTTTTTAAATTGAAATCTTGAGCTAACATTGGGACTTTTACAGGTCCATTGAGAGTATCGAAGGGCAATCCAAGCAAGAGTAAGTGCAAGCTTGGGAACACGCTTCCTAGGCACACAAGCACAACCAATGAAGGAGCTTTAAGGTTGGAAATTCTCAACACCCTCTGTCAATTCCTATCTTAGGCTAAGTACGCATAGAGGTTTTGATCAATTAGGGTTATGTTAAGCACGACCAAGTCCAAGGACTCTAATCACTCAAGTGCAAGTACAAAGAAGTTCCATTTGCAAAACAACCTAAGGAAAAAGAATTTAAATCAAGCAACCAAACTTGAGTACGATAAAACCTAAGTGCTCCTTGTGACGATGATTGTTGGACAAGAAGTGACATCCTAAGAAATTAAAAAGAACAAGTGACTACTACAAACTGATCCGCAATGAGGTTGTACTTGGGAAAATTGGGGTGATTCAATTAGGCATATGAACCTGAGATCAATACGACACCTAGGAAGAGATAGACAAAGTCTTAGGACTTCAAAGGCTAGTGTCAATCATACTACTCGATCTTGGGCCCATCAGTTGAGCCGTTATTCGCACTACCCTAGCTCTGAAACTAGCGAGTCCAAGATGTCTCATGGTATGGAGAGACCCACAAGAAGTTTAGGTGTGTCCTACCTACAAAAGGTTGAAGGCCCTTATAAGACTCAACTCGAATATCTTAGGACCAACCGATTAGGTGCTTACATCTATGAGGATGGTCTAAGAAGATCCGTAGTCCAGATTAAAAACCCAGATCAACCCATTGGACTATAGCATCTAACAATGAAGTTTGAAAATGGCGCATACCTGGACAAAGAGGGAACTATGTATGTAATTACCGATCACCCAGACAGGACATACGAATTTGGTAATGTGATCCCAGAAACTGACACAGGTGACATAGAGCAAGGGAACATGGGAAGAGAGCATAGGACTCCTAGAGGTAAATGAATTCTTACGAGAATCCTCACACCAGAGTGGGTGCCCCAGGACAACAAGAGCATCGATTTGCTTTTAAACCGAGAAACCGATGAGGCCTTTTGGAGGTATAAGCCTGACTAGCCTCATGAAGTAGGAGCTCTCACAATTTATGAGTTTAAAGATCCTAAGAGCCCAGGCAAAGTGACCTACTTAGACAATACGTCAGAGAGGATCTTCGTGGTCTCAGAGCATGGGAGACATGCCTACACTTGGAAGGGTGAATTTGTTTTTCCCCAACCTCGGTCCAATGTGTCTTATGGTCACCAAGCAGCTGGAACATCACAAGCTCATGGGACTCAAAGAGAAAGGAGTAGAGACAGACTCGAGGTAAGCTTTGCCAACCTCCTGGGAAGAGAAAGGATGAGAACAGAAACAGATAGAGAAGAAACCGAGAGACCTAGAGCCCCAAGGAACCAAGGAAATGCTGATGATCTCCCTTTGCCAAGGCCAAGAGAACACACTAGGACCCTGAGGCCAACCCAGTTGGTAAAGTCCATGAAAAATTACTTTGATGGCACCGGAGACCCTTAGGACCATGTGGCATAATTTAGGCAAGTTTTGAGAGCTGAACAAGTTGAGGATCTATTCACGCAGTACAATGATTTTGGTGTAACCCTTAGAAACACAGCTCTTACGTGGTTTCAACCACTACATGAGAGGCAGTTTAGGAGCATAGACCAACTTTTAGAAGCTTTCGTCACTGAGTTCTCTAAGAGTGGCATACGGCATAATACTTCCTCCGTGATTCATAGCTTCAAGCAAACACCTCAAGAGACGGTCTGACTGGCAGGAAGGCGGTTTAGGCAATACCTAGAGAGATGTCCTGTTCTTGAGTTGCCCACTCCAGCCAAACAAGTGGCTTTATTCTTGGATGGATTGAGATCATATGTGTACTTGAAGGACCCTAGGACCATAGGAGAGTGTGTACGTATGTGCATCGACATTGAGGATAACCTAGGGGAGGAATTAGAGCTTTCAAAAATCTACAAGGATTGAGATAGCTCTAGTAGCCTCAGTTCCAGTCAATCTACCTCTATCGAGGAACTTGCAGAGAAGGTAGCTCAAAAACTAGGTGTCTCTAGCAAACAAATCCCTAGATTTTCCCCAGCAAAGAGATGTTATACTTGTGGTGGTGACCATATGGCGAATGTATGTCCCATTATGTCTCAACCCCAAGTGAATCCTAATAGCCAGTACTGCACCATAGAACGGAGATACACTAATCACACTACGCAAGATTGCCCATACAATAAGCAAGCGGTTAGGCAAACTTACCCTCAGCCATACCCACAGCAAGGAAGATACCAGAACCAATACCCACCACAACAATATGGTAGACCAAAGCAACCCTATCAGCAACCCCATCAAACCCAACAAAGGCCTCAACCTGTGTTAGCGCAACAACCCTCGACTCCAGCCAATGTGATTCCAGTAAAGTACACAGTTGCAGAAGAGAATCTGAATAGAGCCATAGTGCCAATGACACCATTGCTTTCAGAGAGTGATCCCGGTGATCATAGTTTTGACTCTACTCACATTGATATCCCGCAGGCTTATTACATGCAGTCACCTGAGCATGACAAGTCATACTATTATGAGGACCCGAGTGAACCTAGTGGGGCGCCTGAGTATGCAAATGTCATGTACACAAACCCCAACTCCAGATCTCCACCCAGACAGGTACGACCCCCATTTCCTAGAGGACCATGCTTCAGATGTCAAGGAGATCACCTCATACATGATTGTCCACTGCTTGCCCCTACACAACCCCAACCAGTGACAATTCAGGGCTTCTGTCAAGATTGCAAAAAAGAGCATCTCTTACGAGATTGCCCAAAGAACCCCAATAACCTGCCAAAAATCACTCCTATCAATGTCATTGGATTAGTAGTAGACTCTACAGGAAGTGTAACTTCCACTGCCCTAGTGCAAATAGTCACCCGAGCTCAAGTGTTGCAGCAGGCTCAAGGGGTAGGGTAGGGAAAGAGTTCTGAGGGAAAGTGTTACTGAGACCGAGAGTATAACCAAGAAAAGGACAATAGCTTGGAGAGATAGCCGAGAGAGAATGAAAAGACAATGGGCACTAAAAATGAGCGAACTTGAGGAAAGCTTGAGAGAAACAAAAGCAAAGATAAATGAACTTACATCTCAAACTCACTCTCACAACACCCCTCCACCACCGTTTCCATGTCCTGCCAATCCAACACCTTCCATTCCCCAACCTTCTAATCCACCATAGTTAACCCACCCACCACCTAGAGTAGGATCAGTTCTAGCCGATCCCACTCCTGAGGATCTCAACATGATGCTTAAAGCATATCAGGCCAGAATCCAAGAAGGGCCAAATGTGATAGATAATGACAAATGTTACCCTAGAGCCGATCTAGAGATAGAGAGAACAAAACTTTGTGCTAAGATGGTAGAATTGGCACAAGCTATGTTTGAAGCCAGTCGCTTGTTCAATGGCTCTGGCTCCACTAGAGCACCATTGCATTTCGATGGTCTATTAGATAGATTGGAGAAGTTACTTGCAAAGTCTGGAAAGGGAGCCACCTCACGGTCTAAAGAGAGTGCAAGTGATAGAATAAGAATTCCTCCCCAGGAAGCATATGCGCCTAACTCCACTAAACCAGACACCTCTTCTTCTATGAATCGGTATTCACCAGAATTCTTGCGAGAAATTCAAGAAGAGAAATGGGCTAAAGAAAGTGAAGACCCGCCTCCAATTGAAATTGTGGATGACGCGCACGATCAATTCCCACAAGACATTCCATCCATTTATGGAGAGCAAGAGAGTGCCCAATCGCATTAGAGGTTAGACTTCGAATCTAATTCCTTGCAAGAATTATCCCATTTCATTGACCCCTGGGAAATTAAGTCTACTTGCATGAGAGCGCCCACGGTCATGATAAGAAATGAAGATTCAATCATACCTAGGAATACGAAAGTAGTAAAGAACACTAAAGTGCAGTGCAACCTCACTTTAGAAGAGCTACTCAAGGTTAAGCTTGAATTGTGGAAACATGTAGCCAAACAAATGCCAGATGTAGCGAAATCTCGTTCCTAGGTAGGATCTCATAGAACAGTGCCAGAAATACCATTGGATAAGATAGGAGACATGAGTGAAGGAGAAGAAGAAAATACCTATCTCCTAGTTACCCATAAGGGATAAACAACCAAGGCAATTTTGGACTCAGGTGCAGGAGTTGCAATTGCTACCACTTCCCTATGGAAGCGTTGGGGCAAGCCAGCACTAAGGCTGACGAGAATGAAATTGCAGATGGCTGATGGTCATATTGAGAGGCCCTTAGGATTGTGAGAAAGAATAACTCTCACTACATGTGGTGTTGAGTTCGAACATACTTTTGCTATATGTGGCTTTAGCAAAAATCAAGCCTACGAGATGATTTTGGGAAGGCCATTTATGTGGCAATTCCAAGTGGTACAGGATTGGGGAACCAATTCCTTGTATTTGCAACACCTCGGTGTTACAACCAAAGTCAATCTCAAGGATTACTCTCATAGAGATGTCCCTCCCATCCAATGGAATCCCATCCATAGAGCCAAGGATGACACAGAGTCAGTGCACTCCATAGGATTAGGATCCTCATGGATGCATGAAGACACTCACTTGTGGATGTGTAAAATAGCAGTAGAAGAAGAGAAGAGAGAAAAAGCCAGGGAGATAGGTGCAAAGGAAACTCATAGATCGATTCAGGACCCAACCTATGCACCTGTAGTATTTCCAGATGAAGAATTTGAACCCCACGGTTGGGCATAAATTTGAGCAACAATGGATGTAGCCATCAATGAAGAACAGTGGACACCCCACTGTGACGAGGATGGCTATGGCATTTTAGTCTTCTCAATAGAGGCAATCATGTGTGTTTCGGTTATTGAAGAATGTGAACCTAGCACTGATGCATTTGAGGATGCAAGTGACACCGATCTAGAGCCAATCATTATGGACCCACCTTTTGCATCAAATGAGGAATATTTCCACCAGGTAGAAGATCACCCTCAGAGACATGAAGAGCTCACTAATGATGTGAGATTAACCACACAAGTGACCACCAAGAGTGAAGGAAAGAAAAGAAAGAAGAAAGAGGTCACTTCGGAGGAAGAAGAATCTTTGTTTGAGGTCCCTGAAAATTTCAAGAACTATGAAATAGAAGATAGGAGAGTCATGGTAAGAATGCCTAAACGTGAGGCACAATCAGGAGAGGCCTATGATAACAAGGAAACCACCAAGAAAATAATTGTAGCCATAGAAGAAGGAGAAGAAAGATGCACCTACATAGGACATGACCTGACGAAAGAAGAAGAGCAAGAGTTGATAGCTTTGCTAAGAGAGTACAGAGATGTATTCGCTTGGAGTTACAAGGACTTGAAAGGTGTAGACCTTGACATATGCTCCCACACAATCCCCATGACCTGAGAGGCCAGACCCTCTAAACAGAAGCCATACACATACAATGACAACTATGTTGCTAAGATCAAAGAAGAGATAGATCTCTTAGTTGAAGCTGGATTTATCTATGAAATCGAGCACACTGAATGGGTTTCCCCCATTGTAGTAGTGCCCAAAAAGAATGGCAAACTACGTGTCTGCATTAACTTGACAAAGGTTAACGCAGCCACTATCAGAGATAGTTATCCACTTCCAATCACTGAACATCTATTAGAAAGGGCAGCAGGCAAGGAAGTGTACAACTTCTTAGATGGGTTCTCTGGTTACAATCAAGTGGCCATTGCACCAGAAGATCAGCATAAGACGACTTTTGCCACAAAGTGGGGCATATTTGCTTTTCGAGTAATGCCATTCGGTCTAACCAATGCGCCGGCAACCTTCCAAAGACTGATGTGCCATGTGTTTAAAGAGTTCCTGAGGAAGAATTTGGAATTCTATGTTGATGACCTTTGTACTCATTACAACATTAGATAGACACATATACCTAAACTCAGGCAAATTTTTGACAAATGTAGAGACTACCAAGTCTACCTGAACCCAGAAAAGTGTGTTTCCATGGTCAGGAAAGGCAAGATTCTAGGACACATAGTGTCAAAGAATGACATATCCACTGACGAAGAGAAAGTGAGTGTGATCACAGAACTACCTAGGCCAAAGAATGTCAAGGAAGTGCAAGCTTTCATGGGGCATTGTGGTTATTACAGATGCTTCATATACATGTATGCAATCATTGCAAAGCCTCTGTATGCTTTTGACCAACTTTGAGTGGACTGATGAATGTGAGAATTCCTTCAATGAGCGTAAATGGCGATTGTGTTCAACACCAATCTTGACTACACCAGATTGGAACAAGCCATTTCATGTCCATGTGGATGCATCCAATTATGCTATCGGATGTGTGCTAGCACAACCTACGGACAAAGGTAATATGGATCTTCCAATTGCCTATGCTACTAGACAGTTAAATGCAGGTGAACGAAATTATACCACTACTGAAAGAGAAGGATTAGGTATGGTATATGAAGTTAAAAAGTTTAGACACTATTTGCTTGCAAATAAGTTCAAATTTTTTACTGATCACCAAGCTCTGCTTTACTTGGTAACAAGCCATGCAACACATGTAGATTAGTAAGATGGTTTCTCTTACTAATTGAGGTAGTGGTGAGAAAGGGAAAGACTCACTTGAGAGCAGATCATCTCATGAGGCTCATATCCGGAGAGGCCCCACAAGGAGTATCAGATGACCTTCCTGATGCGTACTTGTTTAATTTAGAGGTTGTACCACAATGGGCCAAGAACTTAGTGCCATTACTGACATATGGGCCTAAACATCCACTAGTAAACACCCAAGATAGGGAATTAGTAAAAGCCCAACAACACCATATCATGGCAGGGAGTATGTACAAGCATACTGATCAAGGGATATTAGCTTGTTGTGTGGAAGAGGATGAGTACGCTAAGTGGTTTCAATTAGCACATGTAGGTGCATTAGAGCAACATTACTCAAGGCAACGAACCCTACAGACACTAAGGAGATTCGGAGTGCATTGGCCAACTATGGAAGCAGGTGTCCATTAGTTGCATAAAGAATGCCCAGTTTGTCATATTAAACCACCTGTGGATCACGCTACACTATACCAAGTGTCTTTAATACCAGATTGGAGTGAACCATTGGTAGCTTTCCTGAGGACGAAAACATTCCCTCAAGATATGACATTGGCCAGACAAAGAAGTCTAGAACAAGAAGCCCTAGATTACTCACTCATTGGAGATAACTTATACAAGCGTGGTAAAGATGGTTACCTCATACTATGTGTCCATGAGACTGAATATTTGAAGATCTTGGAAACTGCTCACCAAGGTGTAGCAGGAGGACACTTTCCAGATAGAGTGATCAAGGCAGTACTATTTGCAGGACTTTGGTGGCCAACCCTTCACATGGATGCACATACCTACGTGAAGCGGTGTGATGCTTGTCAGCGAACTCAGTATCCCATACGCAAGGATGAGATGCCATTGAAGCCTATGATGGGTGGACGTGCATTCTCTAAGTGGGGAATAGACTTTGTTGGTCCTATTAATCCCCTAGCTAAGGGTTCACATGCTGAATACATCATCATGGCCACATACTATCTAACCAAATGGGTAGAAGTAAAAGCCACAACGAAAAATGATGCTCAAACGACCGCTAAGTTCCTATTCGAGAATGTGTTCACCAGATACGGATTGCCAATAGAGTTAGTGAGTGATAGAGGCACACACTTCTTGAATGAAGTAATTGAGAACCTTCTCCAAGAATTCTTGGTAATACATAAGAAGTCGGCTCCCTATCATCCACAAGCTAATGGATAGGCTAAGAGCACAAATAAGATTATATGCAATATATTGACGAAGTTGGTTAATAATAAACGCTCTAATTGGGACAAACAGCTACACCATGTTGTTTGGGCATACCGAGTTGCCTATAAAACGGTACTCCAAGCCACACCCTTTCAGATGGTGTTTGGCCAAAATGCGGTGCTACCATTGGACTTTCTGATACCTACATTAAAAGTAGCACAAGAGCATGATTGGACAGGCCATGAGCTCTCCTCTGGAATCTTTGATCTTGAACGATTATGTGAAACATGATTGAGAGCTGCAGCAAGAATTTATGCAGCCAAGAAGAGGCAAAAGGCATATTTCGATGCACGTGTGAAGGATAAAGGCTTGAAAGCAGGAGACCTAGTCCTAGTCTACACCTTGAAGCAACATGCACAGAAATTAGAGAAGAGAGGCTATGCACCAATGATAATCAATAGGATCTCCACAAGTGGACCAGTACAACTAGCCACTCTAGAAGGTGACATCCTACCAAGTTACATAAGCGGATGCAGAGTCAAGTTATATCAAGACCCCTAACGGAATAGATGCTAAATCGACTCAATACTGCAAAGAAACGGAAGGAAGAGGAAAAGCGAATTCGAGAAGAAGCACAGGCAGAAGCCTTAGAATGCATCTGGCGAATGAAATTGAGAAGACAAGGTAGAGGTGTATCATATGGCCATGTGCGAGGCTTCTTGTGAACGGTCCCATAGGATAGTTGACCGACGACCTTTTGTGACCCTAGAAGTAGGACAAGGAGAGAGTGTAAGGACTGTGAGAGCTTTAATCGACTCAGGTGCGGCCACTAGTGCAGTGTGACTTTCTTACTGCCAAGAATTGCAATTGGAGGTAAAACCCCTAGAAGCATATCTGATAGGATTAGGTGTTGAAACCCCTTGCATGGGAGAGGTAGAGCTTCCCCTCTACATTCAAGAGGTCCTAATGCCAGTAAAAGTGCTAGTATGTGAAGACAAGGATCTTACCAAACCTCTTGTCTTGGGCCAAGACTAGACCTATGATCACGCAGTCAACCTCAACTTAAGAAGTGGACTTCTTCAGGCTTGGGCAGGCCAAAGCCATCTTACGATTGAATTAGAAAATCAAGCACTCAGGCCATTAGAAAAGGCACCAATTCCTAGTCCCTCCAGGAACCCACATGAAGATAAGAATGTTGTTCTTGTCCAAAGTTCTATGGTGCAGAGGATTGTCACTCTTGCCAAAGGTATAGAAGTCAATGAGGAGTTCCCATATGTTCCAAAGAAGATTCTAAAGGGGTAGGCTTAACAACACACGACACTGAGGAGATCGATATTCAAGAATCATGAGCACCAACCTGGGTAATATGAAGTGCCTCGTGGCATGAAGCAGATCTGGATATGCAAGGGGGAAAAAACCACGGCTCCAGAGACAGGTTCTCAAAAAAGCATCAAGCAAGCCACACCGTCAAGGACTAAAATGAAGGAGTTCCCTAGGCAACACTCTAGACATACCATTTCTATTTGGGTCCCTAAGTGGTCAATGAAGGCTATCCCCAATGTTAGACAGATATGGGTGCCCAAGGCCTGCTTACGAGCCCAAATAGCTTCACCTCCAGTCACTAGCATAAACCAACACTCACAAGTACTCTTGGCAAACAGCTCAAGGAAGATATCTACACCCCACACTATTACACCTTCAGTCAAACCGAGAAATGTATGGAAATGGGTACCCAAAAGGTCCCAAATCCAGCACAATCTAGTTCATAAAACCTTACCTGTCGTCCACCCTAAGAGCTACGAATCATTGATCAAAGTTTGGAGACCTAAACCTTGTATCAAACCCCCTGAACCAATTTTGTAAATCTGTCTACTCTGATGTAGGTGCATTCTGAGTACATTGCATATCCAAAGTATGCATCTATGATGACACTAACCACTAACCAACCTTCACACCCATCACAAAAAATTCACCTCTAACCACTAACCACCTGGAATGTCATGTTAGTATTGTGGAGGGAACACCATTGCATCCTGTTTCCTATGCAACACTAATGTGCCTTTCTTCTTCTAGCAGATAAGCATCAGAAGTCTCATGGAAGCAGCAGCAGGCACGAGCCCCCAGGCAGGCACTAGTACTCAAGTGGATTGGGATACCATGCCTATGGAGGTTCCACTAATAGCTAGGCCTGAGGAGTTTCTGAATGTGAGACGAATTCCCATCTCGGATCCACCAAGTGGCCTAACAGAAAGAGTAAAGGGACATTCTCATTGCTTCAATGAGATGCAGGAGATTTGGGGGATGCAGACCATATCTGGGAATCCAAGTTGGAATTTGGAGGAGTGTGGTGGACATTTCAGTTCTTCTCAAGAGAGTTTGAAGCATTACAAAACGTAGCACCTCTTCAAGATATTTGGCAGAAAGCGGGATTGAAGGATTATTTTAGTGCATCTCTACTTAGACCAGATTTCCTTAGATGCTACTACTACTTGATAGCAACTCTTAAAGCGACAAGAGATCGAGATCAGTCAGGCACATTCCTGGTGCCCTCTCTATCAAACTAGGAGGAAATGAAAAAGTTTGAGTTGAACAAAACTTTAATCAGAGTTGCCCTTTAGATGTACGACACCCACATACCCTCCGATTTATTGTTATTTTCTATACATTCATTGAATTAGTCTTCTGGTATCCTCATCTCAAGAAGAATTGAGGTAGCATCTTCCAGTGTGGTCTGAGCTATTTCTATAAGTTCCTTGCATATCACCAATCTCTCCTTCTCTAACTCTCCTTGTGGATAGAGTTTCTCATGTTGCTCTATGCTAGGTCCAGTAGCGATTTTGGATTGATAAGGCTTCAACCACATGTTCAAGTCTTATGGCACTCGGTCTACTAGCATTGTTCCTAGTTCACCTAGTTTCGGTCCTTGGGTTGTTTGATGAGCGTTTCCTTGCACTTTTAGCTCCTAAGTTTCTTACTTTCCTTTACAACTTTCTCATTCTCTTCATTCTTCTTTCTCAACCATTTATTCCTGAGTTTTTCTCTTCTAGTCTTTTGCATTTGCATCTTCTTTTTTTGGTTAGTTTCTCCTAGGTCCTCTGAATCCTCCACTATATGGACCTTAGGCCCTAAACTTTTATCCATTTCATGTTCAGAGTCCATTTCTTTTATTGCTTGTCCTTTGGCTTGGGCTCGAGTAATGGCATTTAGTGGCAATGTGTATTCTTTATCACTTCTAGATGATTTGATAACTTCTATTACATTAATCTAGGTAGTGTTATGAGCCTTATTGGGGTTTTTCGGGCAGTCTCTAAACAGATGCTCCTTGCCACAATCATTGCAATATCCTTCCCATGTTCTAGGGGGTGGTGGATTGTAAGGTAACATACATTCCCGTATGAAGTGATCTCTACCGCATCTATAGCATGGTCCCCTTGGTGCAGGTTGTCTAGTAGGTGGTCCCTTTGGATTTTGTGCTTTAGGTGTGGTATACAGTAGGTTCGCATATTCTGATCCATAAGAATCTTTGTACCTTTCATAATCGTAGTATTGTTGCTCGTAAGTCTGGTCATACTCTATCATACTGGAATCATAAGGATAATACTCTCTCTGGGTTTGCTCATATCCCTGATTTGTTGTTTTTGCACTAGCTAAAGGTATAGCTAGTACTATAGCTCTTTCCAAATTTTCCTCCGGTTGAGTGTATTTGATTGGCATTACATTCTGTGGATGGGGTGGTTGTTGTCCTAACACCGGTTGTGGTTGTCCATATCCTCCTTGCTCATATGGCCTGGGTGCTCCCTGTGGACCTGGATAAGGGTTGTATCTAGGAATCTCTCTGCCTTGTTCCCTAGGAGGGTATCTGAAAGGTCCATATTGGGGTTGAGTTATTGGCCTTGGTTGTCTATTAAATGGGCAATTTTTAGTAGAGTGGTTGGTGTATTTTTGCTTGATATGATATTATAGGTTGGGTCCTTGAGGCAGCTGCTTGTTGTATGAGTAAGGCTGTTGCACACTTAAACCTCCTCTCGCGCAGGCATGGGATGGATGGTCTCCACCGCATAGGGTGCATCTTCTCAATATTGGCATTCTCATTAGGGATTTGGATAGTTTCTCTGTCCATGCACTCCTAATTTTTTAGCCACCAATTTTGCTAATTCCTCCACATTACTTGAACTAGATGTCACAGTACTCCTGGTTGTTAAAAATAAAGAAGTAAGCTCGTATATATTTTTGCAAAATGGATTTTCTTCAAGTAGAAGGAAAATACAAAAATGAAAAATAGAAGCATTTACTTCAGCAAGTAGTAGAGGCCAAAAGAGAATCATTCAAAAGAGAATCAAATCCAAAAACTGAACTGTAAGAGGAGTGGCTGTCCAAAGTAGTGGAGAAATGATGGAGAAGAGCTCTCAAACTCATCATGAGAGTTTTTGGTCACTTGGCTATAAAAGAGGCAAGGGAGGACACTCAAGAATAGAGGAAGAAGGCGTGGAAGCCCCCTTGTAGCTACTTCATTTGTTTTGAGTCATTTTGTTCAGTTCACTCTCATAGAGTATGTCCAGCCGCACACCCATTTCTGGGTAGTCTACTTGTGAGAGCCATATCTCTCAACATATGTATCCAATTTTAGTGTTTAAACATTTGTTGGAAAGCTTATCTTGAGTACTTCCTCTATCTAAAACAGTTTTATGAAATTCTTTATGGTCTGTGAGTTATTCAGGTTTTAGTGAAGTCCAGTTTTTAGCCTAACTGAGTGGATAGGTAGTCTATTTTGAATCAAATAGTTGCCAACTCAAATCTACTCCAAATTGAGTGTTTGATATCTGATTTGAAAGCTCTAGGTGTCTAGTTTGAGTGACCAAAGTTTCAAGTTCATTGGATATTTCAATTGGTACCAGTTTTCATTTGAAGGTTCTACTGTTGGCAAGAGTCTTGATCCTGAGAAGGTCTTCTACACTTTCCGCTGCGATTAGGAGAGGAATTCTCCAACACTGGTACCTTTCGATTTAGTGGAGCTTTGTGTATTTTTGAGACCATCTGCTAAATTGTCTTCTAAGTCAATGCATTCTTGAAGACACTCACTCAATGACTGCAACCGTTTTACATAGACTAAGGTTCTCAATGTCCCATTAGTCAATCCATCTAGAAATAGGGATATCATATTTTGCCGTGAGGGCCTCTTCGTTATTGGACATCTATCAACATATTGGTTAAATCTTTGAGTAATAATTTTTACCGTTTCATTTGGGGCTTGTTTGAAATATGAATCAATGATGATGAGTTGTGCTTAATCCTTAGCTTGCGGAGTTCCCCAATAAACTCTTGGAAGAACTATTCAATATTACCGAAGCGATTTGGATCCAAAGGTTGGAACCAAGTTAAGGCTGTTCCCGTGAGGGTTAGCCCAAAGGATTCGTATTGCACAAAAAAGTCATCAACTTGTTCCGCTCACAACACTTGCTTGAATTCTGTTATATGGTCATAAGGCTCTCTTGTGCCATCATAATGATTTCTCATGCATTTAGCAACTTGTATTGGTCTCAACCTTCTCACTGGCTATGGAGGTCTCATTACAGGAATTGCAGGTCTAATTGGATGCATTCTTGATCCCACACCTGGTTGTGGTCTTGGCCTAATGGGTGGTCTATTCATATTTTCTATCCTTGGGTTAGCTTGTTGTGGGGATTCACTCCTGGCATGGTGAACTGAACATGGGTTTTGGTAGGGAAACTACGTTAACTTGTTTGACCAGAAATAGTGTTCTCTGTTCTTTGAAGGGATCCAAATGGGTTTTGAGAGGTAGTTGCCTACTCTGGAGGAGGGAATACATGCAACCCCATGTATTTCAAGCTAGACTTATCTATTTCATCTACCGACCAATATCTCCGTTGATTTAGGTCTAGGTATGTGACTCTAGACTCATTCTCAAGGATCCTTCAGCTCATATATAGTCACTAGGCTTGACCCTTCTCCTTGTGTGGGTGAATGGTTTTGTAAAAGTAGATCTGACCCATGGATCAAATATACATCCATCAAATAATCATCTTGAGGTATTAGATCCCCTCTCAAGACTTGAGTCACTATGGACTTGACCCTTGGGGTAGTCACTATGTCTACGTTATGAGGTCTTCTTGAAATTCCTTGCCCTCCTAGTTCCCCTCTGTCATTGATCTGGTCAGGATTTTTAGTCACTACATATATATGACCCAACTTTTCCATATAGGCTCCTCCTTCAAATTTGACGGTGGGTCTTGGAGCTATTTTGGAATCTGTAGAGTTTACCATTCGTGCTATAGACCTATTTATGCCATCCAGGTAAATAGGGACTCCTTGTAGATTGGTGGACACATATTGCAAAGAGGTCCGGTATTCTCCCTCTATGGTAGACATAAAGATCTCCCTCAGAACTGATCAATGAATGTCCTTTGAGGCCATGGGTAGTTCCTCCTCTGAGTCATTTGATGTGTTTGAGCAGATCAAGTGATGGCTTGCTTGTACTTCACTTCCTACCGATGAAATGACACTTCTTCGACTACCTGTTACCCGTCTTGACCTTAAGTTCATTCACCTCTTAAGTATATTTCTTCCTTCTTGTTTTTCTCTGAGTTTTTCTCTTACTTCTCTTAGTGTTTACTTTCAGGTTGGGTGGATTCCACAATACACGATACTTGTTCGGCCGATACAAACTCTAGGCGATATGATACCATCTTGAGAAGGATACGATACCTTCTGTTCTCCACGTTACACAACACCATCAAGGGCAATACCCCGCTCAGGTGATACTTGATATTAGACGATATGATACTGACCTATGCGATACAACACCAAAGTGGTCACGATATGATACCTCTTGTCATAGGGCTTATGATACGATACCTCTCTTTCCCACGATATGATATTAGTCTGGTGATACCAACTCCAGCGATACGATACTACTACAAGGACGATACGATACTGCTACAAGGATGATACAATACTTCTACAAGGGCAATAAGATACTGGAAAGTGGTCATGATACGAAACCAAGTTCTACATGATACGATACCTCTTGCCTGACAATACCTCACTTTTCACGATACGATACCATTTTGTGGATCGTGATACGATACCACAAGGTGCATAATACAATAGCACATTAGAGAAGCAATCATGATACCTCAACTTGGTGATACATGATACCTTGACGGTATCGCGATACCTCAAGGGAGGCACCCATGATACGATACTTTGATGAGTATCGTGATACGAGGGAATTTTGGTATCACAATACCAAAACTCAACCGATCGTGATACTACAACCAAAAGTGATCAAAACATAAAAATTTCATGTGCAATGTGTCTCCCCCTCACTCCTCTTCACTCTTAACCCACTGTGCCACACGCAAACCCACTCCAACCCTTCTTTCCTACCCCATGATACCGATTATGCGCTAGATCACATTTTTGAGCATTGTTTTGATTTTCTGAGGTTATAGGGTTAATTTGTTCACCTTCTAGAGTGTCTCTTCCAAGTTTTGTGCTCACAATGTTAGTAAAGCGCCCGCTCTCCATGATGCTAGATCACATTTTTTAGCATTATTTTGATTTTCTGAGGTTATAGGGTTAATTTGTTCACCTTTTTTTCACCTTCTAGAGTGTCTCTTCCAAGTTTTGTGCTCACAATGTTAGTAAAGCACCCGCTTTCCATGATACTATATGTTATCAGGATCTTGCTCACACACGCATAGAGGTTACGGATGCAAAAAACACACAGAAAAATAGACACACAAGGAGATGAGACAGAACACAGTATTGGGTGCAATCTCCTCCCATGCACTCTGTTTTGACAGTCCATAGAGTGCATGCATTTATAGGAATTTTTTATTCTGTCGAAATAATGGTTACATGAGAGCGGCTTCAAAAAGCATGTGTGAAATTAAAAGATGGTAACTTTTGTAGAAAGCCTTTGCTTTCAATATCATAAATTACGGTCTACAATGACCCTTATTCTAACCACTACTTTTTAATTGTTTTTAACAATAGAACCTTCTACACGTGTTTATTTACAAACTAAATTATAAGACTGATTATTAATGTCTGCCCTAAAGTTGGATTATTGATGTCCGCCCTTTCATGGCTTTCATGTCCTCACGAACCTTTAGATGCTATATCAAAAACACCAAAACACATTAATAGATTAATAAATTAACACTCCAACAATGCTTTGTTCAACACATTCCATAATTTATAACATGCCTCTTAGTTGAAAAAGCAATTGCCCTTAGTTGATATAAAAAAAAAAACATGGATGGTCAGTCACATGTTCCATCACTGAATGAAAATAAGCATGTCCCATGTAAAAACACATGCATGGAAATGTTCATGGAGACGTTAAATTGTTGACATTATCTATGAGGTACTGACATAGTCGTTAGATAAGCCAATAAAAGAATGTATATTACTAACTTTTCATTTTTTTTGGGTTTTTCAATCATTCACATTCTAGAATATGCTCAAAATATTCTAGTTTGTTTTGGGAAGTGTAACTAAAGTATGCTCCTACATACTAAATTCTATATATAAATGCACATATTAATTAAAAAAAAGGACTAGTGAAAATGTTGTTGTTGCTGATGTGGCTGCTGCAAGTTGATCATTTTGATAATCGATTGGTACTCTTTGTCTGCATCATGAGCAAAGGCAATAGCTTCATGAAGCAATGTAGGTTGGCATGAGTGAAGCTTTTCTTGAATCTCCTTCTCTAAACCATCGTCATACTTCTTCTTCATAGTATCATCGGAAACATCTTCAAGGAGGCGGAAAAATACTAGATATTGAGAGAACTAGCCCGTATAGGTTGTAAAAGTATCACCTTTCATCCATGTAAACGTAGCCCATAATCGTTGAACATGTAGGTTGAACTGTATGGGTAGAAAAGAATCCTTCACTTTATCTTGGAAAGCCTTCCACGTTGTTGGATGCTCTATACTATGTCGTAGGACATTCCACCAAAGTTGAGCTTTTCCTACTAAATAGTTAGTTGCAAATTTGACTTTTTCACTTTCAACATATGTTTCATCAGTATAAAAATCATCAAACTATGACAACCATGAAAAGATAAAAGTGCCATCCTTACGACCATCAAACCATAAAAATTGGCACTTCTTAACAACAATCTTGGAATGCGTGCCATCCAATTGGGTAGAGAAAATAGCTTTGACCACCCTCATAAGGTTATCTTCATGAGTTTGCATCTTCTAAAGTACTTCGTCGCATTGTCGGATCTCATTCTGAGTGCCTCGAAGTTCATGCCATAGGAGCTCAAGTTGTTGCTCGAGTGTTACCTCGGGTAGAGGTGACTCATCAAAATCCTCCATGGTGTCCATCGGGTCCATGAGGATGTAGAGAACAAAACCCTCTTGCTAGATATGTAAAAACAATTTTTGAGATTGTTTCAATTAAAATGTAAAAGGAAGGGTTGTTCTTGGGAATTGAAAAAGTAAAAAAGAGATGAAAGTTGTGCTAAATATAAGAAAAGAGAACTAGAGTGAAAACACAAAGAGATAGTGTATTGGTAAAACATTTCCCTTGTGTGAGTGAGGTTGTGGGTTAAAATCCTCCCACCTTGCTGAATATAAAACTGTCACTCATAAATAAAATTGGTTCACATGTAGGCAATGGCTGTCAACGGTCACCAAGGGTGTCTTGGGTGCCAAAGATTCCAAAGTAACGCTTTAGTTATGCCTTAAGTTATGCCTCAGTCGACACCTTAGAGTAAGCCAAAGGAGTAAACGTAGGTTCTGGAACTGGAATAGAAACTAAAACTAGAATAGGAAACGAAAACGAAAACAAAAATGGAAACCGAAAATGGAAATGGAACAAAAAATGGAACTGGAAATGGAAACAGAATTAGAATCAAAATCAAAATCGGATCGCGAACACAGAACAACGAAACAGAGATCAATCACCAAAACAAAAAACATAGGTGTAAACGTAGGTTCTGGAACTAGAACAAAAATAGAAATTGGAACTAGAATAGGAACCAGAACCAAAAATAGAAACCAAAATCGGAATCGAAAACAAAAATGAAGATCGAAAACGCAAACGCAAATGCAAACACACAAATGCAAACACGCAAATGCAAACACGCAGATGCAAACACACAGACGCAAACATGCAATTGTAGACGCAGACACAGACCACAAGTCGCAAACGCAGACGCAGACTGCAGACCGTAAAGCACAAATGCAAATGGAACAAAAAATGAAATAGAAAACGAATAGAGAATCGAAATCAAAATCAGAGTCAAAATCGGATCGCAAACAGAGAATAGCGAAACAGAGATCAATCACCAAAACAAACAGAAAAATACCCCTCTATAGTGACGCGTGCAAGGTTCTGATACCATTGTTATCAAGATCTTGCTCACATGCACACAGAGGTTACAGATGCAAAAAACACGCAAAAAATTAGATATGCCAGGAGACGAGACAAAACACCGTATTGAGTGCAATCTCCCCCCATGCACTCTGTTTCGACAGTCCATAGAGTGCATGTATTTATAGGAATTTTTTATTATATCGAAATAGTGGTTACATGAGAACGACTTCAAAAAGCATGCATGAAAGTAAAAGTTGGTAACTTTCATAGAAATCCTTTGCTTTCAATATCGTAAATTGTTGTTTACAATTAGCCTTATTATAACCACTACTTTTCTTATTGTTTCTAACAATAGAACCTCCTATGCGGGTTTATTTACAAACTAAATTATAAGTCAGATTATTGATGTCTGTCCTAAAGTCACATTATTGATGTTCGCCCTTTCACGCCTTTCACGTGCTCACGAACCTTTAGCTGCTATATCAGAAACACCAAAATACATTAATACATTAATGAATTAACACTCCAACAATGCATTGTTCAACACATTCCATAATTTATAACACTATTGCCGTGATACCGGTCATTGTTCTCCACAATACTTGCTCAAGACAAGTGATTGGAGGTTTAGTGTTTTTTGGGTTTTATGGCCTTGGTTGACCAAGTGCTTGAACTGAAAAGAACTAAATTTTTTTGGGATTTTTCTCAAGTTGTCCTACCTATCCTATTCCTACTTCTCCCTCTTATCTAACCCTAACTCTTCTCAATCCCTCACTCCTAGTCCTAGAAACTCATTACACACACCCTAAAGTGTGAAGTAACAAGTGCTAGACATCTTGTGACTTGCCACTGACTGAAATTAGCTCTACAAGTACGATTCATTCACTCCACATCTATAACTATCATGAAGGCACCTTGATTGGGATATTCCCGGATAACAACACCAAAAAGGTGTGTACCTAAGTAGTGAAGCCTTAGGGACTTGTGTCCATGAGATTGTACCTCAATTGCCCCACAAGTGTATATAATGGTGGATTAATACACGTTTAATTATCAATCCGAGATTAGACATACCAAGTGTATGAAGACATGTGCACACGTGATGGCACGTGAAGTGATTATGTTATCATGCATGTGTTTTGCCTCAGCTACCTCTCCAACTCACTACTTCTCTGAAAATGCACGTCGTGATACCAGTTATAGCAGTAAGCACAAATTGAGACTTTTCTCTCAGCTCATGACTCCAAACGTCATCAATAGTAGGTTTTTTTTAAAGCTTTTGATAAGACACATCTAATGGTTATATTTTCATTTGAATATGAAAAACATACTTCAAGTTATGAGCAAAATAGTGAATGGCAGGAAACACAACACCTGCTCCACAACTCTTCACAGCTCACACACACTACAATAGTTCAAAAGTGATTGGAAAGGGCAAACAATAGTTCCATACACACATTCCAAGTATGAAACACACACAAGAGCTCTTGGAGAAGAAGATGATCAGTAGGAAAGAGGCTAATTGAAAAATTCAGCTTCAATTCTCACAATGGCAAAAAGTTCTTTACAAGAATCACCAAGTGACTTATATACATGTGCCCTAAAATTGGTCCATTCACACAAGAGACTGGCACTTTTATTGAAAAACACTAATTTCCTACTTTGTTAAAAGGATTAGGTTACAATAATTGGGGTTTATGCATCTAGAGGACTCCTCTAGTGCATTTACATGGCTTCATGAGGTTTTCCTAGAAATTTTAAGAAGAAACTTTATGCCCAACATTTGAAAATTTTTTGGGCTCCCTTTTCTGTGCTTCTTTATTCTGCAACACTCTCTCTCTCTTTGTCTCTGTCGTCCCTTGATAGGATTTGCTTCTTGTCCGAGGCTTGCTTATCGTTCTTTCAATACACACACCCAACAGTCGAGGAAGCGGTCAGAGAATTTGTTACTTTATCCGAGCCTTAGTCCTATGCTTTCGTCCTCCCCTTGTATTCCTTACATTCATATATCTAGGTTGCTATGCTAATTCGGGCTGCCACGCATGCATCTAGTGACTAAGAATGTGATTGTCTTAGTCACCCATTTCAACTTCTCAGCCTCTACCTCTTTCTAACTCTTGGCCTTTGAATAAATGTTTGTTCTCACACATCTGGCCCTGTTGTATTGCTGAAGTCTATTTACTTCTTTTCATTGCATGTATCATTTGGTAAGCACTGCATTTGTTTTTTCTTTTGGTTGATGCTTCAAAGCTCCTATCTTTAAATGTTCTTTTACATCCTTTGGGGCCTGATGCATTTCTTCAGCCTGTTCATTTCTTTCCTTCGCATGCACCTAGTGGCTAAGACTGTGATTATCTTGGTCACCCTCTTCAACTTTTCAGCCTCTACCCCTTTCTAACTTTTGGTCTTCGGATAAAGCTTTGTTTCCACTCTTCGGGGCCTCCTCCTTTCACATTGTGGCCTGATGCATGTGAAGCCTGATACGTGCCCCTACGGGGCTTTGGGCGGAGGGTGGGCTTTATTCATTGGATAGTTTTGCTTTTTGATTTTTCTCTTCTTCTTCTTTTACTTGATTCCCCCTCCACAACATGTGCATAGACATTGAGGATAATTTGGGTGATGAATTAGAGCTTTTAGAAACCTATAAAGATTCAGATAGCTCGAATAGCCTCACCTCCAAACCATCTACATCTATGAAGGAATTGGCAGAGAAGGTAGGTCAAAAGTTATGTTTCCCTAGCAAAGACACACCTAGAATGGTCTTAGTGAAATGATGTTATATGTGTGGAGGAGACCACATGGCTAATGTTTGCCCAATCATGATGGCTCAAACCCAAGCAAACCCTAGTGGGCAATACTACACAATAGAGAGAAAATATATAAACCACATAGCTCAAGATTGTCCATGCAATAGGTAGGCCATCGAACAAACTTATCAACAACCTTACCAACAGGGTAGGTATCAAAATGTGTTGTAGGACACAACATCAATATTGACCTCAATACCAATAGCAATACCAGACACCATATAGGCCACAACCAATCCTAGGAAACCAACCGCCACCTCCTACCAATGTGATCCCAGTTAAGTATGCAGTGGTGGAGGAGAACCCTAATAGAGCATTGGTGCCAATGACCCCTTTGGTCTGAAAAGATAAGCCTCATTCTCAGAGTTTTGACTACACCCGTGAAGATAGGCCACGATCTTATTAGACAAAGTCACCCGAGCCAGAATCCTCCAATGTCATGTATAGGAATCCTAACCCCAGGCCCCAATTGAGACAAATGAGACCACAAGCCCCTATAGGATCATGTTTTAATGTCAAGGTGACCATTTCATTCGTGAATGTCCCCACACACTGGCTCCATGACGACAAGGATAAAACATCACAATACAAGGCTTTTGTCCTAAATGCGGAAAAGAAAAATCTTTCGAGAGATTGTCCAAGTAGTGATCCCAAGGTTACACCAACTAATGTGGTAGGCTTAGTGGTGGATTCTAGTTCAAGTAGCATTACAATGTCTCCTATACATGCAATCACTAGAGAACAAGCCTTAAAACATGCTAAACAAGCTGAACAATCAAAGTCAAGTGAGTTAGGAGAGCCTAGTAAGAGGAAAACAAGAACTTGGAGGGATACTAGGGAAAAGGCAAATTGTAAGTGGGATAGAAAGTTATCCAAACTAGAATAAAACGTGAGAGATGCAAAAATAAAAATTGTTGACATGGCATCTCAAAACCCCTTGTAGCCAAAAATCCATCCGCTCCACTTCATCCACCCCACTACTCATTGTGAATAGACCACAAACAAGGTTTGTTCTCATAGTTCCAACCCCTTAAGGCTTGGACATGATGTTCAATGCCTACCAGGCTTGACTTCAAGAAGGGCCACAGTTTCGAACCTAGAAAAAAGTTACCCCATAGCATATTTAGAGATTGAACGGACAAAAATTTGAATGAAAATGGTAAAGCTAGCTCAAGCTATGCTCAAGTCAAATCAACTGTTCAATCAAACAATTTTTATCAAATCATGTTTGCATTTCTAGGGCTTAGTAGAAAGACTAGAGGAGTTGGTAAACAAGCTGCAGGTTCCTTTACCTCCATAGGCTCAACCGATTGTTGAAAGAGAAAGCTCACCACCAATGAAAGTTTATGTTCTTGATTTTGCGGATGTTGGAACACCTCTTTCAATTCAATATTACTCCCAAGAGTTCTTCCAAGAAATATAAGAAGAGAAATGGGCCAAGGAGAAGGCTAATCCCCCTCTTATTCCTGAAATTGATGATCTTTATGATCAGTTTCCCCAAAACATTCCATCTATTTACGGAGTCCAAGCAGAAGAACAAGACAACAAAAGATTAGATTTTGAATCTAATTATTTACAAGAGCTGTCACAATTCATAGGTGCATGGGAATCTGAATCTCTTCATATCAAAGCTCCCACAATATTGATAAGGAGTGAAGACTCAAAGGTTCCAAGAAACATTAAAGCCATGAAGAACACTAAGGTGCAATGTCATCTCCCCTTAGAAGAGCCGCCCAAAGTAAAACCTGAGCTATGGAAACATGTGGCGAATCAGGTTCCAAAACTTGGTTCCAATATGCCAAATGTAGGCTCTAAGCAAAAAGTCACAGATATGCCTTTAGAAAAAATAGGAGACATGAGTGAAGGTGAAGAAGGTAATACTTATCTTCCAATCACCTACCAAGGTTAGACCACCAAAGCTATCTTAGATTCAGGTGATGGTGTTGTGTTTGCAACCACCTCCTTGTGGAAGCAATGGGGCAAACCCACATTAAGATATCAACTAGAATGAAGATTCAAATGGTTGACGTCCATATTGAAAGACCTCGCTTGTATATATTCATATTGCCCTAACAGACTACTTATCTTTGTACATTCTAGTGGTAATACATTTAGTATTGTGTGTGGTGCTCCAAGCTTCTTCTTCTTTTGCATGCTTTCGTAGACGTCTAACTCCAACAAGAGCATAAGAATTTAATGTATATAAGTCAATTATAAATTTAATATATGAGAATTATTAACTCAATTGTAAGTCCTAAAGTAGAGAATAGGCTGTCGAGATATTTTGAGTGAGACATTGTGAAGAAAGGTCATTCACTGTGAGAGATCTTTCTATGGTTATGAGCAGAATCAAGCGAGAACCTTTTGTATACATCTTCTCTAATAGAAAAAACATATTTTTGTAGAAGGATTGGAGAAAATTCTTGTTGTGTGAAGAATTCAAAGTCTTTACATAACTGTATATATGATAGTTGAAAGTCATGAGAAATAGGCACAAATTTGTGTGAACTTCTTAGAGTGAGATCTCAGTGTACAATGTAAAGTTTTTAATGACTAATAGCTCATTTGAAATCTATGATCCTTCGCTAAAATTGAACAAAATATCTTTTCAAAATGGGACGTGTGCTCATAGAATCAAGCTTAACACTGAACGTGTGTCAAATCAATGAAGGTGAAGGTCGGTTTTAGACATAGTGCAATTTTTGAAGGAAATTTAAGTCCTTTGTGAGGTAACACTTGGAATTATTGATTGTAATTAGTTTCTTACTATATGTAAAAACTTCTATTAATCATTGAGCACAAGAATCTTTGAGGTTCATAACAAATCATAGATAAATTGAAGCTAAAAGGAAAGGCACAAGTGCAAAGAAAGTAAATGATCACATTTCTTGCAGTGTAAATTTTATTGGAGTTCAAAGTTTAGCTAAGCTAAAGGTGATTGTAGAGGACTTCTAATATCACATTAGATTGGTTCTTATGATGTTTCACACATCAACAAGTGGTATTAGATCAGAAAGGTCCTAGAGATCATAGAAGGAGTTGGAGACAAAAAAGATTTTGGAAGCTGTCATTGAGAATTTGGAGGCATTCTTTGAACCTTAAACACACAAGTTAGAGCCGAAGCAAGAAGAGCATGTCAGATTCCATTGATAAATTAGACAGAGATAATTATCCTGCTTGGGTAATGAGGATGGAAGATTTACTTATGATAAGGATTTCATGGTTTACATAACAGGTGAAGCAAAAAAGCCTGTGTTTGAAGATGATAGTCGACCAAAGAAGGAAGATTTAGAAGCTTTAAAGCTATAGCAGAAGAAGGATGCAAGTGCAAAAGCTTACATCTACAATACTAATTGTAAGCATTTGCCGCCACACATAAGAGGCTTGGAAATAGTTGAAGACATATGGAATGCATTGGAAGATCACTTCCAAAACACTAATAAAGTTAGGGGAGTTAGCTTATGCTCAAAGTTTACTACATTCAAGAAGAAGCAAATTCAAGGCATTAGTGATTATGTCACCAAGATAAAATACTTAACAAATAAATCTATAGATGGACATTGAAGATCATAGATTGATTGCACAATTGCTTATAGGTTTAAGAGGAGATGAAAGGCATAAACCTTTTTTATTATCAATTAAACTCTCATTAAATCATTTTGTAGCATATCTAAATCAATTGTTTGGATTGATGCTCACATTTGAGCGAGAATGGAAGTCAGATTGAGAGAAAGGAAAACATTTTTCTATGTATGCAAAGAATAAGAAGAAAGGAGACAAAGGTAAAGCAAAGGAGGATGAATAATCAACTTCTCAACCCAATTATTGTTGAGATATCAAGCTCAACATGTGATGATTTAGGATGACACGTATCATTTTTTTGTTTCTCTGACATGTATAGTGGTCATAATGGTATATGTTAGGCATACTTCATTGAGCCGTACTAGATTTATCTATCAAGAGTGATGGCACATTTGTTTTTTGCCAGCTCACTCATTTGCGAACATTAGGTTTTTCCTTATGTACTAGTCTTTATATATTGCATTTGTTGTATCCTTGTTTTTTAGGTCATTCTTGTACATTCCTTATTTATGTAATAGAAGAAGAAGAAAAAGAAGATTATTCTTCCTTGCCTCAATATGAGTGTGTGCTTCTCTTTGATTGTGAGAGTGTGTGTGTGTGTGAGCTCTCTTCCTTATCTCCTTCCTCGTGACATGGTATCAGAGCCAGCATGCCTGTAGAGAGCTCGTGGAGAAGACGATGGTGAAGAGTACGTAGCAAGGCATGGAGAAAACCCGATTCATAAATGACCTCCATTTGCTACGAAAATCAGTGTGAAGGTAGAAGACTTGTTTTTGTCACTTGTTTTTGTAAGATCAAAGTTTCGGAGCCATCTCGACCTCCATTTTGAGCCCACAAGGTGGGGCCCATAGAAAAACTAGGTCACTTTCAGAAACTGTAACTTGCATCGTGTTTGGCAACACTCGTATATTCTAGATCCAGAATTTCAAGTAATTTTGTGTACTGTTGATGCAAGAAAACTGTGTTTTTCTGAGATCGAACTATCACATCATAGTGCGACAATGTTCAAGCAGAACTGATGCTTGTAGTGTTTTGTAGTGTTGTGAATTGCTGCAGAAATGGAAAACACAAATGGAATGAGTCATCTTATGAGCGATAAGCTGGACAAGAACAACTTCCATGCTTGGAGATTTAGAATGACAAATTTTCTGATGGGAAAAGGCTACTGGAAGTACATCAAAGGAGAGAATGAAAATGCTCCAGAGTTACCAGAGAGGAATCGGACTATAGAACAGTTAAGAGCATATGAGGAATGGAATCAAGGAGCATGAAAGGTAATGTATTGGCTATCTGTTAGCATACAAGATAGCGTGATTGGGCACATACAGGATGCCAAGACTCCGAAAGAGGCTTAGAATAGTTTGATCACATTGTACGAGGAAAGTACAAAGGCACGGAAATTGCAACTCAAGAACGAGCTACATACATTAGAGAAAAAGAGCATGTCGGTAAGTGACTACACTATGAAAATCAAAAGCAAATGTGAGTCACTTGCATCTATGGGCATGAATGTAGATGATGATGATAAGGTGGAAGTGTGCCTTTGTGGTTTAGGAGCTACATATAAGCAGTTCAGAACCTCTATACAGACCAGGAAAAATATTCTAAATTTTGCTGATTTGGTATCTATGCTGATTATTGAAGAAAATAATCTTGGTAAGGACTCAAACTCCCATGAAAAATCTAGTTCTGAGCAGATATTCTACTTTGGTAGAGGAAGAGGAAGAGGAAGAGGCAGAGGTAGAGGTTTCAAAAGTGGAAGAGGAAACAATAACCAAGACCAAAGTCAACAACAGAATCATGCAGGAGGAAGAGGATAGTTTCAAGGCACGGGAGCCAAAGAGGCCATAGAAATTTCCAAAGAAATGATTCAAGTAATGATAGTAAAGGATGTTGGAATTGTGGTAAACCTAGATAATTTGAACGTGATTGCAGGTTGAAGAATCAAAATAACAAAAGGCAGCAAAACAACTATGCATCCACAAGTGCAGATGATTCTGAGAAGTTGTTCATGGTTAAACATCACATGATGAATACGATGTTTTTTGGTGTTTCAAAATCGAATGATAATGTCTGGTATATTGATTCAGGTGCTTCAAATCACATGACCAGTCATGCAGAATGGTTTAGTACTTTGCGAAAATTGCCAGTTCCTAGATATGTTGAAACATGTGATGACACATCACACCCTATCGAGCATACAGGAAATATAGCACTGTCTATAGAGGATGGGAAGGTAAAACACCTTGCTAATGTGCTGCATGTTCCAAATATAACAAAGAATCTGGTTTTTGTTGGACAAATGGTTGACCAGGGATTACAAGTCAAGTTCAATGCTAATGGGTTATATGTAGAAGAATACAAACGCGATGCAAGATTGATTGCCAAAGGAAACAAAGTGGGTAGGATGTTCAACTTAAATGTGAAAATTCTTGAAATGAATGCAGCCATGTTTGCAAAAGGTGCAAGAGTTATTGCTGATATAGAGATCTCGCACAAACAGATTGGACATGCAAACTTGCAAAGGCTGAAATTGATGCAGTCAAAGGAGATTGTCCATGGACTGCAAAATTTCAACGTTGCAGAGATGCAAAAGGTATGTGCAGCATGTCGATTTGGTAAACAATCAAGATCATCGTTTTTGCATGACAAGCATGTTAGTGAGAATGTGCTAAAAATAGTACATACAGATGTTAGGGGTCCTGCAAAGACCACATCTATGGGCAGTTGCAGGTTTTATGTTACTTTCAATGATGACCATACACGGAAAGTGTGGGTCTATTTCATGAAAGAGAAGAGTGAGGTATTCACTCACTTTCAAAATTTTAATGCTATGGTGGAAAAGCAAACAAGGAAGTATATTCAGACATTAAGATCTCATGGAGGAGGTGAATACATGTCGAATGAGTTCAACAATTTTCTAAAAAGTCATGGAATTCGACGTCAGTTTTCATGCAAGTACACACCACAACAGAATGGTGTTGCTAAATGCAAAAATAGACATATTGTAGAAATAGCAAGAGCCTTCATGGCTGAGAAGAATATGCTTCATTGTTATTGGGGAGAAGCTGTGCATACGGTTGTATAGATCATGAACAGAACTCCAACTGCTATTGTACATCAAGTTACACCTGAAGAGAAGTTCACAAGAAAAAAGCCAAACGTATCACATATGAAAGTTTTTGGTTGTATTGCATATGTACATGTTCCATATGAGTTGAGGATGAAGCTTGATCCAAAAGTAGAGAAATGTGTCTTCATTGGATACTTCCTTGAGCAAAAGGGATATAAATGTTATAACCCACTCACATAACAGGTGAAGGTGAGCAGAGATGTGGTATTTGATGAAATGTCAAGCTTCTATGCAGATGCCAAAGAAGGATTGAATCTTGAACCAAATGACAAAGAAAATGCTGAAAAATCCACTCAAAGCTTGACAAAGAATCTCAAGCTTTGAGTGGATCGGATTCATCACTAAGCAATAGTTCCAACTCAAATCCATGGAGTGGAAGATTGCATGGAAATTTCAATCTAGTAAATTCATCAAATACATCCAAGAAAGGTAAAGAAAAGCTTTCTACTAGTCATAAAACATGTTCAAGTTTTGAAGACGTTGATGGAGATTCAAGCGGTTAAGAAAAGAGTCTTGATGAGGAACTTGGATTGTCCCCTATGAAGACTCCAAGAGTAAGAAAGGCACATGCAGATGATACAAGGAGAAGTGACCCAGGACCAAAAAGATTTGGGAGGATATAGAATTTAGTGCAACGATTGATATATGATAGTTACATGGCTTGCCATTGTGCTTAGATGACAAAGGTAATACAAGATGTTGAACCTTCTTGTTTTGAAGATGCAATTGGAAATACAGATTGGGAAAAAGCTATGGATGAAGAGATGGTTGCACTGTATGGAAACGGTACATGGAAACTGGTTCCATTGCCACAAAGAAAGAAACCCATAGGCTGCAAGTGGGTTTACAAGGTAAAGCACAATGCTGATGGTAGCATAAGCAGGTATAAAGCACGTTTGGTAGCAAAAGGATATGCACAAACTTATGGCACTGATTATGCGGAAACATTCAACCCTGTAGCTAAAATGTCTACTGTCAAAACACTTGTTGCATTAGCTACACCAAAAGGATGGACTTTGCATCAGATGGATGTGAAGAATGCTTTCTTATGTGGTGAGTTACAGGAAGAAGTATACATGCACCAGCCACAAGGATATGAAGATTCAAAGCATCCAAAATATGTTTGCAGGTTGCAAAAGGCTTTGTATGGGATGAAGCAAGCTCCTCATGCATGGCATGCAAGGATTGTTGATTACTTAACCACCATTGGGTTTTCTATGTGTGATGTAGATCATTCACTATATGCAAGGAAGGGTGATGATGGCATCACGATTGTGGCTATTTATGTTGATGACTTGATTGTAGGTGGTGATAATGAAGAAAGCATCAAAGAGGTAAAGCAACTTCTTATGCATTAATTTGACATGAAAGATCTTGGTGTGCTGCACTATTTCTTGGGCATTGAGTTTATACATACAGAAACATGTATATGGATGTCACAAAGGGAATATGCCTTGAATATGCTGCAAAAGTATGGTATGGATGATTGTAAGACAATTTCTATGCCATTAGATCAGAATTTGAAATTAGATACTACATCAAGTGAAGCATTGGAAAATGCTACTATGTACAGGAAAATTGTGGGAAGTTTGATATATCTCACAATTACTGTTGGAACATCAAGCTTACACTATGCTTGAGGTGGATTTGATCTACATCAAAGGCTATCGCGTCGAAAGAATATCTGTTGGAGAGTTCTTTTTCATATGCGCATTTATTGTATTCTTTGAGAATATTTTGATGGCTCATTTACCGTTGTAAAAGCCTTGAGTTGTACACATGTAAAGGTAGAAAGATAGAGCCCAAATCCCACGAATTTGTGGTGGTTGAAGTTGCATTCAATCAAGCAATCAATCACCTAAAAGTAGATCAATCAAGATCTTCACTTTTCCTAGATTCTAGGGAAGTGAATTGATTCCCTCCAACAACCATTCCCACCTTCATTTGAATTCAAATTCAAGTTGTAAAAGTTGTGGAACAATCCTAGAGGCTATATAAGGAGTTGAAATCACTTGTATTATACATGGAAGCAATATACATACACTTGTGACCATCATTGTTTTGTTCCTTCAATTTTCTGCATCATCTTCTTCACCAACAGTAATCTTGCAGAGGTTGCTGCTCTCTCCTCAGATCTTCAAATTGAGAGCAAGAGGACTCATTGGAAAGGTATTAGTGTATAGTTTATGCCTGTAAATTTTCAAAGCATTTGGTTCAGCAGATGTGGAGAAATATCAGTTTTTCTGCCTCGGGGTCAATCTCTGCGTATTCCTGAAAAATAGGAAGTACCACCGGTGAATGTCGCATTCATTCCTATAGCATATTTTGCTTATTCCTTATACTTTTGTGAATTCCATACACTCAACCCTATGTGTATCACTCCCATAAAAGGATTTTTTCTAATTGTAATCACGCTGGTCGCTATGGGCATTTGAAGTTCATTGTCTCTTCCATAGATAGTAAGTTTTTTGAGCCAGTCGACCCGCGAACCTATCTGTTTTGTATCGAATCATTCTCCTTGATGCTCCAAAGTACATAGTGTGTTTCTTTGCACTTATAGCATGCCTATAAGGTCTATTTGAGTCTCCAAAAGCTCAAGGGCTGGTCTTGTGCCGGTTGGCTTGACCAAACTTCATCGCTTCGAAACACACTTTTCTACCTTCGACAAGCTTCTCCAAGTTTCTTTCAATTACAAGGCCTGATGTCAATTATGCAGGTTCCCAAGAAGCCACATTTGGATGCTCTGAGGTGCACTCTACGTTATATGAGTGCTACTTTGGATTATGCATTGTTTTATGAAGCTAGTGTAGATTTGAAGGTTCATGGATACACTGATGCAGATTGGGCTGGTAGCATTCCAGATAGAAGATCTACTAATGGCTTTCTATTCTCACATGGGAGTGAAGCTGTTATGTGGAGCAGCAAGAAGCAACCCATTGTTGCTTTGTCGAGTACAGAGGTCGAGTATAGAGGTGTTGCAATGGCAACATGTGAGGCATCATGGTTGGAGATGCTACTTGCAGATTTAGGTATGGAAGTGCAAAAGCCTATCACTATCTATTGTGATAATCTTAGCAGTATACAGTTAGCATGGAACCCTATTTTTCATGCTAGAACAAAGCATATCGAGGTACATTATCACTTTATCATAGAGAAGGTATTGTCAGGTGATATTGATCTTGTTTATGTGAGAACAGATGAGTAGGTTGCTTATATTTTCACTAAAGCACTTGGAGCAGAGAAGCTGAAGAAGTTTCAGAAGATGCTTGGATTAGAGGACATGATGTTGAGCTTGAGGGGGAGTGTTGAGATATCAAGCTCAACATGTGATGATCTAGGATGACACGTATCTGTTTTTTGTTTATCTGACATGTATCTAGGATGAACCGGTATATGTCAGGGATACTTCATTGAGTCGTACTAGATTTATCTATTGAGAGTGATGGCACGTTTGTTTCTTGTTAGCTCACTCATTTGCAGACATTAGGTTTTTCCTTATGTACTGGTCTTTATATATTTCAGTTGTTGTATTCTTGTTTTTTAGGTTATTCTTGTACAAAGAAGAAGAAGAAGAAGAAGAAGATTATTCTTCATTGCCTCAATCTGAGTGTGTGCTTCTCTTTGATTGTGAGAGTGTGTGTGTGAGCTCTCTTCCTTATCTCCTTCCTTGTGACACTTATGTCAAAGGAAGAGGCAATGGCAAAGGCTAAGTTAGAGGTAATCAAAATTATAGCAAGAAGATATGTTGGAGGTGTGGCTTGAGCAATCATTTGGATTATGATTATTGGCACAATCAACAAGGTTCAAATAAGAATCATAGTAACAATGCTATAGGCAGAGGTGGAAGGTATCAAGATCATTTTCAAAGAGGAAGACAAAGTCAAAGAGGTAGCTATGGTAGAGATGGAGGAAGAAATTGGGGATAGAACCAATCCTACAACACTACCTACTACAATTATGCCAATGATACACAGAATGAGAACCATACAACATTGATGATGAACTCGATTAGCACATCAAGAAAGAAGACCTCAAGGTATTTTACATTGACTCTAGTTTCTCAATTCATTTATCAAAAAATATAGAGTTAATGTCAGAATTAGAAGATGGTATCCCTATTCATACAATTCAAATAGGTGATAGCACAAGACACAATGTACATTCAATTGGAAAAGTAAAGTGCAGGAGGGGAGCATATTTGCCAACCAATGTTTTGTATGTTCCCAAAATACCTAAGAACTTGATTAGTGTGGGATAAATAGTTGAGAAAGGTTTTCAAGTCAGATTTACAAATGAAGGAGTGTTTTTATGGAAGATCCAAAGAATGGATATAATCAGATTGTTTATGATAAGAAGGAAGGTAGACTATTCACATTGAAAGTATAAGGGAATATTGGTCAAGCTTTGCAACACATGGTGAGGAAGTGATTACAAAATTAGGCCTCTGGCGTAAGAGGTTAGGACACTTCAATGAAAGAGGAATCAAAGTTATGGTGGCAAATCAATCTGTTCTAGGTTTACCTACTGTGGAAAATCAACATATGGTCTGCAAACGTGAAGCATGCAAAATGGGAAAGGCACACAGATTATCACTTTAGAAAAAAAGATTCAAGCATGATGGATTACTAGAGCTCATCCATACATATGTATGGGGATCAACAAAAGAAATATCAGTTAATGGCTCTAGGTATTATGTTCTTTTTCTTGGTGATGCTAAAAGGTAGATAAGTCTTTATGTTTTGAAGGAAAGATTAGAAGTATTTGAGCTTTCAAGTATTTATATGCATATGCAAAAAGAGTAATAGGTCAAAATCTTAAGAGACTAAGGTCTGATGGAGGGGGAGAATACTTATCCCAAGAATTCAATTATTATCTTTGGAATGCAAGTATTAAGAGATAAATAACTTGTAGATACACACCTCAACAAAATGGGGTGGTAGAAATAAGGAATAGAACCCTCGTTAAATTTGCTAGGGCCATGCTAAAGGAAAAGAATTGTCCAAATTATCTATGGTCTGAGGTTGTGAATTCAGCTATGTACCTTGTGAATAGGTTGCCATGCACAACTATTGATGGAATGACTCCCTATGAAGCTTGGTGAGGTAAGAAACCAACACTAGATCATTGTAAAGTGTTTGGATCAATGGCCTATGTTTATGTACCATCACAACTTAGACATAAGCTTGAACCAAGGAAAAAAAATATGTATTCATTGGATATGATGAAAAGAAAATGGGCGATAGGTTGTGGAATCCTTTAACTAAACAATTTCTTGTTTCTAGAGATGTGACATTTGATGAACACGAAAGTTGGTATGCAAAACAAATTCATACAATTGAAGAATTTGAAGAAGAGGTAAGAAGAAGTGAAAAAGGAAAATCAAAAGTGTAGGTGAATGAAAACGATGATCACATGCAAGCAAGTACATCTAGGATTTGATCATCAAGAAGAAATGAAGATGCACCTAGGTTTGATGAAGAAGTTTATTCAGATACACATGAAATGGATGAACCAAGAAGGTCAAGCAAAAGAAGGAGACAATCAATAAGGTAATCTTATGGTAATTCTTACATGACTCAAAAAAACTATGCTTATATAATCAAAGATGATGAAGAACGTGATAACTATGATGAGGCAAAAGGAAAGAAACAATGGGAAGAAGCAATGAAGGAAGAGTTCAATGCATGTGAGGAGAAAAAGACTGGAACTTGTTCCAAAACCTCATGGCAAGAAAGTGATTGGAAACAAATGGGTTTATAAAGTAAAGAATATTGTAGATGGAAGAATAGCCTGATGCAAAGCTAGGTTGGTGGTCAAAGGCTATGCCCAAACTTCTGGCATAGATTATGATAAGACATTCTGTCTTGTGGAAAAAATGTCAACCATAAGGACAATCATTGCTATTGCAACATCAAAAGGATGGATCTTGAGTCAATTGGACATGAAGGATGCATTTTTGAATGGATATATGTCATATGAAGTATATATGGAGCAACCACAAGGGTTTGCAGACTCTAGATATCCAAATTATGTTTGAAAATTAATAAGAGCACTCTATGAATTAAATCAAGCACCAAGAGCCTAGAATCATAGGCTTGTAAAGTATCTCAATGATATTGGATATCAAAATTCAAACATAGCTGCAAATCTACTTATCAAAAGAATAGATGAAGGTACAATATACATTTTTATTTATGTACATGACACTATAATCATAGGTACCTCAAATGAAGGAATTAAAGAAGTGGAGAGATTACTTGAAAAGGAATTCAAGATAAGTGATCTAGGGAAGTTATCATACTTTCTTGGAATGGAAATCATTTATGCAAATCATGGTTTATAGTTATCACAAGAAAGGTACCTTCTGAACATATTGAAGAAGTTTAACATGGAGAACTATAGAGAAGCTTCAACTCCATTTGAATTTAATTAGAAGCTTAGCAAAAATTATGGCATAGAATATAAAGATATGAGGAAATATCAATATCTTATGGGAAGTTTGATTTATGCTACACTAACAAGACCTAATCTTAGTTATGCAATGGGAGTTCTAGCACAATTCATGCATTGTCCAAAGGATCCACATTGGATTGCAGGTGTTGGGGATTCGGGGACAAGAAGGAGTTTGAGGGTTTGTAGGAGAAAAAGGAAATGATGAAAATGGAATAACAGTGAGAACTTCTGCAAAGGAATACTCTTGGAAACCTTGAATATTGATTATCCTTCAACAATTACAATGACTGCGCACAATCTAATCAATGACTAAATGCCACTTCAGAGAATATCAATTACTGAAGACCAATTATCTCAAGTCCTCTAGCAGCAGCCTCTCGTGCACCAATCCTTCACTTGCTTCCCGCTTCCCTTGTGCACACCTTGCACTAAGCTTCCGCCAAGCTAAGGAATTGGTATCACGGCGCACACACACAATAGACCTTGGAACTCTTGGAATCCAACCCGCCTTCTCTGCACACTTTCCTCTGGACACCTCTTGCACTCTTGAATGTCCTCGCACACTGGAGGCTCTTCTTGCTTCCTCTCTTGCTTCCTCTGAAGCTCTCCCTTGCTCCTAGCTCTCAATGTCCAAGAATAGCCTTTGTCCTTCTTTTGTTGAGAGTCCGCCGGTTCGCGCACTCTAACTGCAATACAATCTTGGTGTCCTTTCAATGTCCCAAGATTGTCTTTTTGAACTGGTCCTCAACGATTCGCTACTTTGTCCTGTAGTGACTTTAGAACAAGAGTGACTTTTAAAATAAAATTTTTGATTGGGCGGCCTATTTCCACCTTTGCGTACGCGGCCTTCCACCTTCACCTTTCCTTTTTATTCTTTACTTTTGCACCTTAAGATTTTAAATTCATCCTTTGAACCTTACGAGAAGAAATACTTTGCACCTTTATTTTCAACCGGTTAGGGCTCTACAGATGCCCACCACCTAAAGATCTCTCCGTCCTGGAGAGACAACAGCAATACAAAAACTGAGAAATTACAAGGATCCAGACATGAAAACAACGAAACCGAGTCAAGAAAAGAGGTAAAGGGTGTGTATATTATTTAGTTAAGAAGAAAAAAAAAAAAAAAAAGATAAGGCACCCTGCAAGAATTATTTAGAAATCAAAGTGATGAGTAGATTATTGACAAAGATGGCAATTTATTGAGGAGGATGGTTGAGATTGTCAGAGTTAGATGGAGAAGGGGGCAAAGGAGTAGAAGCTTGTTCGATCGTAAGCTGTAGCGAACTAAGGCATTGCCTAAGATGATCCCTTTCCCTGCGGATACGTCTGCATGCAGCATTAGCACAAAGCCCTAAGTTGGAGCGATTCTGAAGATCTTCTAAGGCTTTCAACGCAGAGTCTGCCATATCGCGATAATGATCTCTCTCTTCTTTGAGCAAGCGCGCCGTTTCGTTGAGGGAGTGCCATTGAGAGGTGGCCATGCGATTGATGTTTTCTATTGTTGAGATATACTGTTGATGAACCGAAGCTGCTGCGGAAACCGAATCCAAGGAAATCTGGGAGGCCTGAGCATTGCCGAGAGCGACTACACTCGCGTCCTGTAGTAATTGCAAAAATGAAGGGGTTGATGGTAGGTCAAAATGCGGAGTGGGAGTGGCCGTTGGGGCAGGAGGGGGAGGGGAAGGGGGAATATTCTGCGGAGGAGGAGGAAGGGTTGGAGTGGAAGATGGAGTGGGAAGTGAAGGATTGGGGGAAGGTAGCGGTCGACTGACAGGGATGTTACTGATAGAGGGTGAGGTGTAATCCGGGTGAATGGGGGGCATACAGGTGGGGTTTTGAGGGTTGAGCTGTGTTTGAATGAGTGGCGTGAAAGCTGAAGAGAGGGGAGGTCTAGGGATAATGGGAGGGGTAGGCATGGATGGAGAAGTGGTAGATTCAGGAGGGATAGGGGAAGAAGATTGGGTAGTGAAGGAGGGGACGTGAGGGGGGTTAGGCATGAAAGGAGAAGAGGTAGATGCCGGATGGAGAGGTGAAGAAGATTGGGGAGGTAAGGAGGGGACGTCAGGGGAGGCAGTCATGAATGGATAGGGGTTAGATGCAGGAGGGATAGGTGAAGAAGATTGGGGAGGTAAGGCGGTTACATCAGGGGGGTTAGGCATGAATGGAGAGGTGGTAGATGCAGGAGGGATAGGTGAAGAAGAATGGGGAGGGAAGGAGGTTACATCAGGGGGTGCGGATGCGGGTGTCGATGCGGAAGCTGAGTCAATTGAGATTAGAGGTGGGGAGGGAGATGGAGCAATGGACGGTCCAGGGTGGGTGGGGAGATAAGCAACATTGTGGGCAGATTGTGCGGGAATGAGATAGAGCCAAGCTAAGAAGGGTGCAGAATAGATGGAAAATGCATGAGAGCCTCTAGAGATAGCCTCGCGGAGTCGACGGGAGCGCAAAGTCAAGGAACTATAAATGAGGGTTGCGTAAGGGTAAGGACGGCTATGGAGAAAGCAGAAAAGCGGATCGGCGATACGAATATCTGACCAGGGAAGCGAAGAAGTTTGACTGCGTAGTAAGAAGAAACAGATGAACGCATTGAGAAGGGTGGTCATGCGGAGCGAAAACCTACCAGTACTTTGAAAGTGTGTGGTACAAAATGCAATAGTAGCCGAGGCGGACAGTCCAGAGTATAGGAAAGGGGGAGCACGAAATTGTATTAGGGGAGACCCAATACTGGCGGCAATGTCTGGGATGATTAGAGTGCCGGTTCTAAAATGAGGGAAGAGGCGGATAGCTTCATAAACCTCGGTAAAATTGGCGGGGTTATTGAAGAAAACATTAGCCAAGCCCCACAAGCCCGCCTGCTGAAGATCCTCAATGGAAAACATTTGACGAAGGGCAATGGTAGGTAGGGATAGATGCATTCGGATTTGCAGGTTTAAGTCAGGTGGGAGAAACAGGTGCATATAATCCCCGGTTGGTGAAGATGGGTGGGATGAATGAGACATAGATTGGGAAGGAGAAGGAGGGTGCGGGAAGGGAGGTGGGGAATAAAGGTCGGTGGAATCAGAGTGTATGGAATAAATGGGAAGATCAAGGGCCATAGGCGGTGTTGGATTAGCTTGAACAGATTGTTCTGCCGATGAGGGAGGAGGAGGATTGGGATTGTCAGAGGGAATCGCAGAGGTGAGAGAGGACGGATTGTGAAGGTTTGGAGGCAGCTGGGATGGAGGATCGGAACGCGCACCCGGAGCGGGGGGTTCAGCCATGGAGGTAGTTGGCGGTGTGGAGGTGATCGCAATCCGGGTGGATCGGGTCCGGTCGTGGCACACACAGGGTGTATGAAGCTAATGAATGTTGGAAGGTTTAAGGACATGAAAGTGAAATTAATGTTGAGTATGGAGAAGAGAGAGATGTTGAAATGATTATGGGAATAGGAATGTAGGAGTGCAAGTTAGATTTATGAACATGAATGATAAGAATGAAAGAGAACCATACATGCGAATGAAATTTGGAAGGAAGAATGGTCCATTGAAGGAGCTTCTTAAACACTTCCTAATTCCAATCCATATGCATAGTCTTCTTTGGATGATATGTATGCATGACGAGAATAGATGGAACCCTTACACATAAACCAGTTTCGAAAGGAAGAATGGTCCAATATTGGAGCTTCTTATACACTTTCAGAAACTAATCAATATGTATGGGTATGTATGGATTATATGCATGCAAGTGAATTATGATGATGGATTTTACTCACAAGCTCAAAGAAACATTCTCACTGGTTCAACGCAATACTGCGGAGCCTTCTCACACATAGAAGAAATAGAAGACATGTAAAAATACTTAAGAGACTGAGAGAGGTCACAAGAGACAAGTGACAAGTGACATGAATTAAAAGAATTTGAATTAAGTTACATGTAAAAGATCGTCTTGTACGTCATGCTAAGCAGTCTACTGATCAAAGGTGGTTCCGACCCTCAAACCATGACAGTTCAACCGAATGTCACACGTAAGAAGGTGAGTTCCACTCCAGTGACCCTATGTCTGTCTAGGCTCGTAACGTCTAACTAAAGAAGTCTAAGACTCATTAAAATCAGCTCTAACTCACTCACACGCTCCACCGAGGGTGAGTCAAGATAGAGATGCTGGTTTCAAGAGCCTATCCTAAATTGGAGTTCTAACTTAAATTTGAAACTAGGTTCTATACTCATACTAGCTCACCTTGGATCCTCACTCGCTCAACCGAGGGTGATCGTCTCAAGGAAACCGTAAGCTAGCATGAGCCCTATGGATGCCTAACAATGATGCTCTAGGAGTTGGAGGGGGGTTTATATAGTTTTTTGAATGAATTTGGGCCCTTGGATCTAGAGAAATCAACTCTCAACTCTAGGATCACTACTTTCGATTACAACCATTTGATTAATCAAATCAATGGCTTGGAATTGTTCTTTCTATCAAATCTAGTGTAAAGGAGTGAAATTTAGGCGCCCTCATTCTCCACCATTGGATCTGGGGATGATCTGGACCGTCGGATCAGTGCTGACATCAATTCGGATAAGATAAGCCACTATTTTTGGAGAAATGCTGCATTATTGATCTTTGATTGTAAAAAAGGTCTTCTTTTATGGAAAAAATTCGTGGATCCTCCTTCCTTTATGCTTTAGTGCATCTCCACCCTTGAATATGAGCTCATCTTGACCGTACAACATGGTTCAATCATATTCTGCCATGTGGCAGCCCTTCAAGCCTTCAATTTTCTTATACTAGAAAACTGCGGTGACCTTGAAAACTGGACTTTGTGCTCTTTGACCCTCCAAAAAGTCTTTGATGAAGATGAAACATTGTAGGACTATGTTTCCAAAGATCTCCTTCAGGAATATGCAGAAAAAACTCCCATCTGAATCTAACTTGTACAAGTTTGACTACATTTGGAAGCTTGCAATGTGGCATTAAGGTGTCTAGGAAGCTCGGATAGCCTTGAAACTTTATACAAATATGTAGCCACATATGGTCTTTATACATGCCAAACCATATGGCTAACATAAATTTCTATACAAGAATTTGTAGGGTCAAACTAGAAAAATTACATTTTTACAAAATGAACATAGCATATCAATGTGCTACAAAATCCATTTTCTGCTGAAATTTGGGCTATAGACTGCCTTTGACAATCTTTACAAGTATATGGATTTTCATCTAATTTGGTGACAATGAAATTTTTGCCCTAATTTCCCAACTTTGACCAGCTTTGACCGCTACCATGGACTTTCTTGATTTCTTTGAAACTTTGTATGTGACCTTCCTTTGACATCCTTGATGCATCGTGGACTTCTCAGGGAATTCCGGCTGCCTTCACCAAATATGTTTTTTGTAGGCCTTCACAAGTGAGAGAGGAGAGCAAATCTCGACGACATTCGCCCCCACTAAACCTGCGATTCCTCCGGAAGCGCCACTCTAGCATCTGTGAAAAACATAATGTTCCAGGCATCAAATTCTTTTATAGGCAACATAAGAAACATGGAAGGAAAATTGATTATATGCATGAATCAGTAGGTAACGTGACATGAAGCAAAATTTGCATGAAAGAAAGAATTGAAACAGGCGACATGAATATGCATGAACAAATAGGCAACATATATGCAAGTGAACAAGCAACATTGGCAACAAGAAAGAAAAAAAAGAAGCATCAATATGAAGTGGAAGTGGATGTATTGAGTCATTTTAAGCATCAGTTCCTCTCATCTTGAAGAAAATTTTGTACCTTTTTCATAAAGCAATCTACCTTAAATATGATTATAAACAAAGATTTAGGATTTTCAAGAGACATCTTTCATCTTTAGCTTATTTTAGATCAACTCCTTTCCTACATAAATATGAATATGCTCTTTCTCTAATAACATGCAAGGAAATCTAACTAAACTCCACTAATGCATAAGTCTGCCTATATAGCCTGTGATTTATTCTACTATGCCTCTTTATCCTCCTTTGGCTTGCTCTTTTTTTTTTTTTTTTTTTTTTTGATGATGATGATGATTCGGCAACTTTATGGTTACGATCACTTTTTTTTGGGGTGGAAGAAAGTGTAAACTTCTTGGTAACATGTAGCAACTTTTTTTTTTTTTTTTTTTTTTGACGAGGAAAAATTTAACCCCGATACAAGGTACAACCATTTTTGATGACGGAGAACAGTCGTTTAAACTCCGATACAAGTGCTATGAGATGGACTAAGGATGTAGAAACATGCAATAGCAGGAGCTAGGATTTCAACAATTATGCTTTCGATACTGGATACATATGCATGTATATATATATGAAAGTCATGTCACCAAAATAAACCTCCAAATCTACATGCCCTATCTTTCCACAATCCTAGATTATAACCAATTTCTTAGTAGATAAGTTACTACCTAAGATACAATTTTACACAAGTAGAGAAATCATCATTTGCCTTTTTTGACTCAAGTGATGTGGATATGCAATGCGATGCAAAGACTGAAAAAAACATGCATGAAACAAGCATGGAAAAAAAATAGAATGAACTTGAAAAAAAACAAAGCAACATGAACTTAAAAAATTAATGATATTTTTATACTTTTTTTTTTAATTTTTTTATTTTTTATTTTATTTTATTTTTTTTTTAACATGGATACTCCTGTTTATGAATCGGCCTCATTGTTGTCATCTTCTTCAATGTCCTCATCCAAAATGTACTCGTCATTATCACGTTTCTTGAATAGCTTTATCCTTTTACCTGCAATCAAAGTTTTTAGTGCAACACCATTTAATTCACAAAGAGCATACGTACCATTGTTGTTGACTTTTGATACTATGTATGGCCCAAACCACCGTTGAGTGAGCTTTTTGCGTGCATCATATTGAGAGTCAAATGTACTATCATAAATGAGCACCCAATCTCCTACTTCAATTGGCTTAGAATGCAATCGATGAGTTTTATCAAAATAATGCTTGTTCTTCATTCTAGATTCTCTTAATTTTTCAACAGCATCATCAAGTCTTAATTTACCTTGTTCTAACTGTTTAATACGCAAACTCAAAAAATCATCAGTAGACATGTTTTCAGACCAAGGCAAATTTGACCATGCAGAAATATGAGACTGAATTGGAAACAATGGTTTTTGACAGTACATGAGTTCAGCAGGCATATATCCAGTAGTACGTGTGCATGTCATTCTATCTGCCCAAAGTGCAAAAGGTAAGAATTTAGGCCATTGTTTGATGTCACCGTTACATGCTTTAGATATGGCTTTCACAATAGGTGGATGCCCTCTCTCTATTTTACCATTGGCCTCTGGATTATATGCAGTAGTGAGAGACAAACGAATACCGTGACGCTCAAAGAACTCTTTAGCTTCTCTTGCATTTAACTCTCCACGATCGGCAACTACTTTCTCTATGTACCCAAAGCGACTTATGACATCTTCAAGCAAGAATTTGCAAACATTGTAAGTGGTCTTAGATCGTAATGCACGTCCCTCTACATGATTAGTTAAATCTTCTCTTGCAAGTACAATGTAACGCATTTTGTCGATACCTTTAGGCATAGTTACAAGATCTACTACCCACTTGTAGTGAATACAAGGTGGATATGTAGGATGCAATGGATCTCTATGTTTGACTGATGAATGAAGTTGACAAGTAGAACATGTAGAAACATAGCTACTAATGTCAACATACATCCTAGGCCAATAATAGGTACTTCTAATTTTTTCATATGTTCCAAAAAATCCTTTATGACCGGCCCATAATGTCTCATGCATTTCCTTCATTACTTGCAATTGAAGACCTCGTTTTCCTAGGACTCGTTGTGGATTCTTAACCTTACCCTTAGCATGTCTCCAAAGATAACCATTACATAGAAAAAGTTATAAGCTCGTTTCCTAATGTTACGGAATCTATTCGTAGTCCAGCTAGGTAATGGTTGTAGTGTACTAAGATACTTTCCTATGTCTCTCCATTCATTTTCGTACTCAGACTCATGAAATTGCTCATACTCATATATATGTGGAACATAGTCAATTAAGTTCACATTCTTTATTAGATCATTTTCAAGATCATCAAATCTAGCTCTCGATAACATATCAGCAACTGAATTTGACTTACCTGAAATATGAACTAACTCAGGATTTATGAACTTAATATATGAGAACCATCTAAGCATGGCTATATCAGGAGATGAACAATTGGCTATCATTCCAATGAGAGGCAAACAATCAGTCTCAACTTTGACATTTGCACCAATGAAATATTATTTGTCTATTTTCAAAGCTATTACCATACCCCATAGTTCTCGTTTGATCTGTGGATATTTTCGTTGTGTTTCATGTAGAATTTTGGCACCAAACCTAATTGCATATCTATTCCCTTCACTATTGTCTTGACTTATGACCCAACCTATACCAATAGGACTAGTATCAACAGTCAATATAATAGGTTTGTTAGCAGAATAGTCTACACGCTTAAGGATGGGAGCTTCAAGCAATAATTTCTTCAATTTACGCATAGCTTGAGTGTGTTTGTCAGTCCAAATAAATTTTCGTCTCTTCCTCAACAAGTCATAAAGACAATCAGCAACATGAGCAAAGTGTGGGATCCAAATAACATAAAAGATGCAAGCACCAAGAAATCTACGTACCTCACTCACGTTGTTACATGTTTCAGAAATCTTGCTAATGGCAGCAACTTTTTGTGGGTATGGCTTTCGACCATAATGGCCACATAAATGTCCAACAATAAGTACCTCGTTGACACCAAAAACAGATTTCTCTATGGAAAATGTGAGACCTACCTCTTCAAATCGTTGAAATATTCTTTCACAATCAGAGATATGGTCAAGAACAAATTTACGACATCCCGATGAATCTAAAGTAATGTCCTTTACACGTTCCTCACTCCCTTTAATTGGAATATCATCAATGAATGGCATAGTTATATGAGGGATAAAGTCATGTAAGACCATATTCATAGCACTCATCATATGAGCCACAGAATTAGTCGCTCCTTGAGGTAAAGTACACATTCGCACTAAGCCTAAAGGAGTTTTCATTGTGGTTATGTCACGACTGTCAATTGCTAACTGGAATTGGTCATATCCAGAATATAAATCACCCATTGAATAGATAGAATGTCCTGAAAATGATTCAGCAAACTCATCTACAATGGGTCCTGTTCCTACATTCCTTATGGTGACTTTATTGACAGGTTGGAGATCTTGAATAAAATGTAGTTTCCCATTCTTTTTAGGCACAGTGAACCATCTGTTTGAGTAAGGTGCAAAAGATGGCTCTAAAATTCTCATGTTTATCTTCTCCTTAAGTAGTTTCATTAGCTCAGGTAAGTGAGCCTTTGGAACTGGTATAGGGCGAAGATCCATGGAATATGTGGAATAGTAAAGATTATCATGGGTGCAACTAGCTTAGGATCTACACAACCAATCTCATGAGGATACATAGTAAAGGCTTTTCCATGGCTCCGTATAACTCTCTCAAATTTATCTCTCTCTGCTGGCAAAAGAAAGTCATCATCTCTACCAATTTTCACCTGTTTGATTGTCTCATCCGTGAATGTATGTCCTATGTTTTTCTTATCCCGAAGAATTGGATCATTTTTCACATCAATAATTTTTTCATTACTTCCTTGAGGTAATGGTTGAGCTATGGGTTTGATTTTTTTGTCTACAGTTTTGTACTTTGTTTCAACTAAGGCATCATGTGTTTGGTTAAATTTTGAGCACTTGTCAACATTGAGAGCATACTCTTGGATTAGAGCATACTCATCAAGGGAAGAAATAAGAATAATATGGGAATTAGAATTTTGTTGAAGACATAACTCTAACTCCTCAAGAGTAGAGAAACAATGAGATGTCTCAATCACATGCTCAATGTTCTCATCATGTTCCATGATTTTGTTGTTTTTATAATTTTTTTGGCTTTTTTGGATAAAAGACTTGGACAATTGACTCTTATGAAGAAAATCTAATCTAGAATGTGGAAAACAAAGTGACAAACTATTGTACATGTTGGTTGGATGCGAGATGTCAAACCAATATCCACTGTTGTCCCGCTCAACAATGGATTCTATCCGAAATTTTGATCATATGTAGCTCCAAACATGAATCGAGGTGCACAATCACTACAAGCATGCTCATGACCCTGAGTAACAATAGGTTTCTTTCTAATTGACAATCGATTCCTAGGATGATTCACTCCTACTGTCATGACTTGAAGTGATTGCATTCCATCCTTAGACTTAAATCTAGCATAGGTAGACCCATCATCCATGGCTTTAGTTTCCATACGACTCTCACAAATAAAGGGTTGACCTAAGAGAACTTCATAGGAGCAATTATCTTGAATAAAAAAGTGAAACTCTTCTGTGATTCCTCCTATGGATATGGGCACACTAGCACAAGCTCCATACAGGGTACCTACACCATTATCTGCAGTTCTCATACGCCATCCACAATCTTTATCTATGGGCCATCGAAACTTATCATAGACTTCTCTTGAAATCACATTGATTTTGGAGCCGAAATCTACTAATACATTTACAGTGATAGTGTTCTTATCATTTCCTATTTTAACATGCATCTCTGATGTACCTCTAGACCAAAATGTTCTTTTAAAGTGACTTTCAGGATTGTTTTCATGATTTTCATGGTCAGGTTGAATAGGTCCTAAGAAATTTTTATTAACATTTACATCATCATCATCAAAGTCCTCTTCATCAGATTCATCAAAGTTTAAGGCCTCATTCATAGCTTGATCTTGATCTAGAGAATCTTGCATCTCAGTATCTAGATTAAGCGGAAACCTCTTCCTTTTAATTAGGCCGATAAAGTTATCTTTAAAAATAGGCTTTGCAATAGAGAAAACTTGTTCTAAAGACATAGTCACTTGACTCTTAAGCAAAATGTCATCTAAAATCTCCATAGGATCTATTTTTCTCTCAATTTCTGAAATCAAGATGGCTTTAGGTTTTCTCTTTGGTTTCTTTTGTTTTTGCTCAGGGTCTTGTTTTTGTTCATGTTCTCGTGTTTGGTCTTCAGTTTGTTTTGATTGTTCTTGTTTATCTAAACTTGGCTTTGGTTCTGTTTTTCTTTGCTTTGTCTTCTTCCCTTTTTGTTTCTCCTCTTGTTTTTGTTCATTGGGTTCCGATTCTTGTTTTTTATCTTTGGATTGTGATGTTTCTCCTTGCTCTATGATTGTTTCTATTCCCTCTGAGGTTTGTTTTCGTGTCACTCTTCTTTCACTAGGCTCAGCTTCATCTCTTTTTCGTTTTTCTTCTACATTGGATATGTGAGAAATAAGAGATTGATCTTCTATTGGTGATTCCCAAGCCGTTATTCTCCTAATCTCATCTCGTGCTCTTACTAACGCCTCTATGGAAAAATCACCTTCCTTTGTGGGTTTACTTGATTCCACTTGTTCATCAAGAGCTTCTAGTTTTACTCCTCTAGTTCCTACAACCGTTATGGTTATATTTTCATAGTGTTTTTTCATTCCTCCCTTACCATAATTTCCTTGCAAAGGTAGCCTAGATCGATAGTCACAGATTTTCTTGTCTATGTCTATTACTAGTCGTTGCTCCTTAGCAGCCTTCAATAGTTCACAATCTCTCAAAAAGTGCTCTAACGAATCACACCAAGGACACCTACGAGGGCCACGCACAAAACCATTTTGATTTTGAGGATTTTGATTAACTTGTGGTGGGAAATTTTGAAATTGAGGATTTTGTTGATAAGGTATTGCTTGAACAGGATAATTAGGATTTTGATAAGGCAATTGATGTATTTGAGGAGCTTGGGGAGCAACATGTGGTACTTGAGGTGCAAGAGGAGCTTCCATATTATACAGTTGATGATTTTGAAAATTTTGATTTTGAGGATTTTGAAAAGCTATTTGTGAAGCTTGAGGATACATGTTTTGATACATTTGAGGATTTTGCACATGAGGATGAGGATTTTGCATTGAAGGATTATGCATTGGAGGAACTTGATATGCTTGAGTAGGAGCTACTTGTGGATTTTGATTGGTAGCTATAACATGTTGATTAGGCTCTTGAAAATTCATTGGGTTCATTTGATTTTGGAAAGTTTTGGTGTAACTAGATTGTAAAGCATCTATAGTCTTGGCCAAATTGGATTGTGTAGCAATAAGACTTTCCATTTGCTTAGTGAGAATATCCACTTGAGATTGTTCAACTACACTTTTATTTGGCTCTACTTTAAAACCTTGAGTAGGCTCCATCATTTGAGGAATAGGAGTAGAGTCAAAAAGCATAGCATGGGATTGTTCTCTAAATTGATCCTTAATTTGTGGAAGGCTAGCTTGAGGAAGACTAGTTTGCTCATAAAGCATGGATTGTCTTTGATGTCTATGGGCTACAGCCTCTACTACTTTACGCACTTTTTGCCAATTGTCAGTAAGACCATAGCGCTTATCTGGTTCTTCTAATCGCCGTTCAACTTCCCTACGAGTTTCAGGATGAAGAAGCTTAAGAAAATTGATCACAAGATCAGGTTCCAAAGTTATCTTATCCTCATTAGGAAGTTGTTCATAGCGTCTAATATACTCATTTTGTAAGTGAGTAATAGAGCTACTAGGCTTTGGAGAATTGACCCATCGTAAGAATCCATCTCGATTATGTTGGCTATAATCTTCAAGATAGAATTCTTTGAGCATCTCCTTTCTAAAATCACTCCAAGGAAGACTATCATATTGAGTGACACGGTTTATGATAGAGCTATCAACAATTCGTTCAAAGAATGATATCAAAAGATCTTCGGGAAGACCAAAAATCATAGCTTGCTCTTCAAACAAATCTAAGTAGCTTGTGATGTTGATGCCATTGAATTTTCCCTTCTCTCTCAACATAGAAGAGACTATTCTTTGGCCTTGTTTCTCAACAATAAGGGATTTGAATCCTTCCTCCATCTTATGTGAATAAGCAAGTGATCAACGATGCTCTAGATCTCTCACAAATGCGTTTACTTCACGACGAAGATGTGCACGATACCGTGAGAAATCCAGTGCAACACTCAAGAATGATGATGATGATATGATGAGGATGAAAAATATGAAACAAAGGATATGGATCACAACCTCCCAACAAGATCAGAAGCAAATGCCACGAAGCGTTTCACGTCGGGTTCATATGTGGAGGTGATCGCAATCCGGGTGGATCGGGTCCGGTCGTGGCACACACAGGGTGTATGAAGCTAATGAATGTTGGAAGGTTTAAGGACATGAAAGTGAAATTAATGTTGAGTATGGAGAAGAGAGAGATGTTGAAATGATTATGGGAATAGGAATGTAGGAGTGCAAGTTAGATTTATGAACATGAATGATAAGAATGAAAGAGAACCATACATACGAATGAAATTTGGAAGGAAGAATGGTCCATTGAAGGAGCTTCTTAAACACTTCCTAATTCCAATCCATATGCATAGTCTTCTTTGGATGATATGTATGCATGACGAGAATAGATGGAACCCTTACACATAAACCAGTTTCGAAAGGAAGAATGGTCCAATATTGGAGCTTCTTATACACTTTCAGAAACTAATCAATATGTATGGGTATGTATGGATTATATGCATGCAAGTGAATTATGATGATGGATTTTACTCACAAGCTCAAAGAAACATTCTCACTGGTTCAACGCAATACTGCGGAGCCTTCTCACACATAGAAGAAATAGAAGACATGTAAAAATACTTAAGAGACTGAGAGAGGTCACAAGAGACAAGTGACAAGTGACATGAATTAAAAGAATTTGAATTAAGTTACATGTAAAAGATCGTCTTGTACGTCATGCTAAGCAGTCTACTGATCAAAGGTGGTTCCGACCCTCAAACCATGACAGTTCAACCGAATGTCACACGTAAGAAGGTGAGTTCCACTCCAGTGACCCTATGTCTGTCTAGGCTCGTAACGTCTAACTAAAGAAGTCTAAGACTCATTAAAATCAGCTCTAACTCACTCACACGCTCCACCGAGGGTGAGTCAAGATAGAGATGCTGGTTTCAAGAGCCTATCCTAAATTGGAGTTCTAACTTAAATTTGAAACTAGGTTCTATACTCATACTAGCTCACCTTGGATCCTCACTCGCTCAACCGAGGGTGATCGTCTCAAGGAAACCGTAAGCTAGCATGAGCCCTATGGATGCCTAACAATGATGCTCTAGGAGTTGGAGGGGGGTTTATATAGTTTTTTGAATGAATTTGGGCCCTTGGATCTAGAGAAATCAGCTCTCAACTCTAGGATCACTACTTTCGATTACAACCATTTGATTAATCAAATCAATGGCTTGGAATTGTTCTTTCTATCAAATCTAGTGTAAAGGAGTGAAATTTAGGCGCCCTCATTCTCCACCATTGGATCTGGGGATGATCTGGACCGTCGGATCAGTGCTGACATCAATTCGAATAAGATAAGCCACTATTTTTGGAGAAATGCTGCATTATTGATCTTTGATTGTAAAAAAGGTCTTCTTTTATGGAAAAAATTCGTGGATCCTCCTTCCTTTATGCTTTAGTGCATCTCCACCCTTGAATATGAGCTCATCTTGACCGTACAACATGGTTCAATCATATTCTGCCATGTGGCAGCCCTTCAAGCCTTCAATTTTCTTATACTAGAAAACTGCGGTGACCTTGAAAACTGGACTTTGTGCTCTTTGACCCTCCAAAAAGTCTTTGATGAAGATGAAACATTGTAGGACTATGTTTCCAAAGATCTCCTTCAGGAATATGCAGAAAAAACTCCCATCTGAATCTAACTTGTACAAGTTTGACTACATTTGGAAGCTTGCAAGGTGGCATTAAGGTGTCTAGGAAGCTCGGATAGCCTTGAAACTTTATACAAATATGTAGCCACATATGGTCTTTATACATGCCAAACCATATGGCTAACATAAATTTCTATACAAGAATTTGTAGGGTCAAACTAGAAAAATTACATTTTTACAAAATGAACATAGCATATCAATGTGCTACAAAATCCATTTTCTGCTGAAATTTGGGCTATAGACTGCCTTTGACAATCTTTACAAGTATATGGATTTTCATCTAATTTGGTGACAATGAAATTTTTGCCCTAATTTCCCAACTTTGACCAGCTTTGACCGCTACCATGGACTTTCTTGATTTCTTTGAAACTTTGTATGTGACCTTCCTTTGACATCCTTGATGCATCGTGGACTTCTCAGGGAATTCCGGCTGCCTTCACCAAATATGTTTTTTGTAGGCCTTCACAAGTGAGAGAGGAGAGCAAATCTCGACGACAGCGGTGGGGTAGTCGGTGGTGGAGGGGGTGGGAGGGGTTTGAGGCGGAGCGAGGGTGGTGGAGGGGGTTGGAGGAGGGGGCGCCGAGGGGAGGGTGGGGAAGGTGGGTTGAGGGGGTTGGAGGGGGGGAGGGGGGGGTAGGACGCGGGGTGCAGAGGGGAGGGTGGGGAAGGTGAGTGAGGGGGTTGGAGGGGGTGAGGGGGGTGGTATGACGCGGGGCGCCGAGGGGAGTTAGGGGGAGGTGGGTTGAGGGGGTTGAGAGGGGGTGAGGGGGTGGTGGTTTGAGGGGCGCCGAGGGGAGTTAGGGGGAGGGGTGTTGAGGGGGTTGGAGGGGGTGAGGGAAGAGGTAGGCAGAGGGGGGGGCGCGGGGGTCGAGGAGGAGCGGTGGGATTGGAGGCGGAGATATGGGGTGCCGAGGTGAGGGTTTTGGAGGGGTGTTGAGGGGGTTTGAGGGTGAGGGGGGTGGTAGGCTGAGGGGGGGCGCGCGGGGTCGAGGGGAGGGATGGGGAGGGGTGTTGAGGGGGTTTGAGGGTGAGGGGGGTGGTAGGCTGAGGGGGGGGGGCGCGGGGTCGGGGGGGGGGGTTGGGGAGGGGTGTTGAGGGGGTTTGAGGGTGAGGGGGGTGGTAGGCTGAGGGGGGGGGGGCGCGCGGGGTCGGGGGGGGGGGGGGTTGGGGAGGGGTGTTGAGGGGGTTTGAGGGTGAGGGGGGTGGTAGGCTGAGGGGGGGCGCGCGGGGTCGAGGGAAGGGATGGGGAGGTGGGTTGAGGGGGTTTGAGGGTGAGGGGGGTGGTAGGTTGAGGGGGGGCGCGCGGGGTCGAGGGGAGGGATGGGGAGGGGTGTTGAGGGGGTTTGAGGGTGAGGGGGGTGGTAGGCTGAGGGGGGGCGCGCGGGGTCGAGGGGAGGGATGGGAGGGGTGTTGAGGGGGATTGAGGGTGAGGGGGGTGGTAGGCTGAGGGGGGGGGGCGCGCGGGGTCGAGGGGAGGGATGGGGAGGGGTGTTGAGGGGGTTTGAGGGTGAGGGGGGTGGTAGGCTGAGGGGGGGCGCGCGGGGTCGAGGGGAGGGATGGGGAGGGGTGTTGAGGGGGTTTGAGGGTGAGGGGGGTGGTAGGCTGAGGGGGGGCGCGCGGGGTCGAGGGGAGGTATGGGGAGGGGTGTTGAGGGGGTTTGAGGGTGAGGGGGGTGGTAGGCTGAGGGGGGGCGCGCGGGGTCGAGGGGAGGGATGGGGAGGGGTGTTGAGGGGGTTTGAGGGTGAGGGGGGTGGTAGGCTGAGGGGGGGGGGGGGGGCGCGCGGGGTCGAGGGGAGGGATGGGGAGGGGTGTTGAGGGGGTTTGAGGGTGAGGGGGGTGGTAGGCTGAGGGGGGGCGCGCGGGGTCGAGGGGAGGGATGGGGAGGGGTGTTGAGGGGGTTTGAGGGTGAGGGGGGTGGTAGGCTCAGGGGGGCGCGCGGGGTCGAGGGAAGGGATGGGGAGGTGTGTTGAGGGGGTTTGAGGGTGAGGGGGGTGGTAGGCTGAGGGGGGGCGCGCGGGGTCGAGGGGAGGGATGGGGAGGGGTGTTGAGGGGGTTTGAGGGTGAGGGGGGTGGTAGGCTGAGGGGGGGGGCGCGCGGGGTCGAGGGGAGGGATGGGGAGGGGTGTTGAGGGGGTTTGAGGGTGAGGGGGGTGGTAGGCTGAGGGGGGGCGCGCGGGGTCGAGGGGAGGGATGGGGAGGGGTGTTGAGGGGGTTTGAGGGTGAGGGGGGTGGTAGGCTCAGGGGGGCGCGCGGGGTCGAGGGAAGGGATGGGGAGGTGTGTTGAGGGGGTTTGAGGGTGAGGGGGGTGGTAGGCTGAGGGGGGGCGCGCGGGGTCGAGGGGAGGGATGGGGAGGGGTGTTGAGGGGGTTTGAGGGTGAGGGGGGTGGTAGGCTGAGGGGGGGCGCGCGGGGTCGAGGAGAGGGATGGGAGGGGTGTTGAGGGGGATTGAGGGTGAGGGGGGTGGTAGGCTGAGGGGGGGGGGGGCGTGCGGGGTCGAGGGGAGGGATGGGGAGGGGTGTTGAGGGGGTTTGAGGGTGAGGGGGGTGGTAGGCTGAGGGGGGGCGCGCAGGGCGAGGGGAGGGATGGGGAGGGGTGTTGAGGGGGTTTGAGGGTGAGGGGGGTGGTAGGCTGAGGGGGGGGGCGCGCGGGGTCGAGGGGAGGGATGGGGAGGGGTGTTGAGGGGGATTGAGGGTGAGGGGGGTGGTAGGCTGAGGGGGGGGGGGGGCGCGGGGTCGAGGGGAGGGATGGGGAGGAGTGTTGAGGGGGTTTGAGGGTGAGGGGGGTGTTTAGGTTGTTGAGGGGGGGCGGAGAGGGGGCGCTGAGGAGGTTGTGGGCGGGGGGATCGCGATGGGGTAGGGAGATGGAGAGGTGGAGTAGGGCGGGGTAGTCGGGTGTGGGCTGGGAGAGAGAGGGGGCGGGGATGGATTGGTTAAGTTGGGGCAGGCGGGGGTGCGAGTTGGTTGGAGGCGGAGGAGTAGGGAGGGGCGCATGCGGGTGGGATGGAGGGAGTCCGAGTGGTGTTGAGGGGGATGGAGAGAAGGCGGAGGGGCGGTAGTATGGAAAGGGGGAAGGAGGAGGGAGGGTGGTGGTATGGAGGAGTCGATGGGGTGGAGAGGGGTGTGAGAGATGATCTTCTTCTTTCTTCCCTAGCACAACTTGGCCTGTGCAATGAAAAATAGTACGGAATTCTGATGTTGTTGAAGCAAGTATGAAAAAAAAGGCCATATTATATAGCTAGTTTGAATGAGGGAGCACCTCTCAGGAAGGAACGGTCTAGCATAAAAGGGTGTTCAAAAGAGGGGAGAGCCAAACTTCAATCTCATTCACTCATGTATGAAACAAAGCAATGGTACATATTTAAAGAAGTTGAACAGAATTACGAGCCATGAAAAAGAAATCGGCGCCTAATTTATTGAACACGGAAAATTACTAGATTTTTTATTTATGAAATGAGCATAAAATGAATTGGCGCCCAAAAAAAAAGAAAATGCGTGAGCAATTTTTCCCTTTGTTGTTTATTTTTAATTATTAGGACAGACCGATTATTATTTGTACCTATAAAGCAGTCCAAAACTCTTAGGAACAAAAGAATGAAAATGTAATTTTATGACTTTTGGTGGTAACCCTTGAGTCTGGAGATGTTTACCAAGGGTAGGGTGTTGCCATCGAGTGTTTCCAATTGCACTGCACCCCACTGCAGCATCTTCGTAATGCGAAAAGGGCCTTCCTAGTGAGGGATCCATTTCCCTTTGTTTTGATTACAAAATTGTGGCCTGTGTAATAGTGCTAAATGACCAGGCTTCAATTTGTTTTGCCATAAACTTTTGTCATGGTTCTCCTTCCTCTTTATTTGAATATCCTCTAACTGTTTGGAGGCTAAAATTCTCGATTCTTCCAGTTTATGCAAAGCAGTCAGTCGTGCTGGAACTTCCATCCCCTTTTTCTCTAGTCTTTCCGTTCTTATAGAGCCTCTGATGAATTCAAATGGTTCAATAGGAACCAAGCCATAAACTAATTGAAAGGGAGAATACCCAGTCTCTTTATAGGCCAGTCTGTATGCCCATAAAGTACCCAGATAGGCCTGTCCCCAAGAGGTCGGCTGTAACATGCATTCTTTTCGTAACATTGAAATTAATACTTTGTTCGTTGACTCGGCTTGTCCATTAGCTCGTGGGTAGTATGCACAAGAAGTCCTGTGTAAAATGCGATACCTGTTGGAAATTCCCTGCAGTACTTTGTTAACAAAATGAGTACCCTGATCGGTACAGATTTCAAGCGGGCATCCAAATCTGCAAATGATGTTACAGTTATAATGACGAATTTCACTCCCAATAAGTAATGCCGAAACTTTTGGACAGCAAAAACCATTGCCAAGGCTTCTCTCTCTGTAGTGCTGTAGTTCCTTTCTGCCTTAGTTAGAATTCTGCTGGCATATTGAATTGGTCTGTCCATTTTAAATTCTTCACTGGGTTGAGTCAGAACTGCCCCCACTGCGTATGCACTGGCATCGACATGTATATGAAAGATTTTTTACCACTCCGGGGTGACCAAAATAGGAGCACACACTAACCGTGATCGTAATGTCTGATATGCATTTTCCTCCTCTTCTTCCCAATTGAAAGGTACTTCCTTACCTGTGAGTCTAGTCAGAGGTCTAGCTATCTCTGCATACATTTTTATAAACCTTCTATGATAACCGGTATGCCCCAAGAAACTCTGGATCTCTTTAGGAGATTTAGGTTTAGGTAACTTTAATATAGAAAGAATTTTGTCAGGATCTGGGGCCATACCTTTAGCCGATACCACATGTCCTAAAAGGGTTCCTTCTGTCACAAGGAAATGACATTTATTTGGATTGAGCTTTAACTTAGTTTCTCTGCATCTTTGGAAAATATTCTGCAGCTGCCTCAGGTGCTGGTCCAAACAATCTAGATGAGTTTCCTTGTGAGATCCTGAAAATGAAGAGAAGTCATCCATGAAGATTCTAAGTGATTCCAGCAATAAGGGGCCAAAAATGAGATTGACCGTTCTGTTAAATGTGGCTGGAGCATTTCTGAGCCCAAATGGCATTTTTACATACACATACGTTCCCCACGGTGTGATAAAAGCAGTCTTTTCACGATCCTCTGGGTGTATTGATATTTGATTATAGCCACTGAAGCCATCCATAAAACTATATAGTGCATGCCCAGCCACTTCTTCAATGACCTGTTCTACAAAAGGCATAGGGAACCCGTCTGGAATGGTCACCTTGTTGAGAGCTCTAAAGTCCACACAAATTCTGATTTTATTAGTATTCTTCTTTGGTACTATAACCATAGGCGAGAGCCACTCTGAGTGTTCCACAGGAATGATGATTCCTGCATCTTCCATCTTTTGGATTTCTACATAGACAGCTTCGGCATACTTTGGATTAAGTCTATAACTCCTTCCTCTGATGGGTCTGGCTCCCTCAACCAGAGGAATTCTGTGCTCTCCATAAGATGCAGGCACTCCTTCTAAGTCTTTATAATGCCAGGCAAAAACATCTGCATACTGGGTCAAGAATGATTTTACCTTTTCCAGGAGCTGTGGGTGGCTCCACAACCAAGTGGCCACTAGAACTGGTTGATTATTGTTTTGGGTGCATAAATGTACTTCTTGGACCGGATTTCTTGTTACCATATTATCTTCTTGTGCATCTGCTTCCTTGTCCTCTTCTACTAGCTTTTCGTGCATTGCTTCATAAGCAGGTGTATTTTGGACTTCGATGTTTTCCTCCTTGTCCTGCATCCATCCTGCAGGGATTTCTTGAATTGGGAAAGAACATTCAACCTCAGAATTTTTTACCTTGTTTTTAGCTTTGGAAACTTTGTTATCTGATGTTGACACATCCTCCTCCAATTTGTATTTGAGGGGTATCTTCCTGCCCCTTCTGTGGTCAGTGATGGGCTCTCCCAATCCATCAACCTGGACCTTTCCTTTGTCTTCATCATAGCCTCCAATTGTACCAGGATTATCAAGAAAAATTCCAAAACAAGAAGAAGAGTTGCCGGCATGAAGCCAACTTAAAATATCCTCTTCTTCCTCAAAATCTATTTGGGGTTGATCCTCCGCTTCTGTTTCCATGCAAATGCTCACTGTTTGCATCATACTAGTGTTTCCTTGATTGTCTGGGCCTTCTTCTAAATGAATTTGTGTCAGCTCCTGCCCTTTCTTTTGTACCCACATGGTGTCCTTACCCCAATCATGAATGACACTGGCATGCCTCAGCCAAGGTCTTCCAATTAAGAGAGGAAATCCTCCTTCAACCCGGGGCAATCTTAAAACCACAAAATCCAGGATAAATAGATTACCTTGTACTTCAAGTGGAACTTTTGGGATTACCCCCAAGGGCCTTACTTTGCTCTGATCTGCCAAAGTAACCGTGAAATTTGCAGGTAATGAAGGGTGGAGTCCAATCCTTTTCATGGTATGTTCAGGCATCAAATTAATGCCAGAACCACCATCTACAATAACACCTTGAAATTCATGGCCCTTGATTGATATTGTAAGCCGAGGGCTTTTATAATCTGTAAGGGGTGCTTCCCCCCTAATTATCCCTTGATGTAAGATAGTAGTCTTAGCCACTAAGCTTGTCGTAGAAGCCTCATCAATTATCTGCAATAATTCTGACGTGAATTTCCCATCCATCTTTATTAAATCAAAAATACTAACCTCCTTCTTAATTGACTTGAGTAGTTTTGAAGCCTCTGACTCTTTAAGAAAGTGAGCTTCATTTGCTTTGCCAAACTCTTCTTGAGCCCTCTTGAAGGCATGCCCAATGGCATCGCTGGTGCCTGTGAGACATTCATTGTGGTTTGTGTCTGTACTTGTAGTATCTTTGTCTTCAATTGCAACTCTGTCTTTGTTCAATTCCTTAATTATCAATTCTTGATTTTCTACCACTTTTGCCGTTCCCTTGCTTCTTGTCTGTACTGCAAGAGATTCGAGTTCTTCTAATTGTACCACTCTAGTGGATGGTGAGGGTTCATTCATCTGAGGTAATATCTCCTCCTTGAATACAGAGATCATTTGGAGGTGGGGTCCGGAAGTAGAGGCTTGATTCTTAGGACAACAGTTCGTATAGTGATCTCTGGCCTCTGGACAATTCCTGCAAGGAGGTGCATTTTCCGGAAGGGTGCACCTAGATTGGTAGTGCCCACATTCTCCACATCTGAAGCAAATAATTGGCCTTCTAGGCCCATTTGCAAGGTTAGTTCTCAGTCTAGGATTATAGTTATTACCTTGGTTTGTTGCTGCTGCCATTACATTTGCTGGTGGCAAGAGCCCGCCTTGTGTCCAGTATGTCGTTGTCGGCATTCCCCTTGATTGGCATTCATGGGCCTCATGCCCAATCTTCCTGCATAATTGACAAGTCACATTTAGCAAAGGACATTCACTTACTATGTGTCCTTGCTTGCTGCACATGGAGCACCAGAGTCCGTTCTTAATGCCGCCTCCTTTTAGTTCTTGCAACTCCTGCCTCAGCTGAGCTAGTTCCTCTGCTTGGGCTTCCTCTTCCTTTTGGAGCTTGAGGGCTTCAATCTCTCTTCTCAGCTGAGCTACAGTAGTCTCCTCCTCTGTATAGGGCTTATTCCTTTTCAAGCCTTCCAGTTCCCTTCTTAACTGGCTCACTGGGTCCTCCAATTCTGTACCATATGATGGTTGGGAAGAAGTTGCACCATACTGGTGCCTTATCTGTTCCAAGCGGGTGGCCGTATTGATGAATTCCTCAACAGAGGCAGTAGGTAGCACTAACTCTTTTATTTTGCATTGGGTGACCACAGGTAAAGGTTTGACTAACCACTTCTTGACAAAGAAGTCGTGTGGTGGATCCGGTAGTTTAGCCATTAATGCTTTGGCCCTGGTCACGAATTCGGGGAACTTCTCTCCTGGACCCAACTTTAAGTTTTCCAATTCTTCTATAATGATCTCAGCCGTGTTGCCATGCTGAAATTGATTCTTAAAGGCCTCTTTCATCAAATCCCAAGAGGTAAAGTGATTTTCAGCAAACTGGCTAAACCACTTGTCTGCCAGACCTTCCAATGTGGCAGGGAAGAGTATCAAGAAAGCATCTTCCCTACCCATTAGCCCCCTAGTCTTACATAATGCAAGAAATCGTCGAATGTGCTCATCTGGGTCCTCCTGGGCTAAACCCCTGAAGGAGGGAAATTTTATGTTTAATCTGGAGAGCAAGATTTCTAGGTCCACCTGTCCTGCCATGCTTCCTACCGATGAAGTCGATGAAAGCGGACTCGATGATCTTCTGTTCGTCTTTCTTCTTGTCTGCTTGCACTTGATTCTCAAGGTTTGTGACCGGGTCGCGGTCATGAGCTATTCATAGTCCACTTAAAATGAGACACTTGATAAAAGTATGTACCTTTTGGCCCACTGGAGTAATGTTGTCGACACTGGAATATTGTCCTCCAATGGCAATATTTAGTCTCCTATGCTCAAAGCTCCTTGGATGTCCCACCGGGCGTGCCAAATTTGTTGGGGATTCGGGGACAAGAAGGAGTTTGAGGGTTTGTAGGAGAAAAAGGAAATGATGAAAATGGAATAACAGTGAGAACTTCTGCAAAGGAATACTCTTGGAAACCTTGAATATTGATTATCCTTCAACAATTACAATGACTGCGCACAGTCTAATCAATGACTAAATGCCACTTCAGAGAATATCAATTACTGAAGACAAATTATCTCAAGTCCTCTAGCAGCAGCCTCTCGTGCACCAATCCTTCACTTGCTTCCCGCTTCCCTTGTGCACACCTTGCACTAAGCTTCCGCCAAGCTAAGGAATTGGTATCACGGCGCACACACACAATAGACCTTGGAACTCTTGGAATCCAACCCGCCTTCTCTGCACACTTTCCTCTGGACACCTCTTGCACTCTTGAATGTCCTCGCACACTGGAGGCTCTTCTTGCTTCCTCTCTTGCTTCCTCTGAAGCTCTCCCTTGCTCCTAGCTCTCAATGTCCAAGAATAGCCTTTGTCCTTCTTTTGTTGAGAGTCCACCGGTTCGCGCACTCTAACTGCAATACAATCTTGGTGTCCTTTCAATGTCCCAAGATTGTCTTTTTGAACTGGTCCTCAACGATTCGCTACTTTGTCCTGTAGTGACTTTAGAACAAGAGTGACTTTTAAAATAAAATTTTTGATTGGGCGGCCTATTTCCACCTTTGCGTACGCGGCCTTCCACCTTCACCTTTCCTTTTAATTCTTTACTTTTGCACCTTAAGATTTTAAATTCATCCTTTGAACCTTACGAGAAGAAATACTTTGCACCTTTATTTTCAACCGGTTAGGGCTCTACAGCAGGCCAAAGAGTTCTTAAATATATAAAAGGAACTTTAAAAGAAGGGTTATGTTATCCTTTTACCTCAAATGTAAACTTGAAAGCATATCATGATTCGGATTTGGCAAGAAGTCAAGATGATAGAAGATCAACACATGGATACATGGTGTACATAGGTGACAAGCTTGTGAGTTGGTGTTCAAAGAAACAACATTGAGTAGCCTTATCATCAATAGAAGCAAAACACAAATGACTTGTACAAGTAGCCAAATAGATCATATGGATGCAAACCTTGTTCAAAAGCTTGGGCATTGATCAAGGTATATCTACAATTCATGGAGACAAGATGAGTTCACTTTATCTGGAAACAAATATAGTAGTTCATGCAAGAATAAAGCATACAAAAATTCAATATCATTTCTTAAGAGAAAAGACGATGGAGAAGGAACTTGAAGTGGTCTATACTCCAACAAAGTATCAAATAGCAAACATCATGACCAAAAGCTTGGATGGTGTGAAGACAAGTAGATTCAAAGGAATGGCAAGGATAGAGGAGAAGAAGAAGATATGAAGACTCAAAGAATGTCAATTAGTGGTTGAGGGGGGGATATTGGAGCTTCACTCACTAATTGAGCATGAAGACATGTAGATATAAGTAAAAGGAAGAATGACAAAAAGACTATGAAGCTTGGATGATCAAAATTATGTCAATGTGAAAGGACAAATTCACACATGTAACATAGTGATAGAATCTAGATCCAAAATAGTTCTAGAAAGTTCAAAATTATGAGTTTGAGTAGTAGGAGCATAAGATCTCAACGTATATAAGTCAATTAATGTCACAAAGTTAATATATGTGAGTTATTAACTTGATTGTAAGTACTAAAGTAGAGAATAAAAAATCGAGATATTCTGAGTGAGAGATTGTGAAGAAAGGTCATTCACTATGAGATATATTTCTATGGTTATGAGCAGATTCAAGCCAAACCATTTTTTACATATCTTCTCTAATAGAAAACACATATTTTTGTAGAAGGAATTAAGCAAATTCTTGTTGTGTGAAGAATTCAAAGTCTTTTCATAACTATATGTATGACAATCGAAAATCGTGAGAAATGGGTACAAATTTGCGTGAACTTCTTAGAGTGATATCTCTGTAACCAGTTTAAAGTTTTTAATGAGTAACAGCTCATTCAAAATCTATGATCCTTAAATAAAATCAACCAAAAGATCTTTGCAAAAAGGGATGTGTGCTCAGAGAATCAAGATTAACACTGAAGGTGTGTCAAATCCAAGAAGGTGAAGGTTAGTTTTAGACATATTGCAATTTTTGAAGGAAATTTCAGTTCTTTGTGAGGTAACACTTTGAAAGTATTGATTGGAATTAGTTTCTTACTATATGTAACAACTCCTATTGATCATTGATCACAAGAATCTTTGAGATTTTTAACAAATCAGAGATAAATTGAAGCTAAAAGGAAAGAAGCAAGTGCAAAGAAAGTAAATGATCATATTTCTTGCATAAAGTGTTAAAATTTTTTGAGTTTGAAGTTAAGATGTAAAACTAATGGTGATTGTAGAGGACTTCTAATATCACATTAGCTTGGTTCTTGTGATGTGAAACACATCAACAAGATAGTTTTTAATCGAGCAACATTACATGCAATATCATAAAATCCATGTATATTTGATTCTCGTGCTACTAAGCATATGATAGGTTGCAAAAAGGTGTTTTCTACCCTTACTAATTCTACAAGAAGAAGGGTGACCATAGCAGATGGTCATGATTTGGATGTTGTAGGCAAGTAATTCCTAAAATCTAAAGTAGGAGGAAACTCCACTATTTCTAATGTTCTATATGTACCAAAAATGAAGAAGAATTTGTCGTCCATCTCTACATTTTTGGTAGATGGTTGTAAGGTCATATTCAAGAAAGATTCATGCCAGATCCTTACTCCAAATGAGGAGTGCCTTTGCAAGGACTAAATAGAAGTGCAATGTTTGCATTGTCCAAAATTAGTCATGCAAATGTTGGTAGATCATCAGTACTTAAGGAAACCATGAAGTTATGGCATGCTAGATTTGGTCATATCAGTTACACAGCTCTTAAGCACATTAAAGATCAAGGTATGGTGGAAAGCCTTCCCACTCTTGCTTTGTTAGATGATGTAGAAGCATGTGAAGGATTGTTGATATATTTTGGTAGTGATGTGTGTGAACACACTAGGACCGCCGGGGCACTTTTTTCCCTCTTTAAGAGGTTTTTTTCCCTCGGTTTGTATATACGCCTATTGCCCTAATGGGCCACTTATCTTTGTACATTCTCTAGTAATACATTCAGTATTGTGTGTTGTGTTCCAAGCTTCTTCTTCTTCCTTGTGTTGTGCGCGTGCTTCCACAGACGTCTAACTCCAATAATTGGTATTAGAGTAGGTCGTCGCTTCATCTAGGGCACCGTCGACACTCCTCTGGTTGCAGTCTCAGAATCGCACGAATTTTGGTGAGCATACTCAGTGTTTTCTTGAGATCAAAACAGCTTTGCTATGTGGTGCCGAAATTGCGATCTGAGCTCATTTCGGCCTCTGAACGCACTATCGTGGTGCTTGTGCAGGCAATTTCATCTTTTTCTGCCAAAGGTATATACCAATTTCTGTTTGTCAATATAAGAATCTCGAAGTCTACTATAGGTCTAGTGGAATTTGTCCGGGTAGTTCTGTTCAACTTTTTGAGATACAGCCAATTTTTTGCATCAAGGTATTTTAGTCACCGACCATGGCTGAAAGCAGTGATGTATTCCCTATGTTGGCTGTTGAGGATAAGTTGGATGGTACCAACTACCCGTTATGGGCTTATATGATGCGACATGTGTTGGTTGCAAAAGGATTGTGGAACATTGTGCAGGGTGTCGAAAAACATCCTATCACACCTGCAACTATTACAAATATAGGTACTGAAGCTGATGTAGAAGGTGTCCAATATGATGATATTCTGCATATTCCTGTTCGTGCTATGGTTTTTACTGCACCTACTGTAGACCAGATTCACTAGGATGGCAGAGATGCCCAGGCACATGCATTGATAGCTTTGTCTGTCAAACGTGCCATTATTCCTCATATTCACTCTTGCAGAACAGCTAAGGATGCTTGGGACACATTTACCACATTGTACCAAGCTAGGAATGAGGCTCATGTTGCTTACCTCTGAAAACTGTTGGAGAGTGAGCAAATGAATGAAGGTGATTCTATGGACAGTTTCCTAACAAAGATCAAAGACTTGAAGGAACATTTGATTTGTGTTGATGAGGTTATACCAGATAGCTCACTTGTGCAGACCATTCTCAATGGTCTTCCTGATTCATATCAGAGTTTTGCTTCTACTCTTTGGTTGATGATGAAAGGCAATCCAAATGCCTTATCATTTGAGGAGTTAGTCTCTGTTCTGTTGCAGGAAGATCAGTCGAGGAAGAACAGGTTCATTATGCGAGTTGCAGATCAAGCTTTCCTGGCTAGTCAGAAGGGGAAAGGAAAATGGAGCTCTTCAACTAATAAGCAGAAATCTGCTAATTCTGCATATTCGAAGAAAGAAGATAAAGATGAGAAGAAATCGGAAAAGAAGAAATTGTTTTGTAAGTATTGTAAAGGGAATGATCATATCATAAAGAACTGTCCAATAGTGGCTACTAAAGGGGCAAAGAAGAAAGAGGCTGGAATGGTTGTTGCAGAGGCCTCTACACCAAAAACAGAGTCTGCTAATCTTGTGCAGGAAGAAGAATGTGTGTTTACTACTGTCTACAGTTTTGACCCATCTTCTCATGAGCAGTGCATGTCTGCAGTAGACTCAGATGTTTGGTATTTTGACAATGGGGTGACCAAACATATTACCTCGGAGCGCAGTTTCTTCTCTTCACTCGAGCCTACCCCTACAAGGAATACATGCACCCACAACTCCTCCTATCCTGTTATGGGAGTTGGTAAGATCATTTTGACTACTGTTGATGGTAGTTCTTTCACTTTGTCAGATGCTTTATTTGTGCCTGGGATCAAGAAGAATCTACTATGAGTTTCTGCATTAGCCAAGATTGGCTGCGTTGTGAAATTTTTTGATGACAGGTACAATTCATGATCTGTCAAATGGCGATGTGATTATTCCTTCTGGCATTTTATGTCGTGGGCTGTATAAGCTCATAGACTATGAAAGATCTGTAAATGATTTGGCATGTGCAGTAAATGATTTGGCATGTGCAGTAAATGATTCTCAGGCTATGTCAGATGCTAAGCTTTGGCATGCATGCTTTGGTCATCTAAATTTTGTTAGTTTGCTATGCGTGTAGAAATCCATTTTGGCATAGTTCTTGCTTGCTCAATATCAGCTCTCTCATCAATAAGTGCATCATGTACATCTGCATCAAAAATGGAATTATCTACATCATCACATGAAACCTGCAAAGGCTTAGAAGTTGCCTCATAAGGACCAGCACTAGACTGTCCACCTGTAAAAAGAGGTAGCAAAGTATCATACATGTCTTTGGAGCTAACAGATGTCTCCTTAGTACATGAAAGCAATGGCTGAATAGCATCTTCCACAAAAACAACATCACGGCTAACCAGAATGCGTTTAGTCTGTGGATGATACAAACGATAGCCTTTACTTTCAAAACTATACCCAACAAAAATACATTTTACTGCTTTATCATCCAATTTTCTATGATGTTGTTCAAGCACTAATGCATATGCCAAACAACCAAAAACACATAGATGAGCAACAGATGGCTTGCGGTCATGCCAAGCCTCATATGGAGTGATAGACTACAATGCTTTAGTGGCAAACCTGTTCAATACATATGTTGCACACATGATAGCCTCAAGCCAGAAACTATGTGGTAAAGCCTGACTGTTGACCATACATCTCGCCATCTCCATGAGGGACCTGTTCTTTCGTTCAGCAACTCCATTTTGTTGAGGTGTATATGGCACTATACACTGGTGTTTTATCCCTCGTTCAGCCAAAAATGCATTAAAATCAGAAGATATATATTCCCCCCTCGATCAAAACGGAGGGTGCCCATTTTACATGCTAACAAATTTTCAGCCAAAACCAAAAATTGTTTGAAGCACATGAACACTTTGGACTTTGCCTTCAATGGATATACCCATGCACGCCTGGAAAAAAAAAATCATCGATGAAAGTCACAAAGTAAATATAATTCCCAAAAGAAGGTGTCTTATGCAGACACCAAACATCACTATGTACAAGCTGCAACTTCTGAGTAGCTCGAACTGAACCATCTTTTTGAAAGGACAAATGTTGCATTTTGCCCACAATATAACCTTCACAAACATGTTTTCCATGTGCCTCAAGCTTGGGCAAACTGGTGTAGACCTTGCGTGACAACAAATTAGATGTACCTCTGTCATATCATACTCGTTCAGGCTCTCATAGTGCCTCTTTTGCATCAGATTGCTATGTTATGGCTGCATCTAGTCTCTGTGATGAGAATGAGCCTGTTTTGTTTGATGAAGCACAAAATTCAAAAAATTGGATGGCTGTTATGCAATCTGAATATGATGCTATAATGAAGAATGGTACTTGGTCTTTATGTGACTTGCCTCCTGGCAAGAAGGGTATTGGCACTAAGTGGGTATACAAGCTGAAGCATAAACCGGATGTTACAGTTGACAGGTATAAGGCTAGGCTTGTTGCAAAGGGTTATGCACAGGAAAGAGACATTGATTTTGATGAGACCTTTGCACCTACATGCCATATGACTACTATTTGGAGCATCTGTGCACTTGCAGCTCATCATGGTTGGAATGTACATCAGTTGGACATTAAAACAACATTTCTGAATGGTGACTTGCATGAAGAAGTGTATGTTTTTCAGCCCCGTGGCTTTGTGCAGAAAGGGCATGAAAACCAGGTATGTAGGTTAAAGAAGGCATTATATGGTTTAAAGTAAGCACCATGTGCTTGGTATGAGAAGATACATGCCTATCTTATTGCACATGGTTTTGAGAACAGTCCAACTGAAAGCACCTTATATGTTAAGCGTGCTAATGATGTGCTTCTAATCATTGTTGTCTATGTTGACGACATGCTGCTCATTGGTCCTATTGAGAAGCATATTTCTAATTTTAAGGCTGATTTGCATGCCTCATTTGAGATGTCTGATTTGGGGCATTTGCATCACTATTTGGGAATTCAGTTTATGCAAGTTGATGGTGGAATGGCTTTGTGTCAAACGAAATATATTGACACATTATTGCAACATTTTGGCCTTGAAGATTGTAAGCCTATTGCCACTCCTATGGAGATAGGTTTACGATTGAGTCTTCATGATGCTGTAGATGCATTTGATGCCGTTCTCTATCAGCATGTTGTTGGATGCTTGATTTACTTATGCATTACTCGGTCAGATATTCAATTTGCTGTCTCACAGATGAGTAGGTTTATGCATTGCCCAGGAGTCAAACATTGGCAGGCAGTTAAGTGCATCTTTTGGTATTTGAGTGGTACTCAGCTACTTGAGTTGTTTTATCCCAAGGGGGGATCACTGCCGCTAAATTTGCATGCTTTTTCTGACTCTGATTGGGCTGGTTGCTATGACACTCATGTGTCCACTAGTGGCTTTTGCTTCATGCTTGGTAGCTCATGTATATCTTGGTTGAGCAAGAAGCAGCCTATTGTGGCCACTTCCAGTTGTGAGGGTGAGTATAGGGCACCTTTCACAATGACTGTTGAGTGTGTGTGGCTCAGACGCCTTATGGCTGATTTGGGTGTTGGTCAGACTTCTGCCACCACCATCTTCACTAACAGTCAGAGCGCATTGGAAGTTGCGAGGAACCCTGTGTTCCACGCTCGCACTAAGCACACTGAGGTGTATTATCACTATGTCAAGGAGAGGTTCTCTGTTCGGGAGATCAGCTTGGCATATGTGCCCACGCAGGAGAACATTGCAGACCTTTTTACAAAGGCTCTGCCTAGGGAGAAGTTTGAAGCTTTCCGCAAAGCTTTGGGCTTACTTTCTTTTGTGGAGTGATTTCCACATAGCTTGGCACTTCCTTATACATGAGCGCCAGCTCCTTGTTCACCGCATCACTCCCAGGGGGGATTTGTTGATATATTTAGGTAGTGATGTCTGTGAACACACTAGGACCACCGGGGCACTTTTTTCCTTCTTTAGGAGGTTTTTTTCCCTTGGCTTCTATATACACCTATTGCCCTAATGGGCTACTTATCTTTGTACATTCTCTAGTAATACATTCAGTATTGTGTGTTGTGCTCCAAGCCTCTTCTACTTCCTTGTGCTGTTCGCGTGCTTCCACATACGTCTAACTCCAACAAGGATGTATTGAAGGAAAGTTGCACAAACAACCTTTCAAGAAGCATGCATACATCACAACTACCAAGATATTATAGATTATTCATTCAAATGTGAATGGACCTATGATGGCATATTCTATTCAAGGATTTAGATATTTTGTTAAATTCATTGATGATAAAGTCCAAAGTATTCTTGACATTTAAGAAGTTTTTAGCTATGGTTGAGAATGAAAGACAATAAAAAATCCACATTTTGAGAAGCGACAGAGCAAGAGAGTATTTGTCAAAAGATTTCAAGTATTTTCTAGATGACAAAGGAACCTCTCAGTAGCTAAATATTGTCTATACTCTAGAAGATAATGGTGCTGTAGAGAGGAAGAATAGGACACTTGTTGAAATGATGCATAGTATGATATCCTCTAAGAAAATTTCAACTAAATTTTGGTTTGATGTAGTACTCACAACAAACCACATTCTTAATATATCTTTCACAAAAGCTTTAAAGGTTATTACACCTGGTGAGGCTTATCATAGGAAGAAGCCCAATGTGAATCATCTCAAAGTTCTTGGATCTCCAGCCTATGTTCACATTGGGAAGAAGGATCCTGGTAATCTAGATGTCAAAGCAATCAAAATGGTGTTCATTGACTATGCAATTGAAAGTAGAGGATACAAGTTATATGTACCAGAGACAGGTGGTATTCTACTCTTCCACAATGCTTATATTGTATAAAGTCAAATCTATGATAGGAATGCAAATATTTGAGACTTCATCAAGGTAGATGATTATGCATTGTTGAAGACAAATTTGGATGCTTACAATCAACCATATAGGGGAGTGAAGAACCTTCTCAAACCCAAAAGGTTAAACTTGATAAGGGTAAAGAGAAAGTTGTTGAGTCTACACCACCACCATCTACAATTCCATTTTCCCCTAGTTCTTCATTACCTCTTGTACCAACTTATGAAGTTGGAGAAACTTCTAGAAAACGTTAAGAAAGAGCTACATATGAACCAAAGTTGTCACCAGTATTCCAAAAACCTCCAAAATGGTATGTAAAAACACTACAAGATAGTGGGATTAATACATTTAAAGGAAGAACTGGAAGTTAGAAAGATCATACAGATCAAGTAAATTATGCAAAACATTTTGAAATCAACAATATTCTTGCACTACTCCAGTTGAAGATGAGCTAGCTAGTGTCAAAGATGCATCAAAAAGTTTTTTCTGGAAGAAAGAAATGCAAGAGCAGATTGATTCTATACATAAAAATCAAACTTGGAAGCTATTTGAGTTACCAAACGGTAAGAAAGCAATTGGTCTCAAGTGGATTTTCAAGACCAAAAGAAAAGTAGATGATACAATTGACAAGTATGAAGCCAAGCTTGTAGTCAAACACTACAAGGAATGCGGGCGTATAGCGATGGTTAAGGCGACATAATTTCATCGCTATAAAATTGCAACATGCATCATAATTAGCGTCGCGTGCGGATCGTCGATTAAGCGACGACGTGAACAACGTTTTTTGCGATGGGGCTACGATGCTCCGATACAGCGTTGCTAACACGACGCTTTTAAAAAGCGTCGCATAAGCGGCACTTTTAAAAAGCGTCGCATAAGCGACGCTCTTTTGCGTCGCATAGGCGACGATGCCTGCCGTCGCATAGGCGACGATGCCTGCCGTCGTATGCCTGCCATCGCATAAGCGATGCTAAAAACATGTCGCTTATGCGACGACGGGTAGCATCGCTTACATGACGATCTGTTGACGGACAAAAATTAAAACGTTGGAGGCTCTTCGATCGGCATTTTCACGCATCCGATCGAAGAGCTCTCCAACGTTCGCAATTCGCTGCACTTACTAGCTGAAGCGAGTATATGCAAAATTGTTGTTTTGCCTAAGCTCTCTCTTATTGTCTCCCTCTATCTCTGTTTCTCTCTTTCTACATCTTTCTCTCTTTGAATTATCTCTCTCTCTTTATTGCATGTTATTCAAGAAGCTAACCAAGCAAAAAGTATGGCTAACTATTGTAAGTACGATTTCTATTCTTTGTATATCATTTGAATTGTGTTATTTTCATTAGATAGCATACTCACACTTATTGATATGCACTTATACACTTATACATGATGAAGATGCACTTTCACACATATACACATATACACATGCACATACACACACATATATACACACAGATACATGTGCACATACACTTAGATATACACACATTTACACATGCATATGCACAAACATTTCTACAACCACATAAAAAGATTTACATGCATGCATTATTGCATATATATATATATATATATATATATATATATATATATATATATATATATATATATATATATATATATATATATATATATATATATATATATATATATATATATATATATATATATATATATATATGTGTGTGTGTGTGTGTGTGTGTGTGTGTGTACACATACACACATTAACATATACGCAAATACATGTATATGCACATCCACATGCATGCACATTCAAATGCATGCACATGGATGCAAATGGAAATGCATCCACATACACATGCATGTTTCATACATATACACATGCATATACATACATTATACACATATATACACATATATATGCACATACGTACGCACACATATACACATGCACATACCTACATATACACATATACATGCACATACACACATATACACATAGAGTTACACATATACATGCACATACATATACACACATATACACATGCACATGCACATACTCATACACACATATACACTTACACATGCACATGCACATACTCATACACAGATATACGCTTACACATGCACATGCACATGCACATGCACATACTCATACACACATATACACTTACACATGCACATGCACATAGATACATATACACACATACACATGCACATACATACATACACACATACATACATATACACTTAGGTACACACATATGAATGAATTATATAATTAAAGTATTAACACATATACACATGCACATACCTACATATACACATATACATGCACATACATACATATACACATAGACTTATACATGCATATACATATACACACACATACACATGCACATGCACATACTCATACACACATATACACTTATACATGCACAGAACAATCAATAGAACAAAACTCTTCATTACTTAATACCATACACATAATTCAAAACATAACTGAAATGAAATATATATATATATATATATATATATATATATATATATATATATATATATATATATATATATATATATATATAAATGTAAATAAATATAATCCAATGTCATAATCAACTAAAATCCTAATCATCATCATCATCATCAGCAATATCATGATCATCCTGATCTTCCTCATTCTCATTGTCATGATCACCCTGTGATGATCGAGATCGTCCCACCTGTGTCTGTCTCTCCACCTCATCCATATTTGTCTCTCCATAATACTCCTGTATTACATATAACAAACATAAATAAATAAAACAATCAAACCATTCATAGAAATAAAATAATTATATAAAATTTAAAAATACTCACAAAGGCATCAGGATGATCTTGCATATACTCGCTCAAATGCCGATATCCAAAATGTGTAGCATACTCGATCTCATCTTTCATAGGATATCGGCCATAATCCTTCCGCTGCAATGAAACAAATAATAAACATTAGTTACTTGCATTTTAACTAAAATAGAAAATATACTCACAATAACACATATACTTACAAATGTAGCTACAAAACCATTATGACCCATTTGGCCTAGGTGCAATGTGTGGCCCGACTCCACTCTCTTCTTTGCAACAGCCTGTTTATTCAAGAAAAAAAAATACATAAATTAAATGTGAAAAATTACTAAAATATATAAAAACCATAAATATAAACTATTAATTTGTGTACCTTCTGCTGAGGAAATGATTCTTGAAGACGTAGGTGTCTACGAAAAAACTACCACGACTCAGGTGGTATGTTACCTCGCCTCTTATTTTTTTCGACCATAAAATATCTCCTGTTAATTTAATCTCAAACAGAAAAAAAAATCAGAATACATACACATATATACACACACATACACATACACATACCCACATACACATATACATGCAAACATACACGCATATATATATATGTATACATATACACATATACATACATATAACATAAACACACATATATATATCCACATATATACGTACACACACATGCATGCATATACACTCATTCATACAAAATACATGCATTTATCCCACAATAATGTGTAGTTGTGTATATGTGAATATATGTGTATGTGTAAATGTGTATATGTGAATATGTGTGTATGTGTAAATATATATATATGAATTTTTTGTGTATGTAAATAATCAGATTATTAATATCAAATACCATTATTTGTAGATTCTGATCAATCAGATGGAACTCCACCACCATCTCCTCATCGTGCAATGACTTTATACTGTAAGTACATCAAACATTTAATTTTAAATATATTTGATGGATACATAAATTATTATTTTTTTGTTTCTTATTATGTGCAGATCCTAATCAATCAGAAGGTACTCCACCACCTCCTACTCATGCAACGACTTCACATGTGTCCTCCGATATGAATTATGATGAATTTTACTATGAAGAGCATATTATATGTTGGTGTAACTCTTGTTATGGCACGTATCGAAGACCACTATTGGAATGTATTGAACATGAGGTAGAGTATGGTACTTTTGAGCATGCACCATCACCTAGTCAATGTGATAATGCTTGGGTATGTATTTTCTATATATATTAATTTCATTATTTTATTTAAAAACCATATATAAAATCAAATTATTGTTGATATACAAGAATACTTGCTCGATGATGATGATGATGATAATTTTTCTCATAATGTTAATATACCTCGTACACGTCATGGACTTGCTGTTCATCAATTACAAGCAGAGGTTTCTAGAAATCCTCTACCTCCTGGTTTAGAGAATGAAACAGCTGGAGATTATCCATTGCTAGCTCGTGATTGTTCTTTAGTACAAACATATGATAGAAGAAGATATGGAGGATGGAATAGAGGACCACTTCCTTTAGATGGAGGGGTTTTCAACTTTTGTGGTAATTGCTATATGATTGCTCCATCCACTATTACTAATGCTAGGCGTGGTCTCTTTATTGTAGAGGATTTGTATGTGCCTCTGAACTCTGAAGTCACTCTTATGTCATTTTGTGGTCCTATATATGGATGGGGAGATTGGCATCGACTTTCACGTTATGTTCAAAGCATGAGTACTTATGGAATATGCTTGAATGCAGCATCCCTTACTAGTAGAAGGATTTTACATGCAGAAAATGAAAGATTATATATTGATGGAAGACCTTACACACATGGAAATATAGCAGGTTTAATAAATAGTAGTCGAGGGTTACATAATAGTTGAAGGACTAATTGCACATTTGAGGAGCGTGAAAATAGTCATGAATCACCATACACGAGTAGAGATGTATCAAGATACATAGTTGTCAATGCTATTACTACATTATATGCTGGTGATGAACTATTAGTGAATTATGGATGGCGTAGACCTCCAAGAGCACCTTTTAGCTAGAGAGAATAAAAATTTTCTAACCATATTTAATAAGTTATATACTTAATTTTATATTTAAAGTTTACTTTTTATTCATTTATGGAATACTAATGAGTTTTATTTATATGTGTAGATTCCAATGTATGATGTTGATGATATTCCTCCACAACATTCACAATTACCAGTAAGACCTCATTTATCAGAAGCTTCCATGAGGAGGTTACGCAAAACTAATCCTGTGCAATATGCAAAGTTGAAAGATCTATATTCAAAAGATGATAAAGTACAAGATTTGTGTGACAATGATGAAGATGATGGCATGGCAGATTTTATTGAGGATTGGTATCAAAATGACAGTGAGAGCATTGATATTTCTAAACATGAGAAATATCTTCGAGAGGAATGTCTAAAGCATGTATATGAAGGAAGTCGTTTGGCACGACTAAGTGTGAGCTTACTTATTCTCAACCTTCAAAATCGTTTTGGATGGAGTAATGTATCTGTTTCGACACTATTAAGGTATAATTTTCAATTTTATATCTATTTATATATATGCATAAATAAATAAATAAATATATATATATATATATATATATATATATATATATATATATATATATATATATATATACACATGTAAGTTTCTGTTCTTACTTTAGATAAGGTAAGAACAAGAACTTGAATTGAATGGATACTTTTTGTCCGTGCATCTTTTAAAACTACTAATGCATCTTTCAAAATATTCGCGAAAAATTTGATTGTTTGGATGGCATGATACGATTGTTTGTTTTGGAGGATATGAAGTATGTACCTTCATTGAATGATTTGTCGATTCACACATATGTTCAGTTTGAAAGTGTGAGAAGCAGATTTATAATTGCTATTCAAAGAATTTGGCATTGTTTATAGGCCATACAATGGTACGTGACCTGGATGAATCGCATGCACAGAGGTTACTCAAGATAGAGCAATCTGATTATAATGGACTTGTGCCAGCAGGATTCCTAGGGTATGTAGTAAACCTCTTGCATGTCAAGGATGAGCATCTGAACTTTAGGATACAAAGTGAAAATCATGGTGGCTTGAGAGGATCACTTTTATAGAGCTTGTTCAAAAAACTTCAGTGTCATAAACCTGAAGTTCTTTGAACAAGTTGTATAAAAATGATCATCTCAAGCCACCATGATTTTCACTTTGTATCCTAAAGTTGAGATGCTCATCGTTGACATGCAAGAGGTTTACTGCATACCCCAGGAATCCTGCTGGTACTAGTCCCTTATAATCAGGTTGCTCTATCTTGAGTAACCTCTGTGCATGCGATTCATGCAGGTCACCATCGTATGGCCTATGAACAGTGCCAAATTCTTTGAATAGCAGTTATAAACCCGCTTCTCACACTTTCAAACTGAACATATGATAGAATCAACAAATCATTCAATGAAGGTACATACTTCATATCCTCCAAAACAAACAATTGTATCCTACCATCCAAAACAATCAAATTTTGTGCGAATATTTTAAAAGATGCACATAAGCATACACATATATAAAATTATATGCATATATATATGTATATTTATTTATTTACTTTTTTTAATATATCTTTTTTTTATAAACTTACAGGTTATTATATGAAAATTTTTTACCAAGTCAGAATATTCTTCCTACCTCACATGATGAAATGAAGAAGATAATCAACAATCTTGGTATAGATTATCAATGTATACATGCATGTCCTAACGATTGTATTTTATATAGAGGTGAATATGCAGACTCTTTGACATGTCCCAAATGTCAATCTCCTCGATATAAGGGCGAAGAAGGTAAAATCCCAAAAAAGGTATTGAGACATTTTCCATTGGCTCCATGGATTAGACATATGTTTCAAAGCCCCAAATTATCAAAGCTTTTGACTTGGGGACATGATCACAAAAGTACTGATGGAATAATCAGAATTCCTCATGATAGTGTTGCTTTTCAGCATATTGATTCTACATGGCCTGAATTTGCACAAAATCCACAGAATCTAAAGTTAGGAGTTGCATTAGATGGGGTTAATCCATTCTCCATGAAATCCAATAAATGGTCAACATGGCCAGTGGTAGTCATAAACTGCAATCTTCCGCCATATCTTAGCATTAAAAAGGAACATTTAATGCTTTCACTTTTAATCCCAGGCAAAAGAGAAGTTAAAGATATGAATATATATCTTGCTCCTCTCATTGATGATCTTCAAGAGTTATGGAGAGGTATTAATATCATTGATGTATCGAAAAGCATCAATGAAAGACATATTACAGTTCGTGGTATTGTGGCCTATTCATGATTTTCCCGGATATGGTGTTTGTTCAGGTATTGATGTAATTTTTTTATTCAATATGCATGTAAATATGATTTAATCTAATTATATTTTTTTATCATTTTCCATGATGCAGGAATATCTACTAAGGGTTATAAAGCTTGTCCATATTATGGTGATTGGTTGAGATCAATCTATAGTAAGAATCTCAACAAAAATATTTATCTTCGACATTGACGATTCTTGCCTGATGATCATCCATTAAGATCTAAAAGAGAAGCGATACATTTTAATGGAAAGCTTGAAACAGGTCAGTGTCCAAAACCTATGACGCCTATGGATTGGTATAAAAAATGGACAGATGGACCTCTGATAGATCCAGAAGCAAAAATCTTCAGTGATGATTCAGATAATGAGTATGTGAACAGAGGTAAATGAAAATTGGCACTCGCAGAGAACATATCAATATGGTATACTTTGGAGTATTGGAAAGAGTTAAAAGTATGTCATCGTGTTGATCCTATGCATATATTCAAAAATATTGGTTATTCACTATGGCAACATCTTCTTGGACTAAAAGATACCACAGCATCAAGGATTGATTTGAAAGATAAAAAATCCAAACCAAAGTTATGGCTAGTTTTTGATAGACATCGACAAGAAACGACTTATGCACCTTCTCCTTGGGTACTTACAACAAAAGAGATATAGGCTATCAACAATAGAATTCAATTGATTAAGACTCCTACAGGATATGGAGCATCTTTTCAAAACATGTTTACTATGGATGATAAGAGCTTATCTGGGTTAAAGACCCATGACTGGCATAACTTTTTGAAACATATTTTACCTTTGGTTATCGATGGATGTACAACGAAAGGAGTACGAGATGTTATCTATCGTCTTGGATCACTTATAAGGTAATTATGATACTTTTATATTTAATATGTATGAATATTGGATATCTTTTATTTTTTAATTAACTTCTTTATAATTGTTTTTATGATATGTATAGGTGTATTACATTCAAAGAGATTGACAAAAACTCAATCCCACAAAAAAAAACGTGAATGCAAAGAGCTACTATGTTTGATGGAGAAAGAACTTCCTGTGAAGAGAGATGGTGGATGCAATCCAAAGATGAGTAGGTGCCGCTACAACCAGCTTCACACCAGCCAACTGAGACTTCAGAGTTGATTAGTAGACCCTTTGAGCTTCCTAAATCCACCAAAATATCAGCCAAGTACTTTGGAACATGTATTCCAAAAGTTTAAGTCAAGACAGACTAGTTGCAAAATGACTAGCTCCCAAAACTTGCTATTTTTGGACATACACCTGCTGGATAAAATGAACAGTGCTCTCAACCTGGAAGGAATTAGAAAAATTCCTTTTGGGCATAGCAAATAGACTTAGCAAGCTTCCTATTCCAAGTTAAAACACTTCAAATGATGGACTGAGCACTGAGAACAAGTTTCATCAAGTTCTGGAACATTCCCACAATTCTCGGGGCTCTGCAGAGATAGACCAGTAAGCAGTAAAACGCAGATATCTCCAAAAGTATAAATCCAATGACCTTGAAAATTTATAAGTAGAAACTAGACAGTGAGAGCTATCCAACGCACTTTAAAACACTGAAAAATGTTCAGTAAAACTCGAGATATGACCTTCTGAAGTTACTGCTCTGAGTGAGTATAGCAGAGAACAAAACAGAGAGGTAGATGATAATAAATGTATAGATTCACATATGATTACAACCACATTGGCAATGAATCTTTGCACAATGGGAGTAGAATGATAGAGCTATGGAGTAAGCTCTTCAATCTCTACAAAATGACATGAAGTGGTCACGTACAAGGCTTGCTAATCGCCTCTTCCTTCTTGCTCCTTTTATAGCTATTCTTGGAGGGAGTTTTGAATTCGAATTCGAATGGCTCCACCTAAAAGTGATCCCCAAAGTTAGGAGAGATTCCCTCAGCTCAAAAATTCGTGATTTTGGTAGTTGGAGCCACGAATTTGCTTTTACATCATGGATGAGGTAAGCCATCCTTTTACTTTTTTCTTTTTCCATTTACAAGAGATAAAATGTACTCTTTTACAAGAGGTGTTCACATGACTACTCATGTGACTTACAAATGAGGATAATATCAAGCATATCAAGCATGTAGGCTTGGGCAAAATGCACCAACAGCTCCCCCTCAAGCCTAACATGCTTGGCCTCCAAATAAGTCTTCAATTGTCCTTGATTTCCTGCAAACCAATCATTAACTTGAATCTACTTAATTTCGTACCATCAAGAGCTTTCGTCAACATGTCTGCACATTGCATATCTGTAGAGACATAGGATAGTTGAATATCCTTGCTCAATAGCTTCTCCCTTACATAATGGTAGTGGACTTCAATATGCTTGGTTCTAGCATGGTATACCGGATTAGCTGCTAGATGTAGTGAGCTTGTGTTGTCACCAAAAATGTGAGGTGTTGAAGAATGAAGTCCAAGATCTGTGTACAAAGATTTTAACCACATGATTTCTTGAGTTGCATTAGCCAAACCTCTATATTCAGCTTCAGTAGAAGATAATGCCACGGTTGGTTGCTTCTTCGATGACCAAGAAATGATTTTTGAACCTGCAAATGATATATACCCTGATGTGCTTCTTCTATCATCTTTAGATCCGGCCCAATCTGCATCTGAGTAGACCTTTAGCTCAATATCTGAAGTAAATGAATAAAACAAACCTTCATTCATGGTCCCCTTTAGGTACTTGAGGACTCGCTTGGCCGCTTCCATATGTGGTCTTCTCGGCTTATGCATAAACTGACTCAATATGCTAACACTATAGCATATATCCACCCTTGTGAGTGTTGCATAGTTCAAACTTCCAACCAAGCTTTGATAGCTTGTGATGTCTTCAATTGGCTCTCCTTCATAAGCACTAAGCTTATGATTTTGCTCCATAGGTGTACCTGCACACTTTGTATTTTCCATCTTGAACTTGACGAGCATGTCATGGACATACTTCCTTTGTGTGATGTATATACCTGAATCTGTGTAGATCAACTCTAATCCAAGAAAATAAGTGAGTGGTCCGAGGTCACTTATTTTGAACTCCTCCTTCATTTGACTCTTTACCTGTTTGATTCCTTCAAGATCATTGCCTGTGATAATAATATCATCAACATACACACATAAATAGATCACTTCAGATCCATTCCTCTTTATGAACAAAGAGGTATCCGCCTTGCTAGCTTTGAATCCTTGGTCCTGCAAATAAGTAACCAATCTGAAATTCCAAGCTCTTGGAGCTTGCTTCAATCCATACAAAGCTTTCTTTAGTTTGCATACATAGTTAGGATGATGTGCATCCTCATATCCAGGAGGTTGTGCCATATACACTTCCTCAGAAATCCATCCATTCAAGAAAGCATTCTTTACATCAAGTTGATAAAGATTCCAATTTCTAGATGCAGCAAGACTTATGAGAACCCTAATTGTAGGCATTTTTGCAACAGGAGAGAAAGTCTCCTCATAATCAATACCATGGGTTTGAGCAAACCCTTTAGCAACTAACCTTGCTTTGTGTCTATTTATACTTCCATCTGGATTCCTCTTGATTTTGTATATCCATCGAGATCCGATTATCTTCATAGATGGCTTGTTAGGTACAAGCTCCCAAGTGTCATTCTCCTTCAAGGCTTCCATTTCTTCATCCATTGCATCTCTCCAAGCTTTCTTGATTTGTGCTTCTTCGAATGTGGTAGGTTCTTCATTGGTTGAATCCTTTGCAATGTAGATTGAGTGCTTGGTGACCAAAGAAGTATCATAACCAAACCTCTCTGGTTTCTTCTTCTCCCTCGAAGACCTTCTAAGTGGTTGATGTGAGCTCTCGGGTCCATATGTAGCATCCTGCATCTTTGCTTTACCTTTGTTCTTCCATAGCTTTAGTCTTTCCAAGTCTTCTAGGTCAATCTCCGAATCACTTTCTTCAATCTGCTTTGGCTCCTTTGGTTGAAGTGATGGAAAATCTTCATCCAAGTCATATGGCAGCTTCACTTTCCTGTCATCATCAAACCATGATTTGTTTTCATCAAAAATTACATCTCTACTCACAGAAAATCCTTTATTGGTTGGATTGTACAATCTATATCCTTTTTGGTTTTGATCATAACCAATGAATACACACTTCTCTGCCTTGGGATCCAATTTCCCTCTTACTTGAGAAGGAATGTGAGCATAGGCTAAGCATCCAAAGATTTTACAATGCTCTAGACTAGGTCTTCTTCCATTCCACACTTCATATGGAGTGGTTCCATCTAGTGACTTAGATGGAAGTCTATTTATGAGATATGTGGCTGTCGACACAGCCTCTGCCCATAGGTAGTTCGGCAATCCCTTTTCATTGAGCATGGACCTTGCAGCTTCGACAATAGCTCTATTCCTCCTCTCTGCTACACCATTGAGTTCAGGTGTATACCTTGTAGTGACTTCCCTTTTAATGCCTCTTTCATGCAAGAAGGCATCAAATTCAGAAGAGAAGTATTCTCCTCCACCATCTGATCTGAGTCTTTTCAAAGTCCTACCTGTTTGATTTTCAACAAGAGCAATATACTTCTTAAAGCAATTAAACACTTCATCCTTGTGCTTCATGAAAAACAGAATGGTCCACCTGCTACAATCATCTATGAAAGACACATAATATCTTGAGCCTGATATAGATGGCTCCTTACTTGGACCCCACACATCCGTGTGCACTAGATCCAAAGGATTTTGATACATATATCCTTTCTTATTGAAAGGTTGTCTATGAGCCTTGCCGAGTTGACAAGCTTCACACTTATAAATCATGTGTTGCCTTGTGATATTAGGCAAACCAAGTACACTTTGGTCCCTGCAAATCTGTTTGAGTGTCCTCTCACCAATGTGAGCAAGCCTTTTGTGCCATATCTCCAACTCTGTTAGAGTTTGAGATCCATAGCTAAACAAAGCTATGTTCTTTGTATCTTCCACTTCAAAAGTGAAAAGCCTTCCTGTCTTTTCTCCTTTGGCAATCCTTCGAAAGCCTTGCCTTGGGTCTTCAACATATGCTCCAAATCGATTGAATCTAACCTGCAATCCTTTTTCAACAATCTGTCCAACACTTATTAAATTTTTGGTAATTGTAGGGACATACAAGACTTTGCTTAAGAGGTTCATATTCCCATCTGATGTCTTCACATTACCTATCTTCTCCACTGAGTGCTTTGTGTCATCTCCTGTCTGCACTTCATGCTTGTTATGAGGATCTTCTAAATCAGAAAGTAAAGCCACATTTCTTGCTACATGGTTCGAGCATCCCGAATCAATGTAAAATATGTGATCATCATCCTTACCCTTCTTTGTTGATAGATTCATAATCAATAATGAATCTTCTTGACTTTGTTCCTCTGCATAGTTATTGTAATCTCTTCTTCCTCTATGGCCACTTTGATAGTTGTTGTTGTTGTTGTAATTGTTGTTGTAGTAGTTGTTGTTGTTGTAGCCTCCATTGTACCTACCTCTATTTGATCCATAGCCACCTCTATTGAATCCTCTTCCTCTTGAGTTCCTTGGATTCCTGAAACATTCTTCAGTAGTATGGTTAGATAAGCCACATATGTTGCAAGGTTGAGATGATTGGAATCTCCCCCTGCCTTGCTTTCCACCTCTGCCTCTTCCTCTAGCTCTTCCTCTACCTGCAAAGTTTGCTTGGAAAGAGCTTCCTTCATCTTCATTCTTCCTATTCTTTGACTTGTCCTTGACCTTAGCTTTATCAGAATATAAGGCAGAAGTTTGATTACCTCTTGAGGACTCACCACCTTTGCTAATCTTTGCTTCATGAGTGAAGAGTTGGCCCATGAGTGTGTTGAGGTCGGGTACATGCATATCCATGTATAAATCCATGGCTGTTGTGAATGACTCCCACTTGTCGTCTGCTTTGATTCCATTCATGATTTGTCTTATGATTTGCTCCTCTTCAATTACCTCTCCAATGCTTCCAAGTTGGTCGGAAATCTCCTTCATCTTTGTGACATAATCAGTCACATTTTGCTTCGGGCTTTTCTTCATTGTTGTGAACTCCATCCACAATTGGTTCTTCCTTGCTCGAGTGTTGGAAGAGAAGAAAGAAGCAAGTGCATTCCAGGTTTCTCTTGATGTCTTGCATCCCTTGACATGAGGTAAAAGAAAATCAGAGATTGAGTTTAGAATATAAGACCTTGCAAGTGCATCCTTCGAACACCAATTCGAAAGTCCTTCCACTTCTTCATGTGATGGTTGCCCTTTGTTCCTCATGGTTGGCATTGCTTCATCTCCGGATATGAATCCATATAGATTCCTTCCTTGAAGGTAAGCCTCCATCCTTAGAGACCATGCCGGGTAGTTGTTTCGATCCAATTTGTCAATTGTTGATGGAAATCCATCTCCCATGTTGCTTGACTATGCTCTGATACCACTGTGAAGAGAGATGGTGGATGCAATCCAAAGATGAGTAGGTGCCGCTACAACCAGCTTCACACCAGCCAACTGAGACTTCAGAGTTGATTAGTAGACCCTTTGAGCTTCCTAAATCCACCAAAATATCAGCCAAGTACTTTGGAACATGTATTCCAAAAGTTTAAGTCAAGACAGACTAGTTGCAAAATGACTAGCTCCCAAAACTTGCTATTTTTGGACATACACCTGCTGGATAAAATGAACAGTGCTCTCAACCTGGAAGGAATTAGAAAAATTCCTTTTGGGCATAGCAAATAGACTTAGCAAGCTTCCTATTCCAAGTTAAAACACTTCAAATGATGGACTGAGCACTGAGAACAAGTTTCATCAAGTTCTGGAACATTCCCACAATTCTCGGGGCTCTGCAGAGATAGACCAGTAAGCAGTAAAACGCAGATATCTCCAAAAGTATAAATCCAATGACCTTGAAAATTTATAAGTAGAAACTAGACAGTGAGAGCTATCCAACGCACTTTAAAACACTGAAAAATGTTCAGTAAAACTCGAGATATGACCTTCTGAAGTTACTGCTCTGAGTGAGTATAGCAGAGAACAAAACAGAGAGGTAGATGATAATAAATGTATAGATTCACATATGATTACAACCACATTGGCAATGAATCTTTGCACAATGGGAGTAGAATGATAGAGCTATGGAGTAAGCTCTTCAATCTCTACAAAATGACATGAAGTGGTCACGTACAAGGCTTGCTAATCGCCTCTTCCTTCTTGCTCCTTTTATAGCTATTCTTGGAGGGAGTTTTGAATTCGAATTCGAATGGCTCCACCTAAAAGTGATCCCCAAAGTTAGGAGAGATTCCCTCAGCTCAAAAATTCGTGATTTTGGTAGTTGGAGCCACGAATTTGCTTTTACATCATGGATGAGGTAAGCCATCCTTTTACTTTTTTCTTTTTCCATTTACAAGAGATAAAATGTACTCTTTTACAAGAGGTGTTCACATGACTACTCATGTGACTTACAAATGAGGATAATATCAAGCATATCAAGCATGTAGGCTTGGGCAAAATGCACCAACACTTCCTACTTCATTTTTTGATATTCATGTTCATTTATTAGTCCATCTTGTAGATGAAATAGAGATTGCAGGTGTTGTCAACACTCGATGGATGTTTTGGGTCGAGCGATTTATGGGAGCATTAAAAGGTTATATGCGACAAAGAGCGAAACCAGAAGGATCCATGGCAAAGGGTTGGATGCTTGAAGAGTGCATGTATTACGTTAGTGAGTACCTTGAAAGAGTTCATGAAGAAGCTCCACATGCATGGACCAACGAGTCTTCTTCAAAAATATCAGATGAGGTATTATCAGGTAAGGGGGTTCCATTCTTATTTACATTTCAAGAAAAAAATGATGTTTCTACTTTTGTAGCATATAATAGTGAATGCATGCAAGCATTCCTTAGCGAGTATGAGGAACTTCAAAATATCCGAAGTAAAAGGCAAAAAAACAAAAGATTTAGGCGTAATCTCGATAATAATGAGATTACAGATATATCTTCTTTCACGGATTGGCTATATAGTCGTTTGCAATGCGCCAACACAAATAATGAAGAAATTTCAGATGAGCAAAGAGAGTTGATGATAGGTTGTGAACGAAAGGTAATTTTATTAAAATAATATTTTATTTTTTTCATATATGTATGTTAGTTTCTATTTACTAATTGAATTTATTTTGCAGGCTCGAATGTTCACTAATATGTGGGCTTTTGGATAGCATATTAGAATCAAAGCCATTGATTCTTTACGTAAAACAGAGGATTCTAGTATTGTTGCTTCTTTCAAGCAACTATCACGTGCTAGCTCAAAAGACACGAACCTTATAGATAGCGAACTTGGTTACGTAGGAACTATTGTTGGTATCTACGAAATTTCATTTCGTACATTCAAACAGGTAGAAAAAAGTTTATATTTTTTTTTATAGAGTTAGTTATCTTTTTAAGCACCTAATAATGGGTTTTTGTTGTTATATATTTTGATAGGTCATTTTGAAGGTTGACTGGTTTTGAGTGGAGTATAAAGGTAGTAATTCCACATTAAGAAAGGAATTATCTGGGTTTTGGGCAATTGATTCTTCCAAGGTAATGCGATCTACTAAAGAACCATATATTCCTCGTAGGCATATTGAACAAGCATTTTTTTATAAAAACCCAGATGCTCATCCTTGGTGGAAAGTCATTCATGTGCAACCTAGAGGTAGGTCATTGTTTGAATAGTTTATTGTTAGAGAGATCGAAGAAAGTCCTCTTGATGATTCAGCATTAGATAATGATGCATCAACATCTGAAATAGAAATTAGAATCATTATACGTGATAATGATACTAATCTTTTTGATGAAGAGGATAATTCTCTACATGCTGATTCTACTGATGAGGAAGAGGAATTACCAGAAATAGATATTAATCCATCAATAGATGATGTGATTCATGAGAACATAGATTTAACAATAGAAGAAATAAATGAAATCAATAAGGATAATGAAGATGAGACTATATTGATGTCTTACCAAAATGATGGCAATAATGAAAACATATGAGCAGATTAGATAGTAAATTCTACTCTAGTTATCGATCAATAACTTGAAGCTTCTGAATGGATATCAGATAATAGATTTTTCTATTAACTTGAATAACGATGAATCCTACTAGAGAGATGAAATCATGTTCTTCTAAGTTAGAACATGAAGCTCGAGGGTATGCCTAATTATTTTATATATAGCTTTATCTTCGAGGAGCAAATTTTTATCATGTATGTATGCATATGTGTGTGTATTCATGTGTATTATATGTATACATATGTTAGTATGCATATATATGTATTTCATGTATATGTATGTGTTTGCATGTGTGTGATATATGTATACATGTGTTAAATATGCATATGTGTATATATGCATATGAATTTATGTAAAATATTCATGTATTCATGTAATATATGCAAGTGTTTATAATAGTGTACATGTATATATGTATATGTGTCTATGTGTAAATATGTATGCATGTATATATATGTTTATGTGTGCATGTAGGCATGTATATGTTATGTTTACATGTATATATGTATATATCTCTATGTGTAAATGTGTACAAGTAAATATGTTAGTATGTATATATATATTTATGTGTGCATTTAGGGATGTAGCATCAATATATCTACTCCATTTTATATTTATGTATCCTATCTGCATGATGTGTATATATCTTTATATATATATTATGATCCTCGTTGATTCGAGTAGCTATATATAGAGGCATAAGGTTGGAGGAGAGATATCTCTCTAGTAGGACATCGGAGGAATAAATGCAATGTGTACATATACTTCAAACATATGGCTAAAAGGTTGAATTAGAGTTTTTAAATTAAGGGTTTTAAAACCCTAATATCAAAATTAGTGTTTTCAATTTAGGATTTTTGAAATAGGATTTATTTATTTATTTATTTATTTATGTGTATGCATGTGTTGTGTATGTATGTGTATCTATATGTGCATATGCATGTGTTGTGTGTGTATATATGCATGTGTATATGTATACATGCATGTAAATACATATACACATGCATGTAAATATGATTATATGATTCTATGTGTGTGCACATATGATTATGCATGTGTATGTGTATGTGAGTATGTGTACGTGTATGTGAGTATGTGTATGTGTCTATGTGTATTCATTATATGTGTGTAACTGCATGCATGTGTATGTATGTGTGTAAAAATGTGCATGTATGTGTGTGTATGTATAAATGTGCATGTATATGTATATGTGTGTAAATGTGCATGTATATGTATATGTGTGTAAATGTGCATGTATGATGTATATGTGTGTGTATGCGTGTATTTATGCCTCTAGTCTCACTCTTTTCTCTCTCTCTCTCTCATATACATACATACATGCATAAACACACATACTCATATCCACATATATATACATAAAAGCGGTGCATACCGTGCATTATCGCGACGATGAGCCATAAGTGTCAACATCTCTTTTAGACACCACTTAGATGACCATCCTCTCCCAAACTCTGTCTCAAGTGAACTAAGTACGTATTTTTTATCCCTCTCATCATGCTCACTACAAAAAAAAACATAATGTAAATAAAACGTAAGATATTTATTTCAATTTATATGTAAAATTTTTACTTACTTCCACGGTAAGTGGACAAAGCGCAGGTAAGAGTCGCATAGTGACCGCATCCTTCTCTTGAACTCCAATCGATTCCCTATGTACACAATGTTCCCCTCTGGCTCTATATCGCACTCTAGTCCTAAGGTGCCTATGCATGGCCTCATATGCAACTCTGCTCTGCTATCACGTGCTGGAGGTGGTATAGGTGTCCTGAAAATAGATAGATAAAAATAAATAAAAATGTGTTATAATATCATTAAAAAAGTTTATGAAAAAAAAACATACCTATGAGCAGATGGCTCTCTTCCTGCATGTGGAGCCGCAGAAGAGCCCTCGTCTGATCGTCGGGTAAGCATCTGAATCGTATAGTCCAGCTCCTCATCAGACATCTCTAAGTAATCACGCATTATGGCCCCTAGAGTATCAGACGAAACACTTGCTCTCATAAGACTTTTTATGAGAGTGAGTTTCGCCTTTCTCTCTCTACTGGGATCCATAATACCTAACATATAAAACAAAATGATTAGAAATCAATATATATATATATATATATATATATATATATATATATATATATATATATATATATATATATATATATATATATATATATATATATATATATATATATATATATATATATATATATATATATATATATATATATATATATATATATATATATATATATATCTATATATATATATATATATATATATATGTGTGTGTGTGTGTGTGTACATATGTATGTGTGTATGCATTAAGTATGTGTATGTATGCATGTGTGTGTGTGTGTATGTGCATGTATGTGTGTGTGTATGTGTGTATGCATGTGTATGTGTGTGTATGCATCATTATGTGTGTATGTGTGTATGTGTGTGTGTATATGTGTGTGTGTATATGTGTGTGTGTATGTGTGTGTGTCTATGTGTATGTGTGTGCATCTATGAGTGTGTATGTGTTTATGTGTGTGTATGTGTCTATGTGTGTGTATGTGTCTGTGTGTATGTGTATGCATGTATGTATGCATATGTGTGTATGTGTGTGTATGCATTATGTATGCATATGTGTGTGTATGCATTATGTATGTGTATGTATGCATGTATGTATGTATGATGTATGCATATGCATATGCATTATGTATGTATATATATGCATGTATGTGTATGTGTGAGTATGTCTCTCTATGTGTGTGTATGCATATACGTGTGTGTGTATGCATATATGTGTGTATGTGTGTGTGTACATGTGTTTGTATGTGTGTATGCATGTGTATGTGTGTGTATGCATCATTATGTGTATATGTGTCTACGTGTGTGTGTATATGTGTGTGTGTGTCTATGTGTATGTATGTGTGTCTATGAGTGTGTATGTGTTTATGTGTATGTATGTATCTATGTGTGTGTATGTGTCTATGTGTGTATGTGTATGCATGTATGTATGCATATGTGTGTGTATGCATTTGTATGTGTGTGTATGCATCATTATGTGTGTATGTGTGTGTGTATATGTGTGTGTATGTGTGTGCGTGTCTATGTGTATGTATATGAGTGTGTATGTGTTTATGTGTATGTATGTATCTATGTGTGTGTATGTGTGTATGTGTGTATGTGTATGCATGTATGTATGCATATGTGTGTATGCATCATTATGTGTGTATGTATCTATGTGTGTATGTTTGTGTGTGTGTATATGTGTGTGTATATGTGTGTGTCTATATGTGTGTGTGTGTATGTGTCTATGTGTATGTGTCACTATGCGTCTATGAGTGTGTATGTGTTTATGTGCGTGTATGTGTCTATGTGTGTATGTGTACGCATGTATTTATGCATATGTGTGTATGTGTGTGTATGCATTATGTATGCATATGTGTGTGTATGCATTATGTATGTGTATGTAAGCATATGCATTATGTATGCATGTAAGTATGTATGTATGCATGTAAGTATGTATGTATGCATATGCATATGCATTATGTATGCATATGTGTGTGTATGCATTATGTATGTGTATGTAAGCATGTGCATTATGTATGCATGTAAGTATGTATGTATGCATATGCATATGCATTATGTATGCATATGCATATGCATTATGTATGCATATGTATGCATGTATGTGTATGTGTGTGTATGTCTCTCTATGTGTGTGTATGCATATATGTGTGTCTATGTGTGTGTATATGTGTATGTATGTGTGTATGCATGTGTAGTATGCATCATTATGTGTGTATGTGTGTGTGTGTATGTGTGTGTGTGTGTGTCTATGTGTATATGTGTGTATCTATGAGTATGTATGTGTTTATGTGTGTGTATGTGTCTATGTGTGTATGTGTGTATGTGTCTATGTGTGTGTATGTATCTATGCATGTGCATTATGTATGCATATGTGTGTATGTGTGTGTATGCATTATGTATGCATATGTGTGTATGCATTACGTATGTGTATGTAAGCATGTGCATTATGTATGCATGTAAGTATGTATGTATGCATATGCATTATGTATGCATATGTATGCATGTATGTGTATGTGTGTGTATGTCTCTCTATGTGTGTGTATGCATATATGTGTGTGTATGTGTGTGTATGTGTGTGTATATGTGTCTGTATGTGTGTATGCATGTGTAGTATGCATCATTATGTGTGTATGTGTGTGTATATGTGTGTGTATGTGTGTGTGTGTCTATGTGTATATGTGTGTATCTATGAGTATGTATGTGTTTATGTGTGTGTATGTATCTACGCATGTGCATTATGTATGCATGTAAGTATGCATGTACATTGTATGCATATGCATATGCATATGCATTATGTATGCATGTATGTGTATATGTGTGTATGTCTCTCTATGTGTGTGTGTGTATGCATATATGTGTGTGTATATGTGTCTGTATGTGTGTATGCATGTGTATGTGTGTGTATGCATGTGTATCTGTGTATGTGTCTATGTGTGTGTGTATCTATGAGTGTGTATGTGTTTATGTGTTTATGTGTGTATGTGTCTATGTGTGTGTATGTGTCTATGTGTGTATGTGTCTATGTGTGTATGTGTTTGTGTATATGTGTGTGTGTATGTGTGTGTGTCTATGTGTATGTGTCACTATGCGTCTATGAGTGTGTATGTGTTTATGTGTGTGTATGTGTCCATGTGTGTATGTGTATGCATGGATGTATGCATAGGTGTGTGTATGTGTGTGTATGCATTATGTAGGTGTATGTATGCATGTAAGTATGTATGTATGCATATGCATATGCATTATGTATGCATATGTATGCATGTATGTGTATGTGTGTGTATGTCTCTCTATGTGTGTGTATGTGTGTATGTGTGTGTGTATGTGTGTATGTGTGTATGTGTGTATGTGTGTATGTGTGTATGTGTGTGTGTATATGTGTGTCTATGTGTGTATGCATGTGTATGTGTGTGAATGCATCATAATGTGTGTATGTGTCTATGTGTGTATGTGTGTGTGTATATGTGTGTGTATGTGTGTGCGCGTCTATGTGTATGTGTGTGTGTCTACGAGTGTGTATGTGTTTATGTGTGTGTATGTGTCTATGTGTGTGTATGTGTATGCATGTATGTATGCATATGTGTGTGTATGTGTGTATATGCATTATGTATGCATATGTGTGTGTATGTGTTTATGTGTGTGTATGTGTATGCATGTATGTATGCATATGTGTGTGTATGTGTGTGTATGTGTGTGTGTATGTGTTTATGTGTGTGTATGTGTCTATGCGTGTGTATGTGTCTATGTGTGTATGTGTATGCATGTATGTATGCATATGTGTGTGTATGTGTGCGTATGCATTATGTATGCATATGTGTGTTTATGTGTTTATGTGTGTGTATGTGTGTGTATGTGTTTATGTGTGTGTGTGTCTATGTGTGTGTGTATGTGTATGCATGTATGTATGCATATGTGTGTGTATATGTGTGTATGTGTTTATGTGTGTGTATGTGTCTATGTGTGTGTATGTGTCTATGTGTGCATATGTGTGTGTATGCATGTAAGTATGTATGTATGTACTCATATGCATATGCATTATGTATGCATATGTGTGTATGCATGTAAGTATGTATGGATGTACACATATGCATATGCATTATGTATGCATGTATGTGTATGTGTGTGCATGTCTCTCCGTGTGTGTGTATGCATATATGTGTGTGTGTATGTGTGTGTATGTGTGTATCTATGTGTATATATATGTGTATATGTGTGTGCATGTGTGTATGCAACATTATTTGTGTATGTGTGTGTATTTGTGTGTATGTGTGTGTGTGTCTATGTGTATGTGTGTGTGTGCCTATGTGTGTATATGTGTGTGTGTATGCATATGTATGTGTGTGTAAGTGTGTGTGTGCATACCTTGCAAGTAGATGCATCTCTCTCTCTCTATCTCTCTCTCTCTCTCTCGGTCTCTTCTTGGTCTGTCGCGTCCAAATCTCGGCACAAATGTGCCGGGAGAAATTGATTTTTTTTTTTTTACATTCCAGAGCGTCGCATATGCGATGTTCTTTAGTTTGCCAACGTCGCAAATACCGTCGCTCACTAGCGACGGTATTTGCGATGCTGTAATTTAGCGTCGCATAAGCGACGCTAGCATCGCTTATGGGACAACTCTCGCAAGAAAAAAAAATCGACAAATCGACCGTCGCTTATGCGACATCAGCGTCGCATAAGCGATGGTACCCGTTCTTTTTCCCGTTCTTTTTTCAATTCGGGGGCATCGCTACGCCCCCCTATTTCTTGTAGTGAAAGGATATGCACAAAAGAAAGGAATTGACTATGATGAAACATTTGCACCTACTTCTAGAATGACCATAATCAAAATAATACTTTCACTTTCTTCATTTTTTTAGTTGGACAGTATGCTAGTTAGATGTCAAGGCAACTTTTTTGAATGGTGATGGACATGAAGATGTCTATATTCAACAACCAAAAGGTCTTGAAGAGATAAGTAAAGAGAACTTAGTATGCAAACTTATCAAAGCACTTTATTGCTTGAAGCAGGCACCAAGCACTTTATTGCTTGAAGCAAGCACCAAGGCACCTACTATCTATTGGCTTTGAAAACTCAAATGTAGCTCCAACCCTTTATATTAAGGTAGAGTCAAATGTCTTGATTATAATAATTATATATGTGGATGATATGATCATGAGAGCTCTCAAGCATTCAGATATTCAATTCTTTAAGTCACAAAACAACTATCAAGGTTCATGCACAAACACCTCGAGATCCATTGGAAAGCAGTTAAGAGGATATTCAGATATTTCAAGGCAACCTCAATTTATGCTATGGTATTTCCAAAGTCAAAGCATTTTCTACTTAAAGGGTTTTCATATTTAGATTGGGTAGGTGACAAAGACACAAGAAGAAGTACTACTGGTTATTGTTTATATGTTGGAGATAGCCTCATCTCATGGCTATCCAAGAAACAACCAACTATAGCCACCCCATCAAGTGAAGCAAAGTACAAAGAAGCATTTATATCTACACTTGAAATAGTATTATTATAGAAGATTCTAAACTACCTTGATGTCATGTTCATCTACTGATACATATGTTTTTAGATAGTTAAAGTGCTATTGCAATTGCAAGGGATCATGTTCATCATGCCCAAACAAAACATATTGAAGTACATTCTAATTACATTAGGTAATAGATATCCAAAAAGCATATCGAGTTATCTTATGTACCTACAAGTGAAAATGTTGTAGACATTTTCACCAAAGCATTATCCAGAGACATACATTAGAAGTTATGTAGACAATTGAATCTTATGTCATTATGACATTGAAGGGGGACTGTTGGAAAACAATGTCAGGATGTCATAAAGTTCTAATGTTCTAGCAATCCTTATTTAGGACAATCAAAATTTGTTCAAAAATGGGAAAAAATATTATTTTACCATTGGAACGTTTCAAGAGCTTTCTAATGATATATCACGCTATACCATTTAGTTCTAGATTAGCCTCAAATTGTAAACCCCAATTTTTCTTTTCATGATGCTTTTCAAGTTGTTTTTCCCCAAAATCAAGCCCAAAATCTAGCACCTAAATCATGAACTGCTTTTCAAGGATTTGCGCTTTTGTTTTATCCAAAAGCATGTTTTTTATGCCCCCAACCCTCACTATATAAGGAGGAGATCACTTGCTACCTCAATCATCCATCAAGATCAACATGGATCAAGGATCTTCAAGCTAATTTAGCTAAGCTCTTGGGTGATGAGCTAGGAGGACTCAAGAAGAACTAAAGGAGGACTCAAGGAAGGGGGATATATGCAAATTTGAAGGAGTTTGGAGATAGCCAACCTTTGTTCTTCTTCACCCATCCATTGTGTGCATTAGATTTTACTTGTGACTGATTTATTGGGTCCACCACACTTCCAACATCCCTCACATTCACTCTTGCAAGACAACAAAGGATGCTTGGATACATTTACAACTTTATACAAGGCAAGAAATGAGTCCCGTGTTGCTTACCTAATAAAATAGTTGGAGAGTGAGCATATGAAGAAGGAGATTCTATGGACAATTTTTCCACAAAGATCAAAGATTTGAAGGAGTAGTTGATTTCTGTTGATGAAATCTTACCAAAAAGCTCACTTGTGCAGATTATCCTTAAAAATCTTCCATATTCATACTAGTTTTTGCTTCTACTCTTTGATTGATGATAAAAGTCAATCCAAATGCCTTAAATGTTGAGGATTTAGTCTTTGTTTTGTTGTAGGAAGATCAATCGAGGCAGAATCGGTGAATTATTTGTATTACAAATCAAGATTTCTTAGCTAGTTTGAACAACAAAGGTAAATGGAGCTCATATACTAGTAAACAAATATCTAATAATGTTGCACACTCAAAGAAGGAAGACATAGATGGCAAGAAAATAGAAAAGAAGAAACAATTTTGCAAGTATTGTAAGGTAAATAACCATGCCATAAAGAGTTTTCTCATCATATTCTGATTGGATAGAAGCCATCCAATTTTCTCAATTTTGTGCTTCATCAAACGAAGTAAGCTCATTCTCATCACAAAGATTAGAGGCAGATATAGCAAAGAAAACGGACACTATCTTGCAAAGTCTGCACTGACCATTTTGGCATATTTTTTACCTCCTATATATCATCCTTCTCATCAACAAATGCATCACATAAATCTGTATTAGAAACGGAATGATCTACATAATCATGTGGAACCTATAAATGTTGAGAAATTGTCTCATATGGACCAACTCTAGGCTATCCACCTATAAAAAGAGGCAACAAAGTGTCATACACATCTTTGGAGCTAACTAATGTCTCGTTAGTACATGAAAGTAATGATTGAATTGCATCTTCCTCAAAAACAACATAACGACTAACCAAGATGCATTTAATCTATGGATGATACAAACAATAGCCTTTGCTTTCAGAAATGCACCCAATGAAAATACATTTCATTGCTTTATCATCTAATTTTTGTTGTTGTTCAGGCATATGCCAAACAACCAAAGACACAAAAATGAGAAACAAATGGCTTGTGACCATGCCAAGCCTCATATGGAGTGATAGACTATAGTGCTTTGGTGGGATATTTGTTAAGTGCATAAGTTGGACACATAACAACCTCAAGCCAAAAGCTATGTGGTAAAGCTTGACTTTTCACCATACACGTCACCATCTCCATGAGTGACTTGTTCTTCCTTTCAGCAACTCCATTCTTTTGAGGTGTCTATGACACTATACACTATTTTTTTATCCCATGTTCAGAAGACATATACCCCCCTCTATTAGAATAGAGGATGCCCACTTTACATGCTGACAAATTTTCAGCCAAAACAGAAACTAAGTTGAAGCACATAAACACTTCGAACTTTTCTTTTAGTGGATACATCCATGCATGCCTGGAAAAATCCTCAATAAAAGTCACAAAGTAAAGGTACTTCCCAAAAGAGGGTGTCTGCATAGGACCACAAACATCACTATGAACAAGCTACAATTTTTTAGTAGCTTGAACTGAACCATCTTTTGGAAAGAAGGAACGTTGCATTTTTCCCAAAATATAGCCTTCACAAAAATGTTTACAAGGTGCCTAAAGTTTGGGCAGAGAGGACACCATTTCAAATTTCTGTAGGTGTAGCAAACTAGCATAATTCAAATGACCAAAGCATGCATGCCAAAGCTTTGCACTTGACATGGGATGAGATCCTTGAACTACATATATTGAATCATTCATAGATTTTACGTAATCCATGAGCTTATACAGCCCACAACATAAAATGTGGGACGCAATAATGACATTGCCATTTGATAGATCATGAACTGTACATATGTCATCAACAAATTTCACAACCAAGCCAATGTTGCTAATGTTGAAATTGATAACAAATTTTTCTTGATCCTTGGCACAAATAAAGCATCCAACACTGTAAAAGAACTGCCATCAATCGGAGTCAAAATGACCTTACCAACGCCCATGACATGATAAGAAGATTTATCAGTGCATATGATGGTATTCCTTGTAGGTGCATGCTCAAGCAAAGTGAAGAAATTGCGTTGTGAGGTAATATGTTTGGTTGCCCCACTATCAAAGTACCAAACATCTAAGCCTACTGCAAACAAAAACTACTCATGAGAAGATGGGTCATAACTACAAACAATTGTAAATGCCCATTCTTCATTCTGTACAAGATTTGTAGACTCTATTTTAGGTGTAGAGGCCTCTGCAACAACCATTCTAGCCTCTTTCTTCTTTGCCTCTTTTGCAACTAGTTTTGGACAACCCTTTATGACATGATCATTTCCTTTACAATATTTCCAAAACAATTTTTGCTTTTCTATTTTCTTCTCATCTTTGTCACCCTTCTTTGATTGTGTAGAATTAGCACATCTTTGCTTACTAGTAGATGAGCTCCATTTACCTTTGCCCTTGTGACTAGCTAGGAAAGATTGATCTACAATATGCATAATGGACCTATTCTACCTAGACTGATCTTCTTGTAACAAAAGAGAGACTAACTCCTCAAATGTTAAGGCATTTGGCCTTCCTTTCATCATCAATCGAAGAGTAGAAGCAAAACTCTGACATGAATTTGGAAGACCATTTAGAGCAGTATACACAGGTGAATCATTTGGTAAGACTTCATAAACAAAAATCAAATGTTCCTTCAAATCTTTGATCTTTATCAAGAAAGTGTCCATAGAATCTCCTTCATTCATATGCTCACTCTTTGACTATTTTTGGAAGGTACGTAACATGAGCCTCATTTCTTGTCTGGTACAAACTGGTAAGTGTATCCAAAGCCTCCTTTGTTGTTTTGCAAGAGAGAATATGAGGGATAATGGCACATTTGATAGACAAGGCTATCAATGCATGTGCCATAACATGTTTGCCATCCCAACAAATTTGCTCTATAGTAGGTGCAGCAAAAACTATGGCACGAACAAGAATTTGAAGATCGTTATCTTCAATGCCATCTACGTCACCTTCAATAATTATATTTACAGATGTATTAGGCTATTTTTCAACACTCTGATCAATATTCCATAGTCCTTTTGTGACCATACATGATGCATCATATTGTTGGAGTTTGAGGTCTGCAGAAGCACGGAAGAGCACAAGGAAGAAGAAGAAGCTTGGAGCACAACACACAATACTAAATGTATTACCACTAGAATGTACAAAGATATGTGACCCATTAGGGCAATAGGCATATATAAAAACCGGGAAAAAACCTCCTAAAGAGGGAAAAAAATGCCCTGGTGGTCCAAGTGTGTTCACACACATCACTACCTAAATATATCAACAAATCCCCCCTAGGAGTGATGCAGTGAACAAGGAGCTAGCACTCATGTATAAGGAAACGCCAAGCTATATGGAATCAATCCACAAAAGGAAGTAAGCCCAAAGCTTTGCAGAAAGCTTCAGACTTCTCCCTAGGCAGAGACTTCGTGAAAAGGTCTACAATGTTCTCCAGTGTGGGCACATATGCCAAGCTAATCTCTCTAGTAGAGAACCTCTCCTCGACATAATAATAATGCACCTCAATGTGCTTAGTGCGAGCATGGAACACGGGGTTCCTCGCAGTTGCTAGTGCGGGCTGACTATCAATGAAGATGGTGGTAGCAGAAGACTAACCAGCACCCAAATCACCCATAAGGCATCTGAGCCACACATACTCAACATTCGTTGTGAAAGCTGCCCTATACTCAGCCTCACAATTAGAATGGGCCATACTAGGTTGCTTCTTACTCAACCAAGATATACATGAGCTACCAAGCATGAAGCAAAAGCCACTAGTGGACACATGAGTGTCATAGCAACCAGCCCAATCACTGTAAAAAAAAGCATGCAAATTTGGCGGTAGTGATCCACCCTTGGGATAAAACAATCCAAGTAGGCAGGTACCACTCAAGTAGCAAAAGATGCACTTAACTGCCTACCAATGCTTGACACCCAGGCACATAAACCTGCTCATCTATGAGACCACAAGCTGAATATCTGGCCAAGTAATGCTTAAGTAAATCAAGCATCCAATAGCCCACTAATAGAGAACAACATTAAATGCGTCTCCAACATCCATGAAGATTCAATCATAAACCTATCTCCACAGGAGTGGCAAAAGGTTTGCAGTCTTCAAGGCCAAAATGCTACAATGATGTTTCAATATATTTTGTTTGACATAAATCTATTCTGCCATCATCTTGCATAAATGAATGCCCAAATAATGATGCAAATGCCCCAAATCAGACATCTCGAATGAGGCATGCAAATCAACCTTGAAATCATCAATATGCTTCTCATGAGGAACAGTGAGCAGCATGTCATCAACATAGACAACAATGATCAGAAGCACATCATTTGCATGCTTAACATATAAGGTGCTCTCACTTAGATTGTTCTTAAAACCATGTGCAATCAGATAGGCATGTATCTTTTCATACCAAGCATGTGGTGCTTGTTTTAAACCATATAATGCCTTCTTTAACATGCACACCTAGTTTTCATGCCCTTTCTGCACAAAGCCACGGGGCTGAAAAACATACACTTCTTCATGCAAGTCACCATTCAAAAATGCAGTTCTAATGTCAACTGATGTACATTCCAACCATGATGAGCTGCACATGCATATATGCTACAAACACTAGTCATTCGGCATGTAGGTGCGAAGGTCTCACCAAAATCAATGCCTCTTTCCTGCACATAACCCTTTGCAACAAGCCTAGCCTTATACCTATCAACTATTCCATCATGCTTATGCTTCAACTTGTATACCCATTTAATGTCAATGGCCTTCTTGCCAGGAGGCAAGTCAGATAAAGACCACGTACCATTTTTCATGATAGCATCATATTCTGATTGCATAATAGCCATCCAATTTTCAAAATTTTGTGCTTCATCAAACAAAACAGGCTCACTCTCATCACACAGACTAGAGGCAGCCATAACATAGCAATCTGATGCAAAAGAGGCACTATGAGAGCCTGACCAAGTATGATATGACAGAGGTGCATCCAATTTGTTGTCACACAAAGTCTGCACCAACCCTCGATATCAGCTCTCTCATCAAGTGCATCATGTAAATCTGCATCAGAATTAGAATGATCTACATCATCATATGAAACCTGCAAAGGCTAACAAGTTGCCTCATTAGGACCAGCACTAGACTCTTCACCTATAAAAAGAGGCAGTAAAGTATCATACATGTCTTTGGAGCTAACAGATGTCTCCTTAGTACATGAGATTAATGGTTGAATAGCATCTTCCACAAAAACAACATCATGGCTAACCAAAATGCATTTAGTCTATGGATGATACAGACGATAGCCTTTGCTTTCATAACTATACTCAACAGAAATACATTTCACTACTTTATCATCCAATTTCCTACATTGTTGTTCAGGCACTAATGCATATGCCAGACAACCAAAAATACACAAGTGAGCAATAGATGCGACCATGCAAAGCCTCCTATGGAGTGATAGACTGCAATGCTTTAGTCGGACACCTGTGAAGTACATATGTTGCACACATAACATCCTCAAGCCAGAAATTATGTGGTAAATCCTGACTCTTGACCATACACCTCGCCATCTCCATGAGTGACCTATTCTTCCATTCACCAACTCCATTCTGTTGAGGTGTATAGGGCACTATACACTAGTGTTTTATCCCACATTCAGCCAGAAATGAATTAAAACTAGAAGACAAATATTCCCCCCTTAATCAGAATAGAGGGTGCCCATTTTAGATGATGATAGATTTTTAGCAAAAACCATAAACTAGTTGAAGCACATAAACACTTCAAACTTTTCTTTCAATGGATATACCCATGCATGCCTAGAAAAATCATCAATGAAAGTCATGAAGTAAAGATAATTTCCAAAAGAGGGTGTCTGCATAGGACCATAGACATCACTGTGAATAAGCTACAATTTCTGAGTAGCTCGAATTGAACTATATTTTGGGAATGAGGAACGCTACATTTTACCCAAAATACAACCTTCACATACATGTTTACCAGGTGCCTCAATTTTGGGCAAAGAGGACACCATTTTCAGATTTCTACAGGCGTAGCAAACTAGCAAAATTCAGATGACCAAAGCGTGCATGCCAAAGCTTTGCATCTGACATAGCTTGAGAATCATGTACTGCACATGTTAAATCATTCACAGATTTTTCATAGTCCATGATCTTATACATCCCATGACATATGCCAAAAGCAATAATCACATTGCTATTTGACAAATCATGAACTGTACATGTGTCATCAACAAATTTCATAACCAAGCCAATCTTGGCTAAAGTTGAAACTGATTACAAATTCTTCTTGATTCGTGGCACAAATACAACATCCCACAATGTAAAAGAACTACCATCAGCAATAGTCAGAATGATCTTACCAACTCCCATGACAGGATAAGAGGAGTTGTTGGTGCATGTGACAGTGTTCAATGTAGGGACATGCTCGAGTGAAGTGAAGAAACTACACTACGAGGTAATATGTTTGGTTGCCCCACTATCAAAGTACCAAACATGGGAGTCTACTACAGACATACACTATTCAGGAGAAGATGGGTCAAAACTGCAAACAATAGTAAATGCCCATTCTTCATTCTTCACTTGATTAGCAAACTCTGTTATGGGTGTAGAGGACTCTGCAACAACGATTCCAACCTCTTTTTTCTTTGCATCTTTTACAGCCAGTTTTGGACAAATTTGACCAAAGATAATGCTTCTAATATGCCTTCATCATCGAAAAAGATTAGGGTTTTTAGGTTTTTCAAGAAACCTCTTTTGATTATTTTGTTATTATTCATATTCTATTTAGTAAAAAGATGTACAACATTGGTAATCAACACGGATGGTAGAACATATACATAGAATCTTGATTAATGAAAGTTGCAACTAGCTTATTGTCTAAATCAACAAAATTTTATGTACAATAGCTGTATTTTTTATGTTTCAAACTCATTGTATATTCTATATGTACTATTTAAAGTCTTCATATTTTCAAGTGATGTGTGCAAGTGCAATCAATTTGATGAAAAGTTAATATGAACGTATAAAATTCCTATGTCTGATTATAAAAATGGTAAATACAAAGTGCTAAAAGGTTAGTCAAACCTATTGTATCATCATTACTAGTTTGGTACCTTTTAAGATCCAAGACAAAATTGTACTCCCAAAAAAAAAAATCCTCTGAACACTAGCAACTATGATGCTTGGTTGTATAGGTTTTTGTAGTCTCTTGCATGCTCAAGTTTTGCTAGAGTACTACTTTGTTGGATTGGGAGGGAATTAGGACACAATTCCTGTCCCTATTTGATCCCCTTTTCATGAGCATCAATTTTTACTTTGAAGAATAAATCCTCTAATCTTGAAAATAAACTTCTAGTGTGGGATTTGCCTCCTCCGTTTAACATTGAATCTCTAATACATGTGCCATCCACACAATATAGTTGAGTTTTTTATTCTAAATTTTATGATAAATTGAAAAGAGATCCAATGCCCATGCCTATCTATTTTTCCATAATATTTGTTATTTTTTGGATACTTTAAATGGGGATGCCGTTACTTCATGTGTTGATTACCAATATTTTCAAGACTATGTCAATCTTACCTAATATTTTGTCAAGTAATGTTGGGTGGAAAACTTAATAAAGTAAGTCTATGATCTAAGGATCCGATCGGTTCAGACAGATCTGAAATTGGACACCGTTTGGTCACTCATGTGTATTGCCAAAGATCTCAAGATTATATTTAAGCATAAGTTCATGTGGTCTCTTAAACAAGTAAACCACTTAGCCTCGTGGTTAAGTCTCAAGGTTGTGAAGGATGAGGTCTTGAGTGTTGGAGATAGACGTCTGCGGAAGCACGCGAACAACACAAGGAAGAAGAAGAAGCTTGGAGCACAAACACACAATACTGAATGTATTACTAGAGAATGTACAAAGATAAGTAGCCCATTAGGGCAATAGGCGTATATACAAGCCGGGGGAAAAAAACCTCCTAAAGAGGGAAAAAAGTGCCCCGACAGTCCTAGAGTGTTCACACACATCACTACCTAAATATATCAACAAATCCCCCCTGGGAGTGATGCGGTGAACAAGGAGCTTGCACTCATGTATAAGGAAGTGCCAAGCTATGTGGAAATCACTCCACAAAAGGAAGTAAGCCCAAAGCTTTGCGGAAAGCTTCAAACCTCTCCCTAGGCAGAGCCTTCGTGAAAAGGTCTGCAATGTTCTCCTGCGTGGGCACATATGCCAAGCTGATCTCCCTAGCAGAGAACCTCTCCCTGACATAGTGATAATGCACCTCAATGTGCTTAGTGCGAGCATGGAACACAGGGTTCCTCGCAACTGCCAATGCGCTCTGACTGTCAGTGAAGATGGTCGTGGCAGAAGACTGACCAACACCCAAATCAGCCATAAGGCGTCTGAGCCACACACACTCAATAGTCGCTGTGAAAGTTGCCCTATACTTAGCCTCACAACTGGAAGTGGCCACAGTAGGCTGCTTCTTGCTCAACCAAGATATACATGAGCTACCAAGCATGAAGCAAAAACCAATGGTGGACACACGAGTGTCATAGCAACCAGCCCAATCTGAGTCAGAAAGCCATAAGTTTGGGCATAACCTTTGACCACAAGTCTAGCCTTGTATCTAGACACCTTACCATCTACAAACCTCTTGCAAATCTGGCGGTAGTGATCCCCCCTTGGGATAAAACAACCCAAGTAGCCGAGTACCACTCAAGTAGCGAAAGATGCGCTTAACCGCTTTCCAATGTGTGACTCTTGGGCAATGCATAAACTTGCTCATCTGTGAGACAACAAACTGAATATCTGGCTGAGTAATGCATAAGTAAATCAAGCATCCAACAACCTGCTGATAGAGAACAGCATCAAATGCATCTTCAGCATCATGAAGACTCAATCGTAAACCTGTCTCCATAGGAGTGGCAATAGGCTTACAGTCTTCAAGGCCAAAACGCTGCAATAATGTGTCAATATACTTCCTTTGACACAAAGCCATTCCACCATCAGCGTGCATAAACTGAATGCCCAAATAGTGATGCAAATGCCCCAAATCAGACATCTCAAATGAGGCATGCAAATCAGCCTTAAAATCAGCAATATGTGTCTCAATAGGACCAGTGAGCAGCATGTCATTAACATAGACAACAATGATCAGAAGCACATCATTAGCACGTTTAACATATAAGGTGCTTTCAGTTGGACTGCTCTCAAAACCATGTGCAATCAGATAGGCATGTATCTTCTCATACCAAGCACGTGGTGCTTGCTTTAAACCATATAATGCCTTCTTTAACCTGCAAACCTGGTTTTCATGCCCTTTCTGCACAAAGCCACGGGGCTGAAAAACATACACTTCTTCATGCAAGTCACCATTCAAAAATGCTGTTTTAATGTCCATAACTGATGTACATTCCAACCATGATGGGCTGCAAGTGCACAAATGCTCCGAACAGTAGTCATACAACATGTAGGTGCAAAGGTCTCATCAAAATCAATGCCTCTTTCCTGTGCATAACCTTTTGCAACAAGCCTAGCCTTATACCTGTCAACTGTACCATCAGGTTTACACTTCAGCTTGTATACCCACTTAGTGCCAATGGCCTTCTTGCCAGGAGGCAAGTCACATAAAGACCATGTACCATTCTTCAATATAGCATCATATTCAGATTGCATAGCAGCCATCCAATTTTCTGAATTTTGTGCTTCATCAAAAGAAACAGGCTCATTCTCATCACAGAGACTAGATGCAACCATAGAATAGCAATCTGATGCAAAGGAGGCACTATGAGAGCCTAAACGAGTACGATATGACAAAGGTGCATCTAATTTGCTGTCACGCAAAGTCTGCACCAGCCATTTTGGCATAGTTTTTGCCTGCTCAATATTAGCTCTCTCATCAACAAGTGCATCACGTAAATCTGCATCAGAAATGGAATGATGTGCATCATCATATGAAACTTGCAAAGGCTGAGAAGTTGCCTCATTAGGACCAGCACTAGCTTGTCCACCTGTAAAAAGAGGCATCAAAGTATCATACATGTCTTTGGAGCTAACAGATGTCTCCTTAGTACATGAAAGCAATGGCTGAATAGCATCTTCCACAAAGACAACATCACGGCTAACCAGAATGCGTTTAATCTGTGGATGATAGAGACGATAGCCTTTACTTTCAGAACTGTACCCAACAAAAATACATTTTATTGCCTTATCATCCAATTTTCTTCGATGTTGTTCAGGCACTAATGCATATGCCAAACAACCAAAAACACGCAGATGAGCAACAGATGGCTTGCGGTCATGCCAAGCCTCATATGGAGTGATAGACTGCAACGCTTTAGTGGGACACCTGTTCAGTACATATGCTGCACACATGACAACCTCACGCCAGAAACTATGTGGTAAAGCCTGACTTTTGACCATGCACCTCGCCATCTCCATAAGTGACCTGTTCTTTCGTTCAACAACTCCATTCTGTTGAGGTGTATATGGTACTGTACACCGGTGTTTTATCCCACGTTCAGCCAGAAATGCATTAAAGTCTGAAGACATATATTCCCCTCCTCGATCAGAACGGAGGGTGCCCATTTTACATGCTGACAGATTTTCAGCCAAAACCAAAAACTGTTTGAAGCACATGGACACTTCGGACTTTGCTTTGAGTGGATATACCCATGCATGCCTGGAAAAATCATCAATGAAAGTCACGAAGTAAAGGTAATTTCCAAAAGAGGGTGTCTGCATAGGACCACAGACATCACTATGTACAAGCTGCAATTTCTGCGTAGCCCGAACTGAACCATCTTTTGGAAAGGAAGAACGCTGCATTTTGCCCAAAATACAGCCTTCACAAACATGTTTTTCAAGTGCCTCAAGTTTGGGCAAAGAGGACACCATTTCAGATTTCTGCAGGCGTAACAAACTAGCAAAATTCAGATGACCAAAGCGTGCATGCCAAAGCTTTGCATCTGACATAGCCTGAGAATCATGAACTGCACATGCCGAATCATTCACAGATCTTTCATAGTCTATGAGCTTATACAACCCACGACATAAAATGCCAGAAGTAATAATCACATCGCCATTTGAGAGATCATGGACTGTACACCTGTCATCAAGGAATTTCACAACCAAACTAATCTTGGCTAATGCAGAAACTGATAACAGGTTCTTTTTGATCCCTGGCACAAATAAAGCATCTGACAAAGTGAAAGAACTACCATCAGCAGTATTCAGAATGATCTTACCAACTCCCATAACAGGATAAGAGGAGTTATTGGTGCATGTGACAGTATTCCCTGTAGGGGCAGGCTCGCGTGAAGAGAAGAAACTGCGCTGCAAGGTAATATGTTTGGTCGCCCCACTGTCAAAGTACCAAACATCTGAGTCTACTGCAGACATGCACTGATCATGAGAAGATGGGTCAAAACTGCAGACAGTAGTAAACGCCCATTCTTCTTCCTGCACAAGATTTGCAGACTCTGTTTTTGGTGTAGAGGCCTCTGCAACAACCATTCCAGCCTCTTTCTTCTTTGCCTCTTTAGCATCCAGTTTTAGACAGTTCTTTATAATATGATCATTTCCTTTACAGTACTTGCAGAACAATTTCTGCTTTTCTGATTTCTTCTCATCTTTATCCTGGTTCTTTGATTGTGCAGCATTTGCAGATTTCTGCTTACTAGTAGAAGAGCTCCATTTTCCTTTGCCCTTCTGACTAGCCAGGAAAGCTTGATCTGCAACACGCATAATGGACCTGTTCTGCCTGGACTGATCTTCCTGCAACAGAACAGAGACTAATTCCTCAAATGACAAGGCATTCGGATTGCCTTTCATCATCAACCGAAGAGTAGAGGCAAAACTCTGATATGAATTAGGAAGACCATTCAGAACGGTCTGCACAAGTGAGCTATCTTGTATAACCTCATCAGCAGAAATCAATTGTTCCTTCAGGTCTTTGATCTTTGTAAGAAAACTGTCCATAGAATCACCTTCATTCATGTGCTCACTCTCCAACTGTTTTTGGAGGTAAGCAACACGAGCCTCATTCCTAGCCTGGTACAAAGTGGTAAGTGTATCCCAAGCATCCTTTGCTGTTCCGCAAGAGCGAATGTGAGGAATAATGGCACGTTTGATAGACAAAGCTATCAATGCATGTGCCTGGGCATCTCTGCCATCCCAACGGATCTGGTCTGCAGTAGGTGAAACAGAAACAACAGCACGAACAGGAATCTGCGGAATATCATCTTCGACACCATCTTCATCAGCTCCAACACCTCCAACACCTGTATTTGTAGTACCTGTAGTCGTAGGTGTAACAGGACGTCTTTCAACACCCTGCACAATGTTCCACAGTCCATTTGCAACCAGTACATGTCGCATCATATAAGCCCATAATGGGTAGTTGGTACCATCCAACTTATCCTCAACAGCCAACATACGGAATACATCACTGCTTTCAGCCATGGCCGGTGACTAAAATACCTTGATGCAGAAAATTGACTGTATCTCAAAAAGTTGAACGGAACTGCCCAGACGAGTTCTGCTAGACCTGTAGCAGACTTCGAGACGCTTAAACTGACGAACAGAAACTGGTATATACCTTTGGCACAAAAGGACGAAATAGCCTGCACAAGCGCTGCAATAGTGCATTCGAAGGCCGAAACGAGCTCAGATCGCGATTTCGGCACCACAAAGCGAAGCCGTTTTGATCTCGAAAACATCTTGAAGTATGCTCACCAAATTTTGTGCGAATCTGAGACTGCAAACGGAGGAGTGTCGACGACAACCTAGAAGAAGCGACGACCTGCTCTGATACCAATTGTTGGAGATAGACGTCTGCAGAAGCACGCGAACAACACAAGGAAGAAGAAGAAGCTTGGAGCACAAACACACAATACTGAATGTATTACTAGAGAATGTACAAAGATAAGTAGCCCATTAGGGCAATAGGCATATATACAAGCCGGGGAAAAAAACCTCCTAAAGAGGGAAAAAAGTGCCCCGGCAGTCCTAGAGTGTTCACACACATCACTACCTAAATATATCAACATTGAGTTCAATCCCCATGGGGAGCATTGGGAGAGGGTTTTGCTCAAGGAGCTCTAGAGCCTTCTAACTCAAGTTAACGTGAGTTAACTTGGGTCTAGCAAGACTTAACTAGAGTGGTGAGTACAACCACCACTAGAGGACTCTCGTGGAAGGTACTAAAGTAGTGGTCGAGATCACTCCAACCACTAGTAGACTCTAGTGGAAGAAATGAAAGGAGTGGAGGAGATTGCACATGCACTTGTGGACTCTAGTTACATTTGTGGTCCTCGTTGATTCGAGCAGCTATATATACATGCATAAGGTTGGGAGGAGATTCATGTCTCTAGTATATGGTGTTATACATTATGGAATATTGGAATGTTAAATGGATTTTGATGCCTTGAGGTTTTTAATGTGTTTTTGTGTTTTGATTTAGCAGGTGAAGATCCATGAGGGTGTGAACGTGCATGGAGTTATTCAAATATTTTTCGAGATATGTAGAAGAATATATTTAAAAGAAATTTATTTTTAGGAGATAGTATTTTTAGTTATTTTTGTAAAAATAATAGATTGGCACTTTAAAAATAGAAAATCATGATTTTATAAATAAAGCAAAAGCATGTTATTTAAAGCGTGGCCCTCATGTATCTTCTATTTAGGATGTAATAAGAAATTCCTATAAATACACATGCTCTGATACCACTTGCACCCTTTAGATCCCATAGATGCACGTACACAATAGGCGTATATACAAGGCTGGGGAAAAGAACCTCCTAAAGATGGAAAAAAGTGCCATGGTGGTCCTAGTGTGTTCACACACCACTAAATAAATATATCAACAAATCCCCCCTAGAAGTGATGCGGTGAACAAGGTGCTTGCACTCATGTATAAGGAAGTGCCAAGCTATGTGGAATCCATCCACAAAAGGAAGTACGCCCAAAGCTTTGCAGAAAGCTTCAAACTTCTCCCTAGGCAGAGCCTTCGTGAAAAGGTCTGCAACGTTCTTTTGCGTGGGCGCATATGCCAAGTTGATCTAATGCACCTCGATGTGCTTAGTGTGAGCATGGAACACAAGGTTCCTTGCAATTGCCGATGTGCTCTGACTGTCAGTGAAGATGGTGGTGGCAGAAGACTGACCAACACTCAAATTAGCCATAAGGCATCTGAGCCACACACATTCAACAGTCGCAGTGAAAGCTTCCCTATACTTAGCCTCAACTTGCATAAAATGAATGCCCAAATAATGTTGCAAACGCCCCAAATCAGAAATCTCAATTGAGGCATGCAAATCAACCTTAAAATCAGCAATATGCTTGTCATGAGGATCAATGACTAGCATGTCATCAACATACACAACAATGATAAGAAGCACATCATTAGCATGCTTAACATATAAGGTGCTTTCAGTTGGACTGTTCTCAAAACCATGTGCAATAAGATAGGTGTTGGAACATCAAGCTTACACTATGCTTGAGGTGGATTTGATCTACATCAAAGGCTATCGCGTCGAAAGAATATCCGTTGGAGAGTTCTTTTTCATATGCTCATTTATTGTATTTTTTTGAGAATATTTTGATGGCTCATTTACCATTGTAAAAGCCTTGAGCTTGACACATGTAAAGGTAGAAATATAGAGCCAAAATCCCACGAAATTTTGGTGGTTGAAGTTGCATTCAATCAAGCAATCAATCACCTAAAAGTAGATCAATCAAGATCTTCACTTTTCCTAGATTGTAGGGAAGTGAATTGATTCCCTCCAACAACCATTCCCACCTTCATTTGAATTCAAATTCAAGTTATAAAAGTCGTGGAACACTCCTAGAGTCTATATAAAGACTTGGAATCACTTGTAAAATACAGGGAAGCAATATACATACACTTGTGACCATCATTGTCTTGCTCTTTCAATTTTCTGCATCATCTTCTTCGCCAACAGTAATCTTGCAGAGGCTGCTTCTCTCTCCTCAGAGCTTCAAATTGAGTGCAAGAGGACTCATTGGAAAGGTATTAGTGTCTAGTTTATGCCTGTATATTTTCAAAGCATTTGGTTTAGCAGATTTGGAGAAATATCAGTTTTTCTGCTTCGGGGTCAATCTCTACGTATTTCTGAAAAATAGGAAGTACCACCGGTGAATGTCGTATTCATTCCTATAGCATATTTTTCTTATTCCTTATATTTTTGTGCATTCCATACACTCAACCCTATGTTTATCACTCCCATAAAAGGATTTTTTCTAATTGTAATCACGCTGGTCGCTATGGGCATTTGAAGTTCATTGTCTCTTCCATAGATAGTAAGTTTTTTGAGCTAGTCGACCCGCGAACCTATCTGTTTTGTATTGACTCATTATCCTTGATGTCCAAGGTACATAGTGTGTTTCTTTGCACTTATAGCATGCCTATAAGGTCTATTTGAGTCTCCAAAAGCTCAAGGGCTGGTCTTGTGCCGGTTGGCTTGACCAAACTTCATCGCTTCGAAACGCACTTTTCTACCTTCGACAAGCTTCTCCAAGTTTCTTTCAGTGGTATCAGAGCTAGTTCAAGATGGGTGACGGCTTTCCCTCAATGATCGAGAAGCTTGATCGACACAACTACGCGGCTTGGCAAATCAGAATGGAGGCCTATTTGCAAGGTAGAAATCTTTATGGAATTGTAGCAGGTGATGAAGCTATGCCTATTCCAAGATCCAAAGGAGGACCTACACAAGAGGAGACAGATAAGCTCACACTTTGGTGCGCAAGGGATGCTCAAGCAAGGTCGTACATACTAAACTCTATCTCTAACTTTCTATTACCACATATTAGAGGATGCAAGACATCTCAAGAGACTTGGGATGCCCTGGAGACTTTCTTTTCTGCTAGTACCAAAGCAAGAAAGAATCATCTTTGGAACGAGTTCAACCAAATGAAGAAGACGCCTAAACAAACCATCACAGAGTTTGTTACCAAAGTCAAGGAGGTTGCGGATCAGTTAGCATCCATTGGAGAGCTGATTGAAGAAGAGGTCATCATGAGGAAAATTCTCAACGACATTCGAAGTGAAGCAATGGCAATCCTTCACGACGGCTTACGATCTCATCATGGATGTGCAGACTCCAAACTTCAACATCTTTCTTGGACAACTCTTCAATCAAGAAGCCAACAACATCATAAAGGAAGGTAACTCTTATCATGGTAATTCAACTAGTGCTCTATATGCAGATAAAAAGGATAAGAAGCAGAAAGGCAAGAAGAAGGAAGAAGACGAAGAAGAGACTTCCCAAGCCAACTTCGCAAGCAAGAGCAAGTGGAAAGGGAAGAAGAAAGGACCAAAGCAATACAAAGCCAAAGGTCAGAATGTTCAACCTTGTGCCATATGCGATAAGACCAACCACACCACTCAGAATTGCTGGTTCAATGGGAAGACCCAGAAAGGAAGTGGAAGAGGTGGATATGGTGGCACTAGAGGCAGAGGTGGACACAACTTCAACAATAACAATAGAAGCTATAATAGAAGGGACTACAACAATTATTCAGAAGATCAACCACATGAAGACTCATTACTTCTTATGAATCTAAGCCACAAAGAAGGTAAAGAAGATGATCATTTGTTCTACATAGATTCAGGATGCTCGAATCATGTTGTAGGCAACATTGCTCTTCTATCTGACTTGGAAAGTCCAAAGCATAGACATGAAGTGCAAACAGGGGATGACACGAAGCACAATGTGGAGAAGATTGGTAATGTCAAAGCTTCCAATGGCAGGACAAACATTCTGAGTAAGGTTCTCTATGTACCCACTATCACTAAAAACCTAATAAGTGTAGGCCAAATAGCTGAAAACGGCTTGCAAGTTAGGTTCACCCAACATGGAGCTTTTGTGGAAGATCCATGTCAAGGCTTCAAGAAGATAGCCCGAGGTGAGAAGCATGGTAGGCTCTTTACTTTTGAAGTAGGAGATACCAGGAACATAGCTCTATTCAACTTTGGGTCTCAAACCCTAAGTGAGCTTGAAGTGTGGCATAAGAGACTTGCTCATGTGAATGAAAGAACCTTGAAGGATATATGCAGGGATCAAAGTGTTCTAGGACTGCCGAACATATCAAAGCAACACATGATCAACAGGTGTGATGCATGTCACATTGGGAAGGCACAAAGACAACCATTCAACCACAAAGGCTACATCCACAACAACTTATTGGACTTAGTACATACAGATGTATGGGGACCAAGTCAAGAACCTTCATTGGCAGGATCAAGGTATTATGTCTCATTTATTGACGACCATAGTAGGTGGACTGTTCTATACTTTATCAAGAGTAAGAATGAAGTGTTTGATTGCTTCAAGAAGTATCTTGCACATGTGGAGAATCATACAGGTAGATCACTAAAGAAGCTCAGATCTGATGGAGGGGGAGAATACTTCTCCAAAGAGTTTGATGAGTTCTTGCAGGACAAAGGTATCAAAAGGGAAGTGACTACTAGATGCTCTCCTCAACTAAATGGAATTGCAGAGAGGAGAAATAAGAAATTGGTTGGATCAGCCCGAACAATGCTTGAAGAGAAGAAGTTGCCACATTATCTATGGGCAGAATCTATTTCAACTGCAGTGTACCTTGTCAATCGACTACCATCCAAATCACTTCAAGGTATGACTCCTTATGAAGCATGGCATGGAAGAAGACCTAGTATTGGACATTGCAAGGTTTTTGGTTGTTTAGCTTATGTTCATGTACCATCACAAATAAGAGGTAAGCTAGATGAAAGGGCAACAAAGGCAGTGTTTATTGGATATGATTCAACTCAGATGGGTTACAGGTTCTTCAATCCTTCAACCAAGCAATTCACTACAAGTAGAGATGTTGTGTTTGAAGAACACAGGTCTTGGTATGATGAAGACAAACAAAAGGTAACACTACCATATGATCTTGATTCTGACTCTCATCAATTAGGAAGCAAGCATGATACACAAGTCCAGGATCCAAGAAGTGATACAGATGATGACCAAGATGAAAGAGAAAGGGATTACAAGCTATGGAAGTCAAGAGGCAAAGCAAAGATGCAAGAGGTTGGAGAATGCTCCAAACAAGCACCTAGAAGATCAACAAGAGAGAAGAAACAACCAGAAAGGTATGGATATGATTCCACATTTGTTACGAAGCATTCAATCTACTTGGCAAAAGACTCTATTTCAGAGGAACCCTCAACCTATGAAGAGGCAAAGGGAAACCCTAATTGGGAAAAGGCCATGAACGAAGAGATAGATGCATTGAAGGAGATGGACACTTGGGATTTGATTCCAATGTTGTCGAATCAAAAGGTAATTGGTTGCAGATGGGTATATAAAGTTAAAAGAAATTCAGATGGATCAGTTTGCAGGTACAAGGCAAGATTAGTTGCCAAAGGATGCTCACAAACTCATGGTATAGAATATGAGGAAACATTCTCACCAGTTGCAAAGATGACTATAATCAGGACATTGATAAGTGTAGCTGCTGCAAGGAATTGGAGACTCCTCCAACTTGATGTGAAAAATGCATTCTTAAATGGTTGGATAAGTGAAGAGGTATACATTTCACAACCACCAGGTTTTGAAAACCCTAATCATCCATCTTATGTTTGCAGACTTAAGAAAGCATTGTATGGATTGAAACAAGCTCCAAGAGCTTGGATTTACAGGTTGGTTACATATCTTCAAGATCAAGGGTTCAAAGCTAGCAGCTCAGATCCTTCTCTATTCATCAAAAGGGATCACAATGAGGTTATCTATCTATGTGTATATGTAGATGATATTATTGTGACAGGTGATGATCTAAATGGCATTCAAAGGATCAAGAGACACATGCAAGAGGAGTTCAAAATCAGTGACCTAGGTGAGCTCACATATTTCCTAGGTATGTAGGTGATATACACAGATGAAGGAATGTATTTGACTCAAAGAAGATACATTCAGGATCTTCTTCTCAAGTTCAAAATGGAGAACACTAAACCTGCAGGTACACCTTTGGAGATGAATCATAAACTTAGTGTTTATGAAGGTGAGAAAATTGAAGACATTAAAGAGTATCAAAGCTTGGTAGGTAGCTTGATATATGCTACTCATACAAGGGCAAACATCTCATATAGTGTGGGAGTGCTTAGTCAGTTCATGCACTCACCGAGAAGTCCACACATGGATGCGGCTAAGAGAGTATTGAAGTATCTCAAAGGTACAATCAACAAAGGTATATTCTATCCTTACTCTTCCGATTTGGATATCAAAATCTACTCAGATGTAGATTGGGCAGGAGCTAAGGATGATAGAAAAAGTACATCCGGTTACTTAGCATTTACAGGTTCGAAGCTAGTGTCATGGAGTTCCAAGAAGCAACCAACAGTTGCTTTATCTTCAACTGAAGCAGAGTACAGAGGCTTGACCATAGCAACTCAAGAGGCAATATGGTTAAAAGCATTGTATACAGATTTGGGACTAGTGAGTTCCAAACCTCACATATTTGGAGATAATGTAAGTTCCATGCATCTAGCAGCAAATCCTATTTTCCATGCGAGAACCAAGCACATAGAAGTCCATTACCACTTCATCAGGGAGAAGCTCATGGCAAAGGAGATTGACATTTCTTTTGTTCCGACTCAAAAGCAAGTAGCAGATATGATGACGAAGGCACTTGATGGAATAAAGCTTTGTAGATTCGAAGCTATGGCAGGTATTCAACCTATCAGAGAATGAATACTCAAGCATACTTTAGCTTGAGGGGGAGCTGTTGGAACATCAAGCTTACACTATGCTTGAGGTGTATTTGATCTACATCAAAGGCTATCGTGTCGAAAGAATATCCGTTGGAGAGTTCTTTTTCATATGCTCATTTATTGTATTTTTTTGAGAATATTTTGATGGCTCATTTACCATTGTAAAAGCCTTGATCTTGACACATGTAAAGGTAGAAATATAGAGCCAAAACCCCACGAAATTTTGGTGGTTGAAGTTGCATTCAATCAAGCAATCAATCACCTAAAAGTAGATCAATCAAGATCTTCACTTTTCCTAGATTGTAGGTGTTGACGTTGTAGCATCACAACTCATACTTGTCAAACTAGGGAGCATCTCATGAGACCCAAATGTTTGCGTAGAAGCACTCAGCAGACGTAATGGCGCTTCGTCAACATATGATTAACAACGTTATCAACAAGAAGATACAACATAAGCATCGCGAATGATACAACTAATCGTAATCACAAGTATAATAACGACGTAATCATACATCAACGTGTCACAAGCGTTCGACAAGAAGAGAACAAGCATGCATGCACATCATGACGATGAGAGAGCAAGAGTCTATCTACAAACTAGCATAATCTCATTACTTCTCAAAGAGCTCTCCCCAAAAGAAGAGGTGGAGACCTCTTTACATACAAAATGGCAAAAAAGCATGCTATGTGGGATTTCTCAACTGAAAGGAGAATGAATCCCAGTTATTCTCTAGTGTGGCACTCACACACACCTATACAAGAGTGCTTTATTAACTAAATGAAAGGTAGAAAAAGGTACAAACGATGATGAAAATGAAGTGGATCCAAGAAATACATGTTGTATCCTTCAACACTCCCCCCCTCCTTGACTTTGTCGTCCTCGACAAAGCTTTTGCCAGTATGGAGCTTCTGTGGAAGAGCGTGTAGGAGTCCCTTTTGATTTGCATGATCCTTGCACCATTGGAGTGCTTTGTGTTATTGCTTTTCTTCATCTTGCTTTTTGTTTGGAGTCGAATGCTTTAACTTGGTTCTTTTGCCTCATATGGATGAATATGCTAGAAATATATATATATATATATATATATATATATATATATATATAATCTTTTTTTTTTTTTTTTTTTTTTTTTTGTGGTAATGGATGGATGATGCATGAGAATGATACGATAAAAATGTAGATGATATATACAACTAGATGAAATTAATTCATCTCTTCTTAGTCCAAATGCATGAGTGGGGACTAAGGGTGCATGGGCGGAAAACAAAAAAGTGTCTATGCACGGTCTTGTAATGTGACCCTATCTTATGCATACTCTAAAGATGCATACAACAAAAAAATGGTGCAAAAATGGATGGGTCTTGAGCAAAGTGCTCAAGGGTGAGGCGATGATGAGGCTTTCTCCAAATGTCCAACTCCAAGAGCCGCTTCTTTTCTATCAACCATTTGAAATGGATGCCACCTTTATCCACCAACCTGAGAAAAGAAAAATGAAAAGAAAATTTTTCAAATCTATGTACATGTGCCCTCTTTGTGCTTGGGTTAAACTAAGTGTGCCTAATGCTTGGCCTTTGGATGAGGCCCTATTCGTGTGCATACTTGGTGTGCATCCTAAACATATGCTGTGCATTGGGCAAGGTTGGGTCCGACACCCATGGATGCTGCACGAAGAGGTTTTAGGTCGCCAATATGTCTTCGCTTTGTTGGTCTTAGCCTTGAGGTTTCTCCTTGGATCTTTTCTAAGTGTTGGCTTGATTTCTTTGGATCCCTTGGTGAGAAGTGCTCGTTGTTGATGATAAGGCATGGTGAATCTAGACCGTAGATGAGGGGGTTGAGTTTGTATAAGAGCTTTCTTTGGTACCCATATCATAGTGCGATTTGGTTGGGCTCTAAGTAAGTTCTTGGCCACCCAAATTTGCTTTACATTACAAAGGGAAGATGATTTCTTTTTTTTGGCAATAGGGTCTTTTGGGCCTTCTATGTGAGTCTTTAGGGATAACTCATCTTCACAAGGGAAATTCAACAAAGGTTGAGTTTTTTTACATACATCATGCTCATCCAATGGATCATAGGGTTGTGTGGTTTGAGATTGATCTGGAGATTCAGCGATGCATTTATCTGTATTACACATAGAATCTCTAGATATCACTTTATCTTCCATAGAACTCATACAAAATTCGTGAGAAGATTCCAAACTTAGAGGAAGGGAGGGCCCTTCCATATCCTCCAAGCACTTGGAGTCCTCCACTTCATCATTCGTCAAGGTTTCCTGTGACTTACTCAAAGAAAGGTTAGATGAAAAAGCATGAGTGGAAAGACTATTTTGTGAATTAAGAGCACAATCTTTGAATAGATGATTATGTCCACAATCCATACAATGAGGATAATCATTAGGATTTCCAAAAGACTCACTAGTGGGGATGGACATAATAGATGGACAAGGCGCTTCAAACCCTTGATGTTCAAAAAACCTTTGAGTGCCTATGACCAAGTCTTCATCTATACCTTCCATGACAAAAAATGTTTCAGAAGATTCCATACCATTCACCACAATAGGCAACACAACTTGACCCATGCAATCATAATTTTCACCATTCATGAGGATAGGGGAATGCGTGGTTAGTTGGATGTTGTCCAAAATAATAGTCACTAAATCAATATGAATTAAATTCCACTCACAATTAGGGTTAACGTAAGCACACATATTTCTATGGTCATGACCAATGAATACATTTACAAAAGTGTTGCTATGTTCCCTAGTTGCAACTATGGAACCCACCCCTTTAGAAATCCCACCAATTTCCTCTACCCCTCGTAAATTTTCTCTATTTTCACCTTGATCATGTGTGATTACTGCATGCATTTCAATTTTTTCTTCCTTATTTTGTGCAACCTTTTCCCCCTTCCTTCTCTCTTTTGCCTTTTTCTTTCCCATGTTTTGTTGAAACAATTTTTGGTTTTTTGAGTTTTTTTTAATATTTATTTGGTATTTTAAGAGTTTTTAGAATTTGTTTTGGGTTTTTATGTGTTTTTTGAATGTTTTCTAAGATGTGTAAATAAGTTTTAATGGGTTTCTTCTAACAAGAATCAAAATGACGTTTTAAATATTAAACAAACTTCAAAGAATAAGAAGGAATTAGACATGCCTTATATGTGTAGACTCAATGTCATAGAATCAAAATCAATAAATTTTGAGAAAAAATTTCCATCATTCTTGAGGGATAGCCTTAGAACATTAAGTGTTGAAGACATCTTGATATTTCACTCTAAAAACATTATTGCATCTCAAAATTTATAAAGGAGGTTCATTCAGGCAAAAACGAAATCAATATTGAGAAAAGACAATCTTGTTCTCTTCAATGTGTTAAACCCCTTAGTCCCTCTTTTTTCGTTCACCTTTCAATGACTTCCTTCAATCTCATGTAACCCTAAAAAAAATGCTCTTTTTGTTCTATCTCAGAATGCTCCTTGATGCTTTGTGATTGAATCAATATAGTTAGCCTACCCGATTACCAATCACACAATTTAATGAACGAATGGCACACCTCTTATTTACATACTAAATCAGTCACCGCAGCACCACGGATTTACATACAGTCATCGTACCCCTCACTTACAAAATTTTCAAGGCCCCGTTCAATGAACTCCATGCAACTAGTTATTTGTCAGAGGCCTCATTCAAGAAGACATAGTATTCTCTCTCTCTCCCCCTCTCTCTCTCATTCTCTCCTTTTACTTTCGTTTTGTTTAGATGCTTAGAAGTTAGTACGCACGATGTGTTCACTTCTGACTATTGGTTGTTGTCAGTTCTCGTGAACTTAGAGCATTTAGCGCTCAGCATTAGGGCTTGTTGCCCTCGTGTTGTGCCGACCTACGAGCGGTCAGGGAACCTGTACTCCATGCTGTACTGGACATGGTCATCGCTTAGGGCATTGGCAAAAATTTGTCACCAATGTAGATGCATTCACAGCAGAGTCCTTATCTTTCGGAGAGATATCATGGATATCCTGCAGTGAGTCATTAAAGCTCTGTGACTCCTCATCTCCATCTAGCAAATCATCACTTTGCCAGTGGGGATGCCGCTTTCTACATAGTGCCACCTTGGAAAGATAAATCTTGCAATGCTCTGGCCAGGAATACCTGTGTATATTCTTTAGACCGTTGCGCCTGCACTCAAACCAGAGGTTTCTGTCTGAAACCAGCTTATAAAGGGCAGCTGCAATGGCATTTGAATCATGGGGGTCGACGAGCAAGCCATTGTTTAAAGCCTGATGAATATCAACTGGCCCACCATTTTGTGTTGCTACCATCGGTAGTCCATGGGCAGCTGCTTCAATCAAAGTCAGGCCGAATGGTTCAACAAGTGCTGGGTTAATGAATACTCCCTTGGTCTTTGCAGCCAAACGATATATATCAGGAACCTCAGACTGTTTATGGTGCTTGGGGTATGCAACCTCCCCATACAGATTATATTTGTCAATAAGCTTCAAAATAGTCATCAATACATTGGCATTGGCAGATGGCATTTCATCAATATCATCACGATTTCCCATAATCAGCGTCAGGTTTGCAAGCTTTCGAAGTGGTTTTGACTCTCCAAAAGCTTTTACAAGAGTTGGAATATTTTTCTTTGGATCTGCTCGAGCCAAAGCCAAGATCATAGGCTTTGCAGGATTTTTGAAAAAGTGCAAAATCTCATCCAAAATTGGAGGATCTGGTTTAGTAGCTGGGGTCACTGTGGTTCCATCTTGGCCTACATAGGCCACACCTTCTACATCCTCAATCATATCGCCAACATCAGGGACAATCACATTGCTGAAGTCCATTCCTGGTGCAATCACAGCCATAGTTGGCATATATCTTCCATAACAATCTACTCCTTGCTTGGCACGAAGGCGGAGAATCCTCTCACGATTTACATTGAAGCCAGCATATAGGCCCCATTGTTGATCAATCTCCTGTCTCGTACTTGTGATGACAAGCTCGGCAGAATCAAGTGATAGCTCCTCTCCTTCAATGCGCCTCATGATTTTGTATGTTGCATTGATGTCCTCCTCCGATTGGCGACCCTGCTTCAGCAATTGCTCTAGTTTGTTACGGCCAAGTGAATGCCCTGTCAACACCATAGGCACATTCAGCGCACCAGACAGTACAGATGCAATATTCCCAGCATCAGCATAATGCCCATGAATGACATATGGCCAAACAGACTGGCCATCATTGATTTCATCTCCCAAAGCTTTTGATATGTTAAGAATGTGATTAAGTGCTCCCTCGACAAATTCATGGATGTATGGCCACAATAGCTCCTTCCTCAGATACTTTTCCCTTGGACCACAGGGGATCCTGATAATATAGGCACCACCACTCTGACCAACTTCATCACCATCCCCTTTGCTGAAAGATCCATCAGTAAGCATTTCAGTCGGATCACCATATGTGAACTCTTCATGCCTATCACTTCTCTGCTGCATCTTCCTCATCATCAATGCTCAAGCCCAGTTCGATCGTTCTATGAACTTACCGCCATGAGCATTAGGATCTTGAAGGATTGAACCTCGGAATCAAAGATAAACTGCCCTTCTTCCTCAGCTCTTCCGTGATGGCCCTTGACCGAGTTGTTTCTTCCACATGCAAGTGGAATCAGCTTGAGTGCCCACAATAACATTGTCAAGCAGTGGAATAGCACGTCCCCATTTGCCCTTGGGATCCCGATCATGCCTCCTCTTCACTTTGGTGCCCGAACTCCCTGTCGTAACAGTTCATGCTGGACAACAGATTCAATGTGCAAGTTCACTGAGTGACCAGATGAAATCACGTACCCATCTTTGAGCTTCATAGACTAGGCACACTGTGCCCTTAATTATGTTTTCTCCTGACAAGCTTTTTCTCGAAATTATTCAGTTTCAATCCTGCTCCCCATTTTGTTACACTGACTTCTGCATTCATGTATTGATCACCGAGCTGGGGCCATGCCAGCAGTGGTACACTCATGGACAAGGCCTCAATAATTGAGTTCCATCCACAATGTGTTAAGAAGCCACCTACTGCACCATGGGACAGCACAAGCAACTGAGGTGACCATGAAACAATTCTTATCCTCTCTTGGGTTCTCTGCAGAAACCCTTCCGGCAATGATGTTCCCTTTTCACCTGTGAGATCTTCACGCACCACCCATAGAGTTGCTAGCCCTGCAGCTCCCAAACCAAGTGCAAGCTCCTGAAGCTGATCCTTCTTCACTGTGGCAACGCTTCCTAATGAGACATACAATACCGACTTTGGCTTCTGTGCATTCAGCCAGTGAAGACAAGTATCTTCCTCTACCCAACGGCTCATTTGTGAGCATATTCTCACTTGTCGATGTCCTTTGCAGCACATTGACTGGCAGAATGGGACCAACCATTGTAGGATGTTTGAAATGTGGCGGTATCTCGCTAAGTGCACTAGCTTCTAGCTCCCGGATAAAGTTCCCCAGGATCCAATCGGATTCTGAACTACTATTACAATGTCCTCACAGTCCTTCGTATTATTCTCCATTGCAAACCTTAGCACCCCATAAAGAGTCCTTTGGACAGCCAATCCTCAGTCTCTTGCAATTCTGTAGTCAGCTGCTCTTTCTGAGTGTCAATAGCATACTCCCTATATTCCTCATACTTCTTAATTCGCATATTACTGACATGTACTTCAGCTGCATTCTTCTCATCTTCATTCTCATCCATTACTTTTCATGAAATTTGGTTGTCACTCATGATAAATGCACAATCAGAACAGCCTTGGCAAGGTGCTCTACGTTGTATTGGTTCCTGATGTCAACTGTTATGCATATGACAAATTGCCCACAACATTATCTTCCCACATTAGAGGCCCTCAGTAATCCACCCTGCGGGACTGGTCGGTGTTGAGCCTGTGGATCTTCCTGTGCCATGTTCCAACATATCTTGGTTCTCATCCACTTTACCAAACTGCGAAAAGAAGTTCTTGAACTCTACTTCAGTGACAGACGTAAGAAGTCCACCAGCAAATATCTTCTTGGTGTGTGGCCCTTTCGTCATGTTTTCACGACATATAATCCTCTTGATCTCCGACCGTTCTCCCGTCAGTAAGGCGTCTATCTTTGACCACCATATTTCTTGAAATCTTTGGTAAGTATTTCTGTTGATGTTTCCCATGAAGGCCCTTTTTTGCCCGTGTCCTTTCTGGGACCTTATCTCTTCCCTTATCCATCCTTCAACGTCTCAGCTCCACCATCTTCTCCATCTTCCTGACGGCCTCTCCGCATCATCTATGTACAGATAAACAAAATTTGGGAAAGGATGAAGTAAAGGACTCAGAGGCGACACGCTTATGTGTTGGTTTTAAGAAGTGGGACTCCTTTGCGAGCAAAAGTGCGTGCTTTGCCTATCTCTTCTGCTTCCCCTCATACCTACACACCCGAACAATCTAAATTTACAATTTCTGGCATCCCTGTCGTGTTCACAGAACCTCAGTGGAAGCAAAAACAATGAGGACTTTAAACAAGTAAACCTAGACTTCCGCGTGAAGCCCTGATCTACAACACTCCCAAGAAATGAAGAGTGTGATGACCTAACTTTCAGATACAAAATGAAAGTCCTCAGCGTGTTAAGGGCCTAGTTAGTTTTGATGGCAATTGGAAAAGGAGACTGCCTAAGCTTCATCTATAGTCTTACATTCCCATATGGGCTCAACCAATCTTGAACAGCAACCCTCCATGAGCTGCAAAGAAGGGTGCAAAGACTAAGGACTCTAAAGCCATTAACTTGATAAGAATGTTCAAAGAGGGACCAGATGTATCCTTCAAGGGATCACCAACAGTGTCACCAATCACTGCTGCTTCATGTGCATCTGAACCTTTCGGACCCAAACTTCGAGCATGTTCTGAGGCTCCAGCCTCAATATACTTCTTGGCATTGTCCCATGCACCTCCTGTGTTTGATGCAGAAATCGCAATCTGCACACCAGACACCAGTGCACCTGCAAGAAGGCCAGCTAAGGTCTCCACACCAAATAAGATACCAACGACCAATGGTGTAACCATAACCAATGCTCCAGGAGGAATCATCTCCTTTATCGAAGCATCGGTAGAAATTTTCACACAGGTTGCATAATCAGGGTTGTTGATGCCCTCCATCAAACCAGGGATGGTGTTGAACTGTCTGCGGACCTCCTCCACCATACTAAGAGCTGCTTTACCGACACTCTTCATGGTCATTGCAGAGAACCAGTAAGGAAGCATAGCACCCACAATCAATCCAATAAACACCTTGGCTGATAGCACATCCACACTTGTCAATGATGCCATGCTCACATAAGCTCCGAACAAGGCCAAGGACACCAGAGCTGCAGACCCAATTGCAAAGCCCTTCCCAATGGCTGCCGTAGTATTCCCAGCAGCATCCAAAGCATCAGTGCGCTCACGTATGTGATGACTCATTCCTGCCATTTCTGCAATTCCACCAGCATTATCACTAATTGGCCCATATGCATCAATTGCAAGGCCAGTTGCAATAGTACTGAGCATGCCCAGGGCAGCAACTGCAATTCCATAGAAGACTGCCAAGGCAAAGCTGACATATATTGCAACTGCAATAGCAAATATAGGAATGATGACAGATTTGTAGCCCAATGCTAAACCAAAAATAATATTGGTGGCAGCTCCAGTTCTGCAAGAGTCAGCTACATCCTGCACTGGACTATATGCATTGCTCGTAAAATATTCGGTTGTGTATCCAATGATCAGGCCAGCCCAGAGACCCACAGCCACGCAGAAAAACAAATGCCACCACTTAACAACTTTCGGTGTACTGCCAAGGTTGTAAATGGTAAAAGAACTTGGCAGTGCAAGAAAGCAAACGAGCAGGATACCCAGAGTCATTAATGCGGTTGAAATGATCAGCTTCCTTTTCAGTGCAGGTTCAATCTGATTCACTTCTTTAATTTCATAGAAGTCAGTTGCGAACAAAGTTGTGATCAGACAAACAACAATGCCCATGGAACTGATCAAAAGTGGGAAGCACATAGCAGTGAAGTCATGTGAAGTTCCAAAAGAAGAAATAGAAGCCACAACCAATGCAGCACACGAGGATTCTGCAAATGATCCGAACAAATCTGATCCCATTCCAGCAATATCTCCAACATTATCACCAACATTATCAGCAATGACTGCTGGATTCCTGGGATCATCCTCCGGAATGTTCCTCTCCACCTTACCAACCAAGTCTGCACCTACATCTGCAGCCTTGGTATAGATTCCACCACCAACACGCCCAAAAAGGGCAACGGATGAACCACCAAGTCCATACCCAGTAATCGCTTCAAAAAGCCCCTCCCGCTCAGTCTTGTAGTAAATCTTAAAAAGATTGATAGCAATATATAGAACTAGCAGACCATCTGCAGCAAGAAGGAAACCCATCACGGACCCAGAACGAAAGGCAGCAAAAAAAAGCCTTGCCTACACCTTTCCTAGCTTCAAGGGTTGTGCGAGCATTAGCATAGGTGGCGATCTTCATGCCAAGATAGCCAGAAAGCACCGATGTAACCACCCCCAAAATGAACGCAACAGTGGTAAAAGCTACGGATATCGCTTTCTGGATCTCCGCGCATTTGATCATCGCATCAGCCCCATCAGGACCATCTTCCAACAGGTAGTCGTCACCGCCACTCTCGCTGGCCCTCGCTGGGGAAACGGAGATGCAGGAGACAATGTACCATTGGATTAGGGCAAATCCAATTCCGATGAGAGCAGCTACAGGTATGAGAATCTCCGTCCAGAGAAAAGGGAGGATCGTCATTTCGCGAGAGAGGACAAGCTGCGCTGCCCTCTCCTGGTAAAACTAGAGCTCCCTGGACTCAAAGAATTGTGCAAGCAGTCTTCCAGCCAGCTCAGTAGCCAGTGTAATAAGGGTTTCTCACACACTAATGGCGCTATAAATTCATACGCATCCCTCGCGCGTGTGGACAGTGGACGGTGACTGAAGAATGCAAGAATGTATCAATGAACAGGACCAGAATCTGCCAGTGCCATGACAGAGCTAATCCATTGAAGCTACAGACGTCCAACATTTCTGATGATGATGTGAAGGATATGGCTTTTCTGTTTTGACCCTAGTTCGTTGATGAAGATGAATAATCAAAGCATCTTTGAAACTTGCAGAAGAAACCCAAAGCAAAACTTAGTTACACATAATTAGAGAAATCTCAACAAAAGTAAAAGAAAAAATCAACATTATGACTAAAAGATTTTTGAAAACTACTCCTATCTTACTCGTGACTTGAAGAATCACCAGACATGGTGGATTAATCACCCAAAAAAGGGGATCTTCATCACACCAAAAAATGGATCATCACAACAAGTTATTGTAAATCTTGCAAGCCGCGAATGCTCACAAGAGCGTAATGAAATAAAGAACTCAAGAAATCGTCATGCAAAGCTTGCATACACGTCATCTTCACGTCATAAACCATCACGTAAGTGACAAGAGAACGCTCCCCGGCAACGGCGCCAAAAATTGTTGACGTTGTAGCATCACAACTCATACTTGTCAAACCAGGGAACATCTCATGAGACCCAAATGTTTGCGTAGAAGCACTCAGCAGACGTAATGGCGCTTCGTCAACATATGATTAACAACGTTATCAACAAGAAGATACAACATAAGCATCGCGAATGATACAACTAATCGTAATCACAAGTATAATAACGACGTAATCATACATCAACGTGTCACAAGCGTTCGACAAGAAGAGAACAAGCATGCATGCACATCATGACGATGAGAGAGCAAGAGTCTATCTACAAACTAGCATAATCTCATTACTTCTCAAAGAGCTCTCCCCAAAAGAAGAGGTGGAGACCTCTTTACATACAAAATGGCAAAAAAGCATGCTATGTGGGATTTCTCAACTGAAAGGAGAATGAATCCCACTTATTCTCTAGTGTGGCACTCACACACACCTATACAAGAGTGCTTTATTAACTAAATGAAAGGTAGAAAAAGGTACAAACGATGATGAAAATGAAGTGGATCCAAGAAATACATGTTGTATCCTTCAACAGTAGGGAAGTGAATTGATTCCCTCCAACAACCATTCCCACCTTCATTTGAATTCAAATTCAAGTTGTAAAAGTCGTGGAACACTCCTAGAGTCTATATAAAGACTTGGAATCACTTGTAAAATACATGGAAGCAATATACATACACTTGTGACCATCATTGTCTTGCTCCTTCAATTTTCTGCATCATCTTCTTCACCAACAGTAATCTTGCAGAGGCTGCTTCTCTCTCCTCAGAGCTCCAAATTGAGTACAAGAGGACTCATTGGAAAGGTATTAGTGTCTAGTTTATGCCTGTAAATTTTCAAAGCATTTGGTTCAGCAGATTTGGAGAAATATCAGTTTTTCTGCTTCGGGGTCAATCTCTGCATATTCCTGAAAAATAGGAAGTACCACCGGTGAATGTCGTATTCATTCCTATAGCATATTTTGCTTATTCCTTATATTTTTGTGCATTCCATACACTCAACCTATGTGTATGACTCCCATAAAAGGATTTTTTCTAATTGTAATCACGCTGGTCGCTATGGGCATTTGAAGTTCATTGTCTCTTCCATAGATAGTAAGTTTTTTGAGCTAGTCGACCCGCAAACCTATCTGTTTTGTATCAACTCATTCTTCTTTATGTCCAAGGTACATAGTGTGTTTCTTTGCACTTATAGCATGCCTATAAGGTCTATTTGAGTCTCCAAAAGCTCAAGGGCTGGTCTTGTGCTGGTTGGCTTGAGCAAACTTCATCGCTTCGAAACGCACTTTTCTACCTTCGACAAGCTTCTCCAAGTTTCTTTCAATAGGTATGTATCTTTTCATACCAAGCACATTGTGCTTGCTTTAAACCATATAATGCCTTCTTCAACTTGCACATTTCCAAGTTTTTGTGCCCTTTTTGCACAAAGCCACCATTCAAAAATGTAGTTTTAATGTCCAATTGATGTACATTCTAGCCATGATGAGCTACTAGTGCACATATGCTATGACCAATAGTCATTTGGCATGTAGGTGCAAAGGTCTCATCAAAATCAATGCCTCTTTCCTACGCATAACCCTTTGCAACAAGCTAGCCTTATACTTATCAAATGTTCCATCAGGCTTATGCTTCAGCTTGTATACCCACTTAGTGCCAGGAGGCAAGTCACATAAAGACCAGGTACCATTCTTCATTATAGCATCATACTCAGATTGCATACCATCCAATTTTCAAGATTTTGTGCTTCATCAAATGAAGTAGGCTCATTCTCATCACAAAGATTAGAGGTTTCCATAGCATAGCAATCTAATGCAAAAGAGGCACTATAAGAGCCTAAACAAGTACGATATGAAAGAGGTGCATCTAATTTGATGTCATGCAAAGTCTGCACCAACCATTTTGGCATAGTTTTTGCCTCCTCAATGTCAGCTCTCTCATCAACAAGTGCATCAAGTAAATCTACATCAGAAGTGGAATGATTTATGCTAGACAAACAAAAACACACAGGTGAGTAATAGATGGCTTATGATCATGCCAAGCCTCACATGGAGTGATAGACTTCAATGCTTTAGTGGGACATATGCTAAGTACATATGTTGCACATAATGGCCTCAAGCCAAAAACTATGTGGTAAAGCCTGACTCTTGACCATACAACTCGCCATCTTCATGAGTGACCTATTCTTTCGTTCAACAACTCCATTCTGTTGAGGTGTATATGACATTGTACACTGACGTTTTATCCCATGTTCAGCCGAACTTCGGACTTTGCTTTCAATGGAGATACCCATGTATGCTTGGAAAAATCATCAATGAAAGTCATGAATTAAAGATAGATTCCAAAAGACGGTGTTTGTATAGGACCACATACATCACTATGTACAAGCTGCACTTTCTGAGTAGCTCGAACTGAACCATCTTTTGGGAAGGATGAATGTTGCATTTTGCCCAAAATACAGCCTTCACAACACATGTTTTCCGGGTGCCTCAAGGTTGGGCAAAGAGGACACCATTTCAGATTTTTGTAGGTGTAGGAAACTAGCAAAATTTAGATGACCAAAGCGTGCATGTCAAAGCTTTGCATCTAGCATAGCCTGAGAATCATGTATTGCACATGTTGAATCATTCACAGATTTTTCATAGTCTATGAGCTTATACAACACACGACATAAAATGCCAGAAGCAATAATCACATCACCATTTGATAGATCATGAATTGTACATCTATCATCAACAAATTTCACAACCAAGCCAATCTTGGCTAAAGTTGAAACTGATAACAAATTCTTCTTGATCCCTGACAGAAATAGAGCATCCGATAATGTGAAAGAACTACGATCAACAGTAGTCAAAATGATCTTACCAACTCCCATGATAGGATAAGAGGAATTGTTGTGCATGTGACAGTATTCCTTATAGGGGGCAAGCTCGAGTGAAGTGAAGAAACTGCGCTTGAAATCTAGTCAATGCATAAACATGTCCATTTGAGAGACAAAAAACTAAAACATCAAATGCATCTCCATCATCATGAAGATTCAACCGTAAATGTTCTTCCATGAGAGTGGAAATAGGTTTGCAATCTTCAAGAAAAAAACATAGCAATAATGTGCCAATGTATTTTTTTTTTCAAAGAGGAAGTTTGAGTGGACACAAAGTTATCTACCCATCAAGTTGCATAATCTTGATGCCCAAATAATGATGCAAATGCACCAAATTTGACATCTCCAAGGAGGAATGCAAATCGACCTTAAATTCAGTAGTATGCTTCTCATTCGGAACAACGAGTAGCATATCATCAACATATACAACAATAATTAGGAGCACATAATTTGCATGATTAACATATAATGTGCTCTTATTCGGAGTATTCTCAAATATTAACATATAATGTGCTCTTATTTAGACTATTCTCAAATCCATGTGCTAGCAAGTAGGCATGTATCTTTTTATGCCAATCACATAGTGCATGCTTCAAACCATATAATTTCTTTTTCAACCTACACACTTTGTTTTCATGCCCTTTATTCACAAAACCATGGGGTTGAAATACATAATTTTCTTCATGTAAATTACCATTCCAAAATGTAGTTTTAATGTTCAAATGATGTACATTCAACCATCCAAAATGTAGTTTTAATGTTCAAATGATGTACATTCAACCATAATGAGTTGCAGGTGCACAAATGCTACAACCGGTGTCATTTGACACAAGGGAGAAAAGGTCACATCAAAATTAACACCCTCCTCTTGAACATAACCTTTGGCAACAAGCCTAGCCTTATACTTATCAACTATTCCATCTTGCTAACTTTTCAACCTTTATACCCATTTAATGCCAATGGGCTTTTTGCTTGGAGGCAAATCACATAAAAACCAAGTACCATTCTTCATAACAACATCATATTCTAATTGCATAACAAACATCCAATTTTTTGAATTTTATGTTTCATCAAAAGAAATAGGCTCATTCTCATCATAAAGACTAGAGACAACCATTCTATAAAAATATGATGCAAATTAAGCATTATGAGAACTTGAATGAGTGTGATATGACAAAGCTCCATCTAACTTGATATGTCCCAAAGTTTGCACTAACAATTTAGTCATAGTTTTTGCCTCTTTTATGTTAGCTCTCTAATGAATAAGTTCATCATGTAAATGTGCGTTAAAAATAGAATGATTTGCTTCATCATTTGAAACCTATAAAGGTTGAGAAATCACCTCACCAAGAGTAGTATTTGATTATACACCTATAAAAAGAGGCAGCGAAGTGTCATACACATCCTTAGAGGCTGAGTGATGTCTACTTAGTGCATGAATCTAAGGTCTGAATTGCATCTTCCACAAAAACAATGTCACTACTAATTGGAATGCATTTAGTATGTGGATGATACAAACAATAACTTCGCTTTCAGAATTGGACCATGATTACATGTTCTTCTGCTTTATGGAATGCCATTAATGGCGAAACATTTTGGAGAATTTGAAAGAAAAGATGCACGATCAACTTCGACTAACAACCCAAAGAGTGGTCAATAGAGGAACCCCTTGGTTGTTTAGGTAGAAAAATCCATGATTATAAAAAGTCTCCCCATTTTAAGCACCACATGGTGGTCATTTTAGAAAACAACAAGCTTGAAAACAAGTGAGTCCCCGATGAAGGGAATAAAGTTATCAACGTTTTTGTAACTCTCTAATCTTCTTATAAATTTTCCTTGTTCATAATTTAAAATCTGTTTTGCAAAAAAAAAAAGCGATCTTCTACTTGCAAAACAGATTATAGAGGATAAAAACTCTTTTACTAACCCTAGAGGATAAAGACTCTTTTAATCACTTTAGTCTAGAGGATAAAGGCTCTTTTACTAACCCATTTTGTCACTTTTAAAACAGATTATAGAAGATAAAGACTCTTTTGCTAACCCATTTGGTCACTTTTAGGTATTATATAAAACCACATAACCAAGCCTTTCTCACTATTTGACCTATTTCAAACCCTCTCAATAGACAAAGCAGTCGTAGTGACTGCATTCCATGTAATTCGACCTTGAAGATCAAGGCTGCTTGAAAGCACACATAGAAACAGGACTTCAGAGTTTGGTCCATGAAGTAAGTCGAAGAGACGGTGACTCGCAGATCCATCAGAGATGATGAACGAAGGAATGAGATAAGACCAAGGAATGGCGATGTTGAAAGCATACCCACGCAACTTGCAGCTGCATGAAGCGGTCCAACTGTCATGAGTCATGAGCAGAGAGGCGAGAGTGAGCGAGGAAAATTCACGTCAAACAGTCGAGCATCGCCCCTCTGACCTGGCCAAACACGTTCTCTCTCTTCTGTGTGCTTAATTCTGCAGCTTTCGACCTTCACTCATTTGGGTATCGCCCACCTCTCGCTGAGTCCCGTCCCTTTCTCTCTTGCTGGACGCATCTGCTAACTAGGGTGCACGCTTGGTCTCTCTGCTTTCGTTTCTCACTCCCCCGGTTTGGTTTCGACAAGTCGCTGGCTTCCCTCTCCCTCCGTCTCTCTTTTCTGTACAGGGCATTGCATCATCTCCTTCCCCATATCGCCTCCCTCCTACCGCCCTGACTTCCTTGCTCCCCTTCAAGCCAGAGGCATGCCGGTTGCCCCGTCCTTCTTCTCTTCCTTACGGCAGGCCTTGCACCACTCCTCTCACCCCAATCCCTCAGCTGTGGCGCCCGACCCGCCTGCCCTCTCTGTCTCGTCCTCCTCCCCGCCCGATCCGCAGCGTCTTGAGTTCTATGAACTTTTCGAGTCGAACCTGGCGATGCGTCTCTCTTCCCTGTTACCCGGGGACGACTCCCCCTTGTTGGCAATGGGCTTCATGAAACAAGCATTGCAAGTGCTGGTCGCGACGCAAAACGATCTTCAGCTTCTTGTGCCTTCGCATCGGAATCCGCTCTCCAGCGCTCATGTGCGGATGATGGAAGAGTTTCTTGACAGAAGCATCAAGCTGTTGGATGTTTGCAGAGACATCAAGGGACAAGTTATGGATGTGGAGGATTTCAAAGGTACGCTTCAGGCCGTAATTTCATGTCTCTCTACCAAGAATGGCAGTCATTTACACATAGCTCAAGTGGTAAGGGCGAGAAAAGCTATTACCGAACTTTTACCCCGGATGGAGGCTGTTAGGATCGAAGAGGGTCCCGTCCATCAGTGCCGATCTTTCCGTTTCAGACAAAGAGATAGTGGAGTAGGAGATTCAGGGCCAGATGCGCCGCATAGATGGAGATCTTGGCATGGAAGCGTTCGATTATCGGGGCATTCGTCAGGGTCCAATTCTCCTGCGTCACAGTCCTCTCGTCATCTGCAAGCCATATGGTCCGAGCTCGTCGTCCCCAGAATGGCTCCTGGAGATATTGAGGAAAACCTCTGCGCCGCGGTGTATGCCTTCAATGTGCTCGCCATATTCGTTCTTGGCGTTCTCATCGTAGCCCTTCCTAGCCTCAACAAGACTTATGTCCCGCCCTTTGTGCATCCCCGAACCTTCTTGTGGGCTACTCCACTCTCTCAGCTACAAGCAAAGTTTCACGAGGAGCTCAAACGTAGGTCAAAGAAGGGGATCACTAATGGAGGTATGTGGGAACTCGATCAGATTGCCACCATCATGCAGAGATTAATTGAGCTTACAGAAGACGAGGATTGCACCTTGGGAGAGAAGGTAAAAGAGGAGGTCAAGTATCTTGTGAAGCAGCTTAAGCAGCATGTGGATGAGCTGGACAGAGATTTAGCCTATCTTTACACACAGTTGATGGATTTCTACAATCGTATTATCTCGTCTAGAATGGAGGTCATGGATATGCTTAGCAAATTCAAACCTTAATCTGAGAATCTCTTTGTGGTTGTTGGTAAAGTTGTTGATGGTTGGGCCGTTGGTGTCGTAATGATTTATTGATACTCCCAAAATAGTGGTTGGATTATCCATTGCTGTAAGGGCCGAACCTCTCAACATGGAGTAAAATGATAACCTGCTATGCAGTAACTGTCCTCCACATCATACAGCAAATCAAGCTGAGGTCAAAGAGATGGCTGTGGGGCCAGTCTTTCGTGCTCCTTTTCTACAGCCTTTGCTCGAAACTCGGTGCTTTTCTTTTGATATTAGAGCCTGTGCTTTGATTAGCACAAGAAAATGTGGTATTCTACATTTGGTTGCATGGGTTTTTTGCTCAGGTGATTATGGACATAAACTGTAACTTCATGTGAATTCTGCAGTCAGCTGCCATTTGTGAATTCTATCTACCTCTGACTAAATCGGTCTTCTGATTTTGGTTTGCTACATAGAATGCATTGTTCAGAGAACATTATGTGTGTTACTATTTTTATTTCAAGTTTACAGCAACGTAAAGTTTTGATGCGTATAGTGTATATTATATTACAGTTACTCGTTAATTCTGGTTATTGTAGGACAAAACTCATGCAGAAAGGGCACCAGGAAACTGTGTTGAAAGGTCTTCTTCTCATGGTTCATGCCTACGGCTTCTTGTCGATTATATGAAGATCAATTTGAGACACTAACCATGTCTTTATAACGGTATGACTCATTTGTAAGTTGGTTGACATGATGGATCTTGTGATATCCGTGCCGAGTCTGAACCAATGACCATGGTTTGGGTCCAGGCAGCAAGGGGGATTTTGTCTGTTAATGTCTCAATCGGAGATGGGAGCTTACTGTTTTTAATCTGATAACTTATCTGCATATGTAGGTTTGTAGGCATGTCAAGTCTGCCAATATCAGTGCTCGATTTGAGCCAGTGACTATGTCTTTGTACAGGCACGGCCCATTTATTAGTTGGTTGACATGATGGATCTGGTGATAGCAGTGCTGAATTTGAAACAATGACCATGGCTTTGGTCAAGGCAAGCAAGAGAAAATTTTGTTCAATAATAGGTGGCTGGTAGTTTATGACCTACTTCTAGAGGGAATACCAGTTTTGAGCAAAGTGATTTTTGAACAAGGCTTCCACAGCTGCCTGTCTATGGACTTTGTTTGTGGAAATATTTTTGTCATTGGAACAAATGTGACTTGGTATCCTCTGAGTACTTTTGCAATGATGGAGCAGAGATGATGGAACAGACAAGCATTTGGCAGTGTCATTGGTCATGAAGAAGACAAATGAGGGACTATACATGTGAAAGCAGATGCATGCATGAATGTATGATTTAAGATTGCGTGAATGTGGGTATGGATTGTGGCGATTCAGAGGGTTCGCCTTATGTTTGGCTTGTCTGTCAGTTTACTAGGAAAGACCTACAAGTGGAGAGGTAGCTGTGGTATTACTTATGCTTTTGTGTCCTATATTTATATATATATATTTAGTTGTCAAACTCTTTTAGCATTGGCTAGTATTGGGTGACTTCAATGCTCGATACAGGCCCTGCTGACATCTTTTGGTTGACTATTGTAGTGAAGTAAAGAGTCTGTAAGTTTTAAGTTGTCATTATCTTGTCATCTTTATCATCCTGTACGTTCTGCAATGTCAACCCTCTTACTGCAAGTGCCATTTGGGAGGCTTTCATAGACTGTACTTGAGTATCCTAGTCTCCCACGATAAATTTGGTGGTCAGCTAAACAATGAACCTGAGGCACCACTGGACCCTGCTCCTTCCCCCGATCCATCGACTCATCTGAAAGCATTCAATATATTTATAATTGAGGGTCCTTGATTTGTATGCTGTTGTATCTAGTGGTCAACTGAGTACTTTATGGTGGGATCCCTCTATCCCCTATCTCAAAGAGAAAAACTTGACTGTCCATTTAATCTCTCTCTCTCTCTCTCTCTCTCTCTCTCTTAATCTCTCTCTCTCTCTCTCTCTCTCTCTCTCTCTCTCTCTCTCTCTTTTCTCTCTCTATCTCTTCCTCTCCCAACAGAATGCCTCTCCTTTTTCTATCTTCCTACAAAAAGTTCTGCAGATAAAGGAGAAGAATCATTCTGCATGTTTTTTTTAATGTGAATCATTTACTTGGACAAATGCTATAGGGCAAGAAACGCAGCTTGCTTTAATAGTGTTCCACATTTTGAAATGACGTAATCATTCAGATCCGCTAGCTTTCTCCTACAGGAAGCTGGTGGAAAGGTATTCACTGCGTAGCCCTCAAAGAGCTCTACAAGGTACAAGCATGGAGAGGAACAACATATATCTATTTTCTACAATGTTTATTCCTTATCCATTTTTTCAATCTTCTTACATGCCTATGTATGGCTTCAAAAGCCATAACTTTGTGTGATGTTGGATTTATGATGCATTTAATTGAAGAGCTTTGAAATATAAAATAGCCTATGTATTGAAATGAAGTAAACTTATTGTTTTTCTAGCTCTTCGTAGGTTGAGGAGTTCTATGAGGATTCTAACATCCTTTTCTCCAAGTCATGACTTGTCAGTTGAGGGCATATTTTGACTTCTTGCTTTTTGAAGGGCATAATGGACTCAAACAGCAGGTCAGATGATCATTTTCAAGTCTAACAATTATTTGTCAAGGTGGAAAAAAAGTGAAAAGGAGCTGAAAATTTGTTTTACAAAGCCAATTTGTGGCCATTTTTGGCGTCTTTTGAAGTGGTTCTGGTTTCATGGAAAGTTATTTATGCGGGTCAAGCTTCTTTCAATTTTAATTCACATCTCACTTGCTAAACATTTGGAGATTCAAAATGAAGCAAGGAAGTCTTAAGATTTGGTTTTCGTTCGATTTGAATTGATTTTTATTAGTGCTTTTCAAATTGGAGTTAGCTTTTTCAAAGGACGAAAGTACGCACATGGATAGTGGGATCATTAAAATGCCAAAAATTTCTTACGTTTACACACTTATGGGTTACGTAAATGATAAAATGCTGAGAGTTGGAGACATACAGTTTAAGTGAATTTCTTACAAGTAGGTAACATGAGCTTTTCATGGAGAGCATAAGTAGCATATAAAGTCTTCTTCACTCTCTAATTGTATCTTTAGCACTGATGAGAGTGTTGGAGTAGACGTCTGTGAAAGCACGCGAACAGCACAAGGAAGAGAAAGAAGCTTGGAGCACAACACACAATATTGAATGTATTTCCACTAGAATGTACAAAGATAAGTAACCCATTAGGGCTATAGGCGTATATACAAGTCGGGGAAAAAAAAACCTCCTAAAGAGTGAAAAAAGTGCCCCAACGGTCCTAGAGTGTTCACCCACATCACTACCTAAATATATCAAGAAATCTCCCTTGGGAGTGATGTGGTGAACAAGGAGCTAGCACTCATGTATAAGGAAGTGCCAAGCTATGTGGAATCAATCCACAAAATGAAGTAAGTCCAAAGCTTTGTGGAAAGCTTCAAACTTCTCCCTAGGAAGAGCCTTCGTGAAAAGGTCTGCAATGTTCTGCGTGGGCACATATGCCAAGCTATCTCTCTCGTTGAGAACCTCTCCCTGACATCATGATAATGCACCTCAATGTGCTTAGTACGAGCATGGAACAGAGGGTTCCTCGCAATTACCAATGCACTTTGATTGTCAGTGAAGATGGTGGTGGCAGAAGACTGACCAACACCCAAATCAGCCATAAGACGATTGAGCCACACACACTCAACAGTCGTTGTGAAAGCTTCCCTATACTCAGCCTCACAATTGGAAGTGGCCACAATAGGCTGCTTCTTGCTCAGCCAAGATATGCATGAGCTACCAAGCATGAAGCAAAAACCACTAGTGGAGACACGAGTGTCATAGAAATCAGCACAGTCAGAGTCAGAAAAAGCATGCAAATCTAGCGATAGTGATCCCCCCTTGGGATAAAACAATCCAAGTAGTCGGGCACCATCAAGTAGCGAAAGATGCGCTTAACCCCTGCCAATGCTTGACACTTGGGCAATGCATAAACTTGCTCATCTGTGAGACATCAAACTAAATATCTTGCTGAGTAATGCATAAGTAAATCAAGCATCCAACAGCTTGCTGATAGAGAATAGCATCAAATGCATCTCCAACATCATGAAGACTCAATCTTAAACTTGTCTCCATAGGAGTGGCAATAGGTTTACAGTCTTCAAGGCCAAAATGTTGCAATAATGTGTCAATATATTTTGTTTGAAACAAAGCCATTCCACCATCAATGTGCATGAATTGAATGCCAAAATAATGATGCAAACACCCCAAATCAGACATCTCAAATGAGGCATGCAAGTTAGCCTTGAAATCAACAATATGCTTCTCATGAGGACCAATGAGCAACATGTCATCAACATACACAACAATGATCAGAAGCATATCATTAGCATGCTTAACATGTAAGGTGCTTTCAGTTGGACTATTCTCAAAACCATGTGCAATCAGATAGGCATGTATCTTTTAATACCAAGCATGTGGTGCTAACTTTAAGCCATATAATGCCTTCTTTAACCTGCACATTTGGTTTTCATGCCCTTTCTGCACAAAGCCACAAGGCTGAAAAACATACACTTCTTCATGCAAATCACCATTCAAAAATGCTGTTTTAATGTTTAACTGATGTACATTCCGATCATGATGAGCTGTAAGTGCACAGATGCTACGAACATTAGTCATTTGGCAAGCAGGTGCAATGGTTTCATAAAAAACAATGCCTCTTTCGTATGCATAACCCTTTGCAACAAGCCTAACCTCATACTTGTCAATTGTTCCATTAGGTTTACGCTTTAGCTTGTATACCCACTTACTGCGAATGGCCTTCTTGCCAGGAGGCAAGTCGCATAAAGACCAGGTACCATTTTTCATGATAGCATCATATTCAGATTGCATTGCAACCATCCGATGTTTAGAATTTTATGCTTCATCAAACGAAACAGGTTCAGTCTCATCACAGAGACTAGGTGTAGCCATAGCATAGCAATCTGATGCAAAAGATGCACTATGAGAGCCTGAACAAGTATGGTATGACAGAGGTGCATCTAATTTATTGTCACGAAAAGTCTGCACTAGCCATTTTGGCATAGAAAAGAGCAAACGTGAGGAATAATGGCATGTTTGACAAACAAGGCTATCAATGCATGTGCCTGAGTATCTCTGCCATCCTAACGAATTTGTTGTGCAGTAGGTGCAACAGAAACCACAACATGAATAGGAATATGAAGAATATCAGCATCTTCAATGCCATCTGCGTCAACTTCAATACCTATATTTGTAGGTGTAATAGGACGTTTTTCAATACCCTGCATAATGTTCCACAGTCCTTTTGCAACCAATACATGTAGCATCATATAATCCCACAATGGGTAATTGGTACCGTCCGACTTATCCTCAATAGCCAACATAAAGAATATATCACTGCTTTCAACCATGGCCACTGACTATAATACCTTGATGCAAAAAATGTTGATATATTTAGGTAGTGATGTGTGTGAACACTCTAGGACTGCCGGGGCACTTTTTTCCCTCTTTAGGAGGTTTTTTTCCCCCGGCTTGTATATACGCCTATTGCCCTAATGGGCTACTTATCTTTGTACATTCTCTAGTAATACATTCAGTATTGTGTGTTTGTGCTCCAAGATTCTTCTTCTTCCTTGTGCTGTTCGTGTGCTTCCGTAGACGTCTATCTTCAACAATTGGTATCAGAGCAGGTCATCGCTTCTTCTAGGGCGCCGTCCACACTCCTCCGTTTGCAGTCTCAGATTCGCACGAAATTTGGTGAGCATACTCAAGGTGTTTCCGAGATCAAAACAGCTTCGTTCTGTGGTGCCGAAATCACGATCTGAGCTCGTTTCGGCCTCCGAATGCACTAACGTAGCGCTTGTGCAGGCTATTTCGTCCTTTTGTGCCAAAGGTATATACCAGTTTCTGTTCGCCAGTTTAAGCGTCTCGAAGTCTGCTACAGGTCTAGCAGAACTCGTCTGGGCAGTTCCGTTCAACTTTTTGAGATACAATCAATTTTCTGCATCAAGGTATTTTAGTCACTGGCCATGGCTGAAAGCAGGGATGTATTCCGTATGTTGGCTGTTGAGGATAAGTTGGATGGTACCAACTACCCATTATGGGCTTATATGATGCGACATGTACTGGTTGCAAAAGGATTGTGGAACATTGTGCAGGGTGTTGAAATACGTCCTGTTACACCTGTAATGACAGGTACTGCAAATACAGGTGTTGGAGCTGATGAAGATGGTATCGAAGATGATATTCCGCAGATTCCTGTTCGTGCTGCTGTTTCTGTTGCACCTACTGCAGAGAAGATTCGTTGGGATGGCAGAGATGCCCAGGCACATGCATTGATAGCTTTGTCTGTCAAACGTGCCATTATTCCTCACATACGCTCTTGCAGAACAGCTAGGGATGCTTGGGATACACTTACCACATTGTACCAAGCTAGGAATGAGGCTCGTGTTGCTTATCTCCAAAAACAGTTGGAGAGTGAGCACATGAATGAAGGTGATTCTATGGACAATTTCCTCATGAAGATCAAAGATTTGAAGGAACAGTTGATTTCTGCTGATGAGGTTATACCAGATAGCTCACTTGTGCAGACCGTTCTGAATGGTCTTCCTGACTCATATCAGAGTTTTGCTTCTACTCTTCGGTTGATGATGAAAGGCAATCCGAATGCCTTATCATTTGAGGAGTTAGTCTCTGTTCTGTTGCAAGAAGATCAGTCAAGGCAGAACAGGTCCATTATGCGTGTTGCAGATCAAGCTTTCCTGGCTAGTCAGAAGGGCAAAGGAAAATGGAGCTCTTCTACTAGTAAGCAGAAATCTGGAAATGCTGCACAATCGAAGAACCAGGATAAAGATGAGAAGAAATCAGAAAAGCAGAAATTGTTCTGCAAGTACTGTAAAGGAAATGATCATATTATAAAGAACTGTCCAAAACTGGCTGCTAAAGAGGCAAAGAAGAAAGAGGCTGGAATGGTTGTTGCAGAGACCTCTACACCAAAAACAGAGTCTGCAAATCTTGTGCAGGAAGAAGAATGGGCGTTTACTAATGTCTGCAGTTTTGACCCATCTTCTCATGATCAGTGCATGTCTGCAGTAGACTCAGATGTTTGGTACTTTGACAGTGGGGCGACCAAACATATTACCTCGCAGCGCAGTTTCTTCTCTTCACTCGAGCCTTCCCCTATAGGGAATATTGTCACATGCTCCAATAACTCCTCTTATCCTATAATGGGAGTTGGTAAGATCATTCTGACTACTGCTGATGGTAGTTCTTTCACTTTGTCAGATGCTTTATTTGTGCCAGGGATAAAAAAGAACCTGTTATCAGTTTCTGCATTAGCCAAGATTGGCTTGGTTGTGAAATTCGTTGATGACAGGTGTACAGTCCATGATCTCTCTAATGGTGATGTGATTATTGCTTCTGGCATCTTATGTCGTGGGCTGTATAAGCTCATAGACTATGAAAGATCTGTGAATGATTCGGCATGTGCAGTTCATGATTCTCAGGCTATGTCAGATGCAAAGCTTTGGCATGCACGCTTTGGTCATCTGAATTTTGCTAGTTTGTTACGCCTGTAGAAATCTGAAATGGTGTCCTCTTTGCCCAAACTTGAGGCACCTGGAAAACATGTTTGTGAAGGCTGTATTTTGGGCAAAATGCAGCGTTCTTCCTTTCCAAAAGATGGTTCAATTCGGGCTACGCAGAAATTGCAGCTTGTACATAGTGATGTCTGTGGTCCTATGCAGACACCCTCTTTTGGAAATTACCTTTTCTTCGTGAATTTCATTGATGATTTTTCCAGGCATGCATGGTTATATCCACTCAAAGCAAAGTCCGAAGTGTTCATGTGCTTCAAACAGTTTTTGGTTTTGGCTGAAAATCTGTCAGCATGTAAAATGGGCACCCTCCGTTTTGATCGAGGAGGGGAATATATGTCTTCAGATTTTAATGCATTTCTTGCTCAATGTGGGATAAAACACTAGTGTACAGTGCCGTATACACCTCAATAGAATGGAGTTGCTGAACGAAAGAACATGCCACTCATGGAGATGGCGAGGTGCATGGTCAAAAGTCAGGCTTTACCACATAGTTTCTGGCTTGAGGCTGTCATGTGTGCAGCATATGTACTGAACATGTGTCCCACTAAAGCGTTGCAATCTATCACTCCATATGAGGCTTGGCATGACCGCAAGCCATCTGTTGCTCATCTGTGTGTTTTTGGTTGTTTGGCATATGCATTAGTGCCTGAACAACATCGCAGAAAATTGGATGATAAGGCAGTAAAATGTATTTTTGTTGGGTACAGTTCTGAAAGTAAAGGCTATCGTCTGTATCATCCACAGAATAAATGCATTCTGGTTAGCCGTGATGTTGTCTTTGTGGAAGATGCTATTCAGCCATTGCTTTCATGTACTAAGGAGACATCTGTTAGCTCCAAAGACATGTATGATACTTTGATGCCTCTTTTTACAAGTGGACAAGCTAGTGCTGGTCCTAATGAGGCAACTTCTCAGCCTTTGCAGGTTTCATATGATGATGCAGATCATTCCATTTCTGGTGCAGATTTATATGATGCACTTGTTGATGAGAGAGCTGATATTGAGCAGGCAAAAACTATGCCAAAATGGCTGGTGCAGACTTTGCGTGACAGCAAATTAGATGCACCTTTGTCATATCGTAGTCGTTCAGGCTCTCATAGTGCCTCCTTTGCATCAGATTGCTATGCTATGGCTGCATCTAGTCTCTGTGATGAGAATGAGCCTGTTTCTTTTGATGAAGCACAAAATTTAGAAAATTGGATGGCTGCTATGCAATCTGAATATGATGCTATAATGAAGAATGGTACATGGTCTTTATGTGACTTGCCTCCTGGCAAGAAGGCCATTGGCACTAAGTGGATATACAAGCTGAAGCGTAAACCTGATGGTACAGTTGACAGGTATAAGGCTAGGCTTGTTGCAAAGGGTTATGCGCAGGAAAGAGGCATTGATTTTGATGAGACCTTTGCACCTACATGCCGTATGACTACTGTTCGGAGCATTTGTGCACTTGCAGCCCATCATGGTTGGAATGTACATCGGTTGGACATTAAAACAACATTTTTGAATGGTGACTTGCATGAAGAAGTGTATGTTTTTCAGCCCCGTGGCTTTGTGTAGAAAGGGCATGAAAACCAGGTGTGCAGGTTAAAGAAGGCATTATATGGTTTAAAGCAAGCACCACGTGCTTGGTATGAGAAGATACATGCCTATCTGATTGCACATGATTTTGAGAACAGTCCAACTGAAAGCACCTTATATGTTAAACATGCTAATGATGTGCTTCTGATCATTGTTGTCTATGTAGACGACATGCTGCTCACTGGTCCTATTGAGAAGCATATTGCTGATTTTAAGGCTGATTTGCATGCCTCATTTGAGATGTCTGATTTGGGGCATTTGCATCACTATTTGGGCATTCAATTTATGCACGTTGATGGTGGAATGGCTTTGTGTCAAATGAAATATATTGACACATTATTGCAGCATTTTGGCCTTGAAGACTGTAAGCCTATAGCCACTCCTATGGAGACAGGTTTACGATTGAGTCTTCATGATGCTGGAGATGCATTTGATGCTGTTCTCTATCAGCAGGCTGTTGGATGCTTGATTTACTTATGCATTACTCGGACAGATATTCAGTTTGCTGTCTCAGAAATGAGCAGGTTTATGCATTGCCCAGGAGTCACGCATTGGAAAGCGGTTAAGCGCATCTTTCGCTACTTGAGTGGTACTCGGCTACTTGGGTTGTTTTATCCCAAGGGGGGATCACTACCGCCAGATTTGCATGCTTTTTCTGACTCAGATTGGGCTGGTTGCTATGACACTCGTGTGTCCACCAGTGGTTTTTGCTTCATGCTTGGTAGCTCATATATATCTTGGTTGAGCAAGAAGCAGCCTACTGTGGACACTTCCAGTTGTGAGGCTGAGTATAAGGCAGCTTTCACAACGACTGTTGAGTGTGTGTGGCTTAGACGCCTTATGGCTGATTTGGGTGTTGGCCAATTTTCTGCCACCACCATCTTCACTGACAGTCAGAGCGCATTGGTAGTTGCGAGGAACCCTGTGTTCCATGCTCGCACTAAGCACATTGAGGTGCATTATCACTATGTCAGGGAGAGGTTCTCTGCTGGGGAGATCAGCTTGGCATATGTGCTCACGCAGGAGAACATTGCAGACCTTTTCACGAAGGCTCTGCCTAGGGAGAAGTTTGAAGCTTTCCGCAAAGCTTTGGGCTTACTTCCTTTTGTGGAGTGATTTCCACATAGCTTGGCACTTCCTTATACATGAGTGCCAGCTCCTTGTTCACCGCATCACTCCCAGGGGGGATTTGTTGATATATTTAGGTAGTGATGTGTGTGAACACTCTAGGACTGCCGGGGCACTTTTTTCCCCCTTTAGGAGGTTTTTTTCCCCCGGCTTGTATATACGCCTATTGCCCTAATGGGCTACTTATCTTTGTACATTCTCTAGTAATACATTCAGTATTGTGTGTTTGTGCTCCAAGATTCTTCTTCTTCCTTGTGCTGTTCGCATGCTTCCGCAGACGTCTATCTCCAACAAAAAAATGATTGTATCTAAAAATGTTGAACAAGATAAGCCTGACGAGTTCTGCTAAACCTGTAGCAGACTTCGAAATGCTTATACTGGGGAACCAAAACCTATGTATATCTTTGGCACAAAAAGATGAAATGGCTACACAAGCACTATGATAGTGGATCGAAGGCTGAAATGAGCGCAATTTCAACACGACAAAACAAAGTAGTTTTGATCTCCTAATCACCCTAAGTATGCTCACCAAATTTCATGCGATTTTGAGACTGTGTCCAGAGGGGTGTCGATGACGCCCTAGATGAAGCGACGACCTGCTCTGATACCAATTGTTGGAGTTAGACATCTACGAAAGCACACAAAAAACACAAGGAATTAGGGCTATAGGCGTATATACAAGCGGGAAAAAAAAACCTCCTAAAGAGGGAAAAAAGTGCCGTAGCGGTCATAATGTGTTCACACACATCACTACCTAAATATATCAACAGAGAACTCAACCGGTTACCCGAGACTCATTTTGCCCATTTGAGATGATTCTCGACTTCTTTCTACCCTGATCATGTCTAATTCAAAAGAAAATAGGATCTCAATAGGCATTCCATAATGGAGACCATGGATAATACAAGGAAAAATTTCCTTAAATATCTCAATCACAAGAGTTTAGGGGGCATGATATCCAATCATGCTGAAATCACCTTGTATGCGAAGCATGCAAGTGAGATATTATTCATCACTCTATTTTATTTTCATGATATGTTGATTATTGGTTCCACTAAGGCAAATATTGTTGAATGGAAGACTAAATCTCATACCTGTTTAAGAATGTCAGATCTTGGAATTTTGAATAATTATTTGAGCATTCAATCTATGTATGTATGAGGATGTAGTCATTTCTTTGTGTCAAACAATTAGACTCTAGCTTATTGCAATGTCTTGGGTTTGAGGGTTGTAAAATCATTATTGCACCCACAAATAGATATTTATGACTGAGTCTTCATGATGTTATAGATGCATTTGATGTTTTCCTGTATTAGCAAGCTATTCGATTCTTGTCTTATGTATTAAAATGCTTAATACTTGATTTTCTATAATCTAAATGAGCAAGTTTATGCATAGTCCAAGTCTCATTATTTGGTGGGAAATCATGAAAATGTTTCAATTTAAATCGTGCATAGTAGTTTGGTTTGTTTTGTCACTATGGGGAACTAATATAATCAACTTTACATACTTTTCTATACTTTTATTGGGTTGGATTGTTCGAATATCATATGCAATCTTTCCTAGTTTCTTGCATCAAGACACTTTTGACTATAAAATTGGAAGCATCCATAAAAACATGAAATGATTATAAAACTAGAAGCATCCATAAAAACATAAAATGGCTTATCCGATTCAAGAGCTTGCAAAAGAGCTTCACAAGTGAGAAGGGTCTTAAATCGAGTAAGACGCAAATCATACTCAAGGATCTAATCAAATTGTCTCAAAGGAAAATGTGCAAGTTTTTAGAGGGATAGCGATGTGGATTAGAAATCGCAAATGTCATCCTTAACAATGAATCTAACCTAAGAATTAAAAAACCTCCTCATGGGTTTTTGGTATGAGAGCTTAGAAAACCATAGTGACTTTGTCTATGTCAATGGATATGCCATCTTGTGGAATAAGGTGCCTAGAAACTTAACGCTCTAGACTCTAAATACACTTAACCATGTTTATGCATTAAATGCACTTCTTGACAACAAATGCAAGTCCCAAAGTTGATCAATTTGCATCCTATAAACTAAGAAATCACTAAGAAAGAAAGCATAAAATTCAAGAGTAAAGGAGAGAAAATCCCCTAAATACAACTTTTAAATGTGGTGGGCCCATTATGGATGCCAAACAATATTACAATGTATGAAAATCACCCAATTAATGATAAAATACAATATTTTGGAGTACCAAATACTTCAAGATTTGTAAGAAAGTAGTTATGCAAGAGAACATAGGAGCAGTAGTAGAGAAGATAACAGGTATAGTAGAATTTCAAAAAATTTCTATTAACAACAAGTACAAAGATGATGACATTGTCGATCCGTGCACTCTCAAGGTAGAGCATAAATGGTGATCTAGAAAACTCTAGATAAAGAGCTACAAGGTAGAGGTATGTTGGCTCAATTGGATGTCTGAGGTAGTGCAGAGGTCATGTATACATAGGTTAATGGAGAGATGTGGCCTTTCGTAGATGTTCATACATGGGTGGTAGAATGTGGATGGCCATCGCCTGCATAATCCCCATATGTTTCTTAAGCTACTTCGATGGACCTAACAAATATGAATGATTTTTTACTTTGATAGGGAATCCCTTTACCATTGTGGGACCTTGGTAACTTTCTTTCCTTACAATACCTTAGATGGCCCATTGACCTTCATCCAACATGCAAGTTGGGATTCCCATCAATTGGGTAATGCATGCTTGGTTTCTCCTCATAATGGGGGCCTTACAAAATGTGCATTAGCACATACAATCATGAGGGGTGGACACTGTTCATACACTAACAACCCCCCTCAATGTTTACTAATTGATAAATCAATTAGGTCTAGGTCCTATGCTTGTTTGTTGAGGATGCCTATTGAGTTGCTCTTTTCAAAGTGCTTTAGTGAATATGTAAGCACAATTTGCCTCTCTTGGGCAATATTTTAGCTCTACAATTTCATCTTCAATTAGCTCACAAACATAATGGTACTGTACTTCTATATGCTTGGTGCAAACATGAAATACTAGGTTCTTTGCAATGGCCATGCAACTCTTATTATCACGTTGAAGTATAGTCCCGATTTGTGATGGAAAGCCTAAATCTGCAAGAATTCTCCTTAACCAGACTACCTCACAAGAGGCAAAGCAAGCTAGTTTGTACTCTGCTTTAGTAGAGGAGAGTGCGAGAGTTGATTGTGTCCTTCTTACTCAAGAAAATATTCCTAAACTAAATGAGAAACAATATCCGAAAAGTGATTTTCTAGAATCAATCTCCTGCCCAATCCGAAGCACAATACCCTTGAAGTGTATCACATTTGATATAAAGAATACCAAAATCCAAGGTTCTTGCAATGTACCTTAGAATTCACATGCCTCCATTCCAATGGCTCTCTTTTGGTTTGTTAGAGAATTTGCTCAATACACTGACTTCATAGCAGATATCTAGTCTAGTGTTGCACAAAAAGATAAGACCCCAACAAGCTTTTTCTACTTCAACATCTACTTTTGGTGTATGATCGTGTGTTGAAACTTTAAGATTTACCTCCATAGGTGTCCTAGTGGCTTTGTAGTCCATCATCCCAAAAACTTTAAGGATTTTTGTAGCATATTTCTGTTGCGATATGAAAATCCCATCATCCTTCACACGAAGAACACAAGGAAGAAGAAGAAGAAGCTTGGAGCACAACACACAATACTCAATCTTGTGGAGAAATTTCACTCCAATACATGCAACAGAAGTTAGAGAACCTCTTGTAGAATCTTCTCTATAAGACACATGCTTACTAAAACTGGATTCATTCACAAATCAGAGATCCAATGACTCTGACAATTGGTCCAGACATATTAGACTCTTAAAAATTTCTAATAAGCTAAAAAACACTCCATTTGGAGTTCGTTTGACTATGCAACTAACTGTTCAAAGATAGACTACCTGTCATCTCAGGTTATGCAGAAAACTAAGGTTCACAAGAAATGTTCCTACTACCTATTGGAGAATGATCTGATAGAGATATTTGAGATACCGAGAGTATGAGAGATAATATTTCCAAGAAGATATCATATGCATTAAATGGATAAGTACATAGAGAGATATCACCTTCACAAGGTGGCTGTGTACGGAAAAGGTATGCAACTAGAATACCCTTGTGCCTTGTAGCATAGAAATAAGGTACCTTATGATATCCATTGGTGAAAGAATGACCAGCATATGATTCAACACCATCTCCTTACTTTTCACGTTCAAATGAGCTCTATATATAAAGCTATAGATATGGGACATTTCACCTACCTTTGCATCTTCTCTCACCCCTTGACCTTTCACTTCATGTCCTTTGTCCTTCCATTGCCTTGGGTGGCTTTTGGTGCTCCATATCACCTCATATGGATAAGGTCATGCCTTTTTTTAGTATTCCATCTCTCTAAGTATATTTTATCTTATATAAGCCATAAATACATTTGCCCTTTTTACTTGAACACTCTACTCTAAGGTTATGAGTGTACCCTTTATATTTTTAGGGTATAGCTTCATTTTGGGCTTACAAAAAATACATAAATGATGAAGAGGTAATAAATGATAGGTGAGTATGTGCCAAGCCTCACAATTGGAGCTTGCACATGTTGCATAATTTTCAACACTCCCCCTGAAGCTATAATTGGGAGTCCATGCTACTCTCCAATTCTCCTCCTCTTCTCCTTTTGCTTCAATTGCCCTTTGCTTGATAGGTGGGTGATCTCGTCCATTCTTTCCAAGCTTCTTTGGCTTTGTTTCAGCTTCATGCTCTGCTTCTTTGGCTCTTTGCAAGGGCTTTCTTCAACACCTATCAAACATGCTTCATACATACATTTATAATATGAGATCACCTTGACTTCATATACCTTTGTTGCTTCACTCTCTTCCTCTTTGTTGTCCTCTCTTTGCATGTCTCTTTCATCTATACCTTCATGGCTTCATTTCTTCTAGGCTTCCATGCTTCACTCTAATCCTCATTTGTCTTTGGATCATCTTCAATCTTTGTCTTTGGTTGCAATTTGTTTTCCACCTCCTTTTGATGTTGTCGTGGTTGTCGTGCTTTCTTCCAACTTGTCTTCATGACTTCTTTTGTGCAACATGGTTGCTCTTTGCCTTCTAGGAACTCCTTTCAATGTAGGTGGCTCCTCCTAGTGCTTTGCTTTACCTTTGATGGCTGCTCTTACTCTTTCTTTGACTCTTCAAAATCTGAATTTTGTGTTGGCTCCACTTTCTCTTCTTTGGACTCTTTTTGGATCTTCCAATCTTTGCAAGCTAACTCCCCCTTGCTTCATAATCTTGCTCCATTCTTCATGGCTGATTTTAGACCTGCAAAATCAACAATGGGCTGATCATACATGAAATCTTTCATGAGTTCCTCTTCATGTGAAGCATTCATAGCTTCCACACCTTCCAAGCTTTCTTCATCGCCTACAAGAAAACACAAGAAATTATGAATGCGATAAATGGTGCCTCTTGCACCTAACAAGGCTTGCCATTCCTCTTGGGATGGTCTTACTTGCCTTTACATAGGCTTGCCATTCCTCTTTGAATGGTCCTTCTTGCCATAGGCTTGCCACTCCTCTTGGGTGGTCTTACTTGCCTTACATAGGCTTGCCACTCTTTTTGGTGGTCTTACTAGCCAACCTTTCACAATACATTCACTTTAAATTTTGCTTCAAACTTAATTTTACCAATCTTTATGGCATCCAAACACATTTACTTTTAGCTCATCTATGACTAAACATGACCAACCTTCAAAGCTTCAATATCATGCTAACATTCACATATAATTAGGCATGCAAATCACCAATCATTTGAGCATATATTCAGCTCGCTTTGTGCCAATTCACATGGCTACATAGACCTGCAAATTTTAGCTTATATAGGCTTTATAAAATAGCCTATTACTCATCCACACATCATGGATCATACATATATATTCTTCTTGACCACCCATGCATACATTCTTTCATGTTTGACATCAATCATCAACTCCAAATTCAACTTATACTCAGCCTAAGCATGGCTGTCCAAAATCATCATACATCTTGAGCATAACTTCACAAGCATGCATGCATAAGCATATAATGCTATCCACAAGCTTACAAATAAGCTTCAATACTCAACCATGTACATAATCAAAACTTGCACTTCATTCAATTGAGTGCACCATCAAGAGCATGCATACAATTGTCATATGCAAGTATATGTAGTTGCTCATCCAAGATTCTTCGCTTGAATCTTCCACTTCTTCTATAGGCTGCTTATAAGTTTTCAACAAAGTGATTATCATCACTCATAGCATGCCTCAATGATCAACATATGTATTTAAGAGTAGGAAAAGAGAGTGTATCACTTCAAATAATGCAAAGCAACAAAACTTTCTTACATACAAAAGCTTTATCTCCATAGCTTTCCAATAGCACGCCCCATGGGCTTATAGCTTCATGCATTCCTTTGACATCCTTATATCTTCTTCAAGATCTCTTTGCACATAAATGGGACCCACTCCCAATGCTCTGTAACAAAAGCTCTGATACCAAAATGTGAAGAAATTTCACTCCAATACACACACGGAAGTTAGAGAACCTCTTCTAGAATTTGCCTTGTAAGACACATGCTTACTAAAACCTGATTTAGTCACAACTCAGAAATCCAATGACTCTCACAATTGGTTCATACATATTAGAAGCTTATAGCTTTCTAATAAGCTAAAGAACACTCCATTTGGAGTTCATTTGACTAGGAAACTAGCTGTTCAAAGATAGACTACTTGTCATCTCAGGTTATGCAGAAAACTAAGGTTCACAAGAAATGTTCCTACTACCTATTGGAGAATGATCTGATAGAGATATTTGACATATCGAGAGTATGCAAGATAATATTTCCAAAAAGATATGATATGCATTAAATGGGTAAGTACATAGAGAGATATCACCTTCACAAGGTAGCTATGTACAAAAAAGGTATGCAGTTCAAATACCATTGTGCCTTATAGCATAGACATAAGGTAGATTCTGATATCCATTGGTGAGGGAATGACTAGCATATGCTTCTACACCATCTCCTTGTCATCTCCACAAAGTTTCACGTTCAAATGATCTCTATATATAGAGCTATGGGTATGGGACGTTTCACCTACCCTTGCATCTTCTCTCACCTCTTGACCTTTCACTTCATGTCCTTTGTCCTTCCATTGCCTTGGTGCTCCATATCACTTCATGTGGATAAGTTCATGAATTTTTTTAGTATTCCATCTCTCTAGTATATTTTGGCTTTTATATAAGCCATAAATACATTTGCCCTTTTTAATTGAACAATCTACTCTAAGGTTATGAGTGTACCCTTTATATTTTTAGGGTCTAGCTTCATTTTGGGCTTACAACAAATACATAAATGATGAAGATGTAATACATGAGAGGTGAGTATGTGCCAAGCCTCACAATTGGAGCTTGCACATGTTCCATAATTTTCAACAAATGTATTTAATACCAAGTGAATGTAAAAAGATAAATGACCCATTAGGGTTATATACATATATACAAGCCAGGGGAAAAACCCACTTAAAGAGGGAAAAAAGTGCCCTAGTCATCCTAGTGTGTTCACACACATCATTACCAAAAGATATCAACAAACCCCCCTTGGGAGTGATGCGATAAACAAGGAGCTGACACTCATGTGTAAGGAAGTGCCAAGCTATGTGGAAAGAGATCAATCCACAAAAGGATGTTAGCCCAAAGCTTTGCGAAAAGCTTCAAGCTTCTCTTGAGATAGAGACTTTAGGAAATGATCTGCAATGTTATCCATTGTGGGCACATATGCCAAACTAATCTCCCCAACAAAGAACCTCTCCCTCACATAATGATGATGCATCTCAATGTGCTTTGTGCGAGCATGGAACATAGGGTTCCTTGCAACTGCCAATGCACTCTATCTGTCAATGAAGATGGTGGTGGTAGAAGACTAAGCAACACCCAAATGAGCCAAAAGGCATTTGGGCCACACACACACACACTCAAAATTTGCTATGAAAGCTACCCTATAATCAACTTCACAACTAGAAGTGACCATAGTAGGTTGCTTCTTGCTTAAGATATGCATGAGCTAGCAAGCATGAAGCAAAAACCAGTAGTGGACACATTAGCATCATAGCAACTAGCCTAGTTAGAGTAAAAAATAGCATGTAAATATGGGAGTAGTGATATGCTCTTAACCACTTTCCAATGCTTGAAATGTGGGCAATGCATAAAACTACTCTTTTAAGAGATAGCAAACTAGATATCAAGCCGAGTTATGCATAAGTAAATCAAGCATCCAACAACCTGTTGATAGAGAACAACATCAAATGCATCTCCAACATCATGAATGCTCAACAATAAACTTGTTTATATAGGAGTGGCAATAGGTTTGCAATCTTCAAGGCCAAAATGCTACAATAATATGTAATTATATTTTGTTTGACATAGAGCTATTCCACCCACATTGCATAAAATGAATGCGTAGATAATGATGTAAATGCCTCAAATGTGACAACTCAAAAGAGGCATGCAAATCATCCTTAAATGAGCAGCATGTCATCAACATAGACAACAACAATCAGAAGCACATCATTTTCATGCTTAACATATAAGGTGCTCTCAGTTGGACTGTTATCAAAACCATGTGCAATCAAGTAGGCATGTATCTTTTCATACCAAGCACATGGGGCTTGTTTCAAACCACATAATTCCTTTTTCAGCCTCCACACTTTATTTTCATGCCCTTTTTGCATAAAACCAATACATATACTTCATGTGATTCCCCATTAAAAAATGCAGTTTTAATATCTAACTGATGTACATTCCAACCATGATGAGCTGCAAGTGCACAAATGCTACAGTTGGTTGTCATTTGGCATGTTGGAGCAAAGCTTACATCAAAATCAATGCCTCTCTCTTGAGCATAACCTTTTGCAACAAGCCTAGTCTTATACCTTCCGAGTGCTGCATTTGTCTTACGCTTTAGCTTGTATACCCATTTAGTGCCAATGGCCTTTTTGCCTAGAGGCAAATCACATAAAGACCAAATACCAATCTTCATAATAGCATCATATTCAGATTTCATTATAGCCATCCAATTTTCTAAATTTTGTGATTCGTCAAAAGAAATAGGCTCTTTCTCATCACATAGACTAGAGGCACCCATTGCATAGCAATATGATGCAAAACAAGCACTATGAGAGCCTGAACAAGTATGATATGAAAGAGGTGAATATAATTTGCTATCTCGCAAAGTCTGCGCCAACCATTTGGGCATAATTTTTGCCTCCTCTATATTAGCCCTCTCATCAACAAGTGCATCATGTAAATTTGCATGAAAGATGGAAAGATTTGCATCATCATGTGAAACTTATAAAGGTTGAGAAATTGCCTCATTTGAACAAGCACTTGACTGTCCACCTATAGAAAGAGGAAGAAAAGTATCATACACATCTTTGGAGCTAACTAATGTCTCCTTAGTACATGAAAGTAATGACTAAATTGCATCTTCCACAAAAACAACATCATGACAAACCAAAATGCAGATAGAAACAATAGCCACTTGTGCTTCTTCTCGAGTCTTTATCACCTGCCCAATTAAAATATAAAAAACATTTAAGTACGAAATGTGAACACTTCAAAAATACCATAGCATAATTGGAAGTTCCCTTCAAATATCTGAAAATTCTCTTAGCTACTTTCCCTTTGGATGCTCTAAGGCGCACTCCACGTTATGTGAGTGCTACTTTGGATTATGCATTGTTCTATGAAGCTGGTGTAGACTTGCAAGTTCATGGATACACCAATGCAGATTGGTAGTATTCTAGATAGAAGATCTACTAGTGGCTTTCTATTCTCACTTGGGAGTGCAACTATTACATGGAACAACAAGAAGCAACCCATTGTTGCTTTATCGAGTATAGAGGCTAAGTATAGAGGTGCTGCAATGGCATCATGTGAAGAATCATGGTTAGAAATGCTACTTTCTGATTTAGGTGTGGAGTGAAAACATTGATCATCATCTATTGTGATAACCATAGCAACATTCTGTTAGCATGAAATCCTATTTTTCATGCTAGAACAAAGGATATCGAGGTACATTATCACTTCATCAGAGAGAAGGCATTAGTGTTGGAGTTAGACGTCTGCGGAAGCACGCGAACATCACAAGGAAGAAGAAGAAGCTTGGAGCACAACACACAAGACTGAATGTATTACTAGAGAATGTACAAAGATAAGTAGCCCATTAGGGCAATAGGCGTATATACAAGCCGGGGGAAAAAAACGTCCTAATGAGGGAAAAAAGTGCCCCGGCGGTCCTAGAGTGTTCACACACATCACTACCTAAATATATCAACAAATCCCCCCTGGGAGTGATGCGGTGAACAAGGAGCTGACACTCATGTATAAGGAAGTGCCAAGCTATGTGGAAATCACTCCACAAAAGGAAGTAAGCCCAAAGCTTTGCGGAAAGCTTCAAACTTCTCCCTAGGCAGAGCCTTCGTGAAAAGGTCTGCAATGTTCTCCTGCGTGGGCACATATGCCAAGCTGATCTCCCCAGCAGAGAACCTCTCCCTGACATAGTGATAATGCACCTCAATGTGCTTAGTGCGAGCATGGAACACAGGGTTCCTCGCAACTGCCAATGCGCTCTGACTGTCAGTGAAGATGGTGGTGGCAGAAGACTGGCCAACACCCAAATCAGCCATAAGGCGTCTGAGCCACACACACTCAACAGTCGCTGTGAAAGCTGCCCTATACTCAGCCTCACAACTGGAAGTGGCCACAGTAGGCTGCTTCTTGCTCAACCAGGATATACATGAGCTACCAAGCATGAAGCAAAAGCCACTAGTGGACACACGAGTGTCATAGCAACCAGCCCAATCTGAGTCAAAAAAAGCATGCAAATCTGGCAATAGTGATCCCCCCTTGGGATAAAACAACCCAAGTAGCCGAGTACCACTCAAGTAGCGAAAGATGTGCTTAACCGCCTTCCAATGCGTGACTCCTGGGCAATGCATAAACCTGCTCATCTGTGAGACAGCAAACTGAATATCTGGCCAAGTAATGCATAAGTAAATCAAGCATCCAACAGCTTGCTGATAGAGAATAGCATCAAATGCATCTCCAGCATCATGAAGACTCAATCGTAAACCTGTCTCCATAGGAGTGGCAATAGGCTTACAGTCTTCAAGGCCAAAACGCTGCAATAATGTGTCAATATATTTCGTTTGACACAAAGCCATTCCACCATCAACTTGCATAAACTGAATGCCCAAATAGTGATACAAATGCCCCAAATCAGACATCTCAAATGAGGCATAAATCAATGCCTCTTTCCTGCGCATAACCCTTTGCAACAAGCCTAGTCTATACCTGTCAACTGTACCATCAGGTTTACGCTTCAACTTGTATACCCACTTAGTGCCAATGGCCTTCTTGCCAGGAGGCAAGTCACATAAATACCATGTACCATTCTTCATTATAGCATCATATTCAGATTGCTTAGCAGCCATCCAATTTTCTGAATTTTGTGCTTCATCAAAAGAAACAGGCTCATTCTCATCACAGAGACTAGATGCAGCCATAACATAGCAATCTGATGCAAAGGAGGCACTATGAGAGCCTGAACAAGTACGATATGACAAAGGTGCATCTAATTTGCTGTCACGCAAAGTTTGCACCAGCCATTTTGGCATAGTTTTTGCCTGCTCAATATCAGCTCTCTCATCAGCAAGTGCATCATGTAAATCTGCATCAGAAATGGAATGATCTGCATCATCATATGAAACCTGCAAAGGTTGAGAAGTTGCCTCATTAGGACTAGCACTAGACTGTCCACCTGTAAAAAGAGGCATCAAAGTATCATACATGTCTTTGGAGCTAACAGATGTCTCCTTAGTACATGAAAGCAATGACTGAATAGCATCTTCCACAAAGACAACATCACGGCTAACCAGAATGCGTTTAGTCTGTGGATGATACAAACGATAGCCTTTACTTTCAGAACTGTACCCAACAAAAATACATTTTACTGCCTTATCATCCAATTTTCTGCGATGTTGTTCAGGCACTAATGCATATGCCAAACAACCAAAAACACGCAGATGAGCAACAGATGGCTTGCGGTCATGCCAAGCCTCATATGGAGTGATAGACTGCAACACTTTAGTGGGACACCTGTTCAGTACATATGCTGCACACATGACAACCTCAAGCCAGAAACTATGAGGTAAAGCCTGACTCTTGACCATACACCTCGCTATCTCCATGAGAGACTTGTTCTTCCGTTCAGCAACTCCATTCTATTGAGGTGTATACGGCACTGTACACTGGTGTTTTATCCCACGTTCAGCCAGAAATGCATTAAAATCTGAAGACATATATTCCCCCCCTCGATCAAAATGGAGGGTGCCCATTTTACATGCTGACAGATTTTCAGCCAAAACCAAAAACTGTTTGAAGCACATGAACACTTCGGACTTTGCTTTGAGTGGATATACCCATGCGGGCCTAGAAAAATCATCAATGAAAGTCACGAAGTAAAGGTAATTTCCAAAAGAGGGTGTCTGCATAGGACCACAGACATCACTATGTACAAGCTGCAATTTCTGCATAGCCCGAACTGAACCATCTTTTGGAAAGGAAGAACGCTGCATTTTGCCCAAAATACAGCCTTCACAAGCATGTTTTCCAGGTGCCTCAAGTTTGGGCAAAGAGGACACCATTTCAGATTTTTGTAGGCGTAACAAATAGCAAAATTCAGATGACCAAAGCGTGCATGCCAAAGCTTTGCATCTGACATAGCCTGAGAATCGTGAACTGCACATGCCAAATCATTCACAGATCTTTCATAGTCTATGAGCTTATACAACCCACGACATAAAATGCCAGAAGCAATAATCACATTGCCATTTGAGAGATCATGGACTGTACACCTGTCATCAACGAATTTCACAACCAAGCCAGTCTTGGCTAATGCAGAAACTGATAACAGATTCTTTTTGATCCCTGGCACAAATAAAGCATCTGACAAAGTGAAAGAACTACCATCAGCAGTAGTAAGAATGATCTTACCAACTCCCATAACAGGATAAGAGGAGTTATTGGCGCATGTGACAGTATTCCCTGTAGGGGCAGGCTCGAGTGAAGAGAAGAAACTGCACTGCGAGGTAATATGTTTGGTCGCCCCACTGTCAAAGTACCAAACATCTGAGTCTACTGCAGACATGCACTGATCATGAGAAGATGGGTCAAAACTGCAGACAGTAGTAAACGCCCATTCTTCTTCCTGCATAAGATTCACAGACTCTGTTTTTGGTGTAGAGGCCTCTGCAACAACCATTCCAGCCTCTTTCTTCTTTGCTCTTTAGCAGCCAATTTTGGACAGTTCTTTATGATATGATCATTGCCTTTACAATACTTATAAAACAATTTCTGCTTTTCTGATTTTTTCTCATCTTTGTCTTGGTTCTTTGAATGTGCAGCATTTGCAGATTTCTGCTTACTAGTAGAAGAACTCCATTTTCCTTTGCCCTTCTGACTAGCCAAGAAAGCTTGATCTGCAACTCGCATAATGGACCTATTCTGCCTGGACTGATCTTCCTGCAACAAAACAGAGACTAACTCCTCAAATGATAAGGCATTCGGATTGCCTTTCATCATCAACCGTAGAGTAGAAGCAAAACTCTGATATGAGTCAGGAAGACCATTCAAAACGGTCTGCACAAGTGAGCTATCTGGTATAACCTCATCAACAGAAATCAACTGTTCCTTCAAATCTTTGATCTTCGTTAGGAAACTGTCCATAGAATCACCTTCATTCATGTGCTCACTCTCCAATTTTTTTCGGAGATAAGCAACACGAGCCTCATTCCTAGCTTGGTACAATTTGGTAAGTGTATCCCAAGCATTCCTAGCTGTTCTGCAAGAGCGTATGTGAGGAATAATGGCACGTTTGACAGACAAAGCTATCAATGCATGTGCCTGGGCATCTCTGCCATCCCAACAAATCTGCTCTGCAGTAGGTGCAACAGAAACAACAGCACAAACAGGAATATGCACAATATCATCTTCAACACCATCTTCATTAGCTCCAACACCTCCAGCACCTGTATTTATAGTACCTGTAGTCGCAGGTGTAACAGGACGTCTTTCAACACCCTGCACAATGTTCCACAGTCCTTTTGCAACCAATACATGTCGCATCATATAAGCCCATAATGGGTAGTTGGTACCATCCAACTTATCCTCAACAGCCAACATACAGAATACATCACTGCTTTCAGCCATGGCCGGTGACTAAAATACCTTGATGCAGAAAATTGATTGTATCTCAAAAAGTTGAACGGAACTGCCCAGACGAGTTCTTCTAGACCTGTAGCAGACTTCAAGATGCTTAAACTGGCAAACAAAAACTGGTATATACCTTTGGCACAAAAGGACGAAATAGCCTGAGTATGCTCACCAAATTTCGTGCGAATCTGAGACTGCAAACGGAGGAGTGTCGACGGTGCCCTAGAAGAAGCGACAACCTGCTCTGATACCAATTGTTGGAGTTAGACGTCTGCGGAAGCACGCGAGAAGCACAAGGAAGAAGAAGAAGCTTGGAGCACAACACACAAGACTGAATGTATTACTAGAGAATGTACAAAGATAAGTAGCCCATTAGGGCAATAGGCGTATATACAAGCCGGGGGAAAAAAACCTCCTAACGAGGGAAAAAAGTGCCCCGGCGGTCCTAGAGTGTTCACACACATCACTACCTAAATATATCAACAATTAGTAGGTGATTGATCTTGCTTATGTGAGGACATATGAGCATGTTGTTGATATTTTCACTAAAGCACTTGGAGCCAAGAAGTTGAAGAAGTTTCGAAAGATGCTTCATTACAAGACATGACATTGAGCTTGAGGGGGAGTGTTGAGATATCAAGCTCAACATGTGATGATCCAAGATGACACATATCACTTTTTCATTTCTCTGACATGTATAATGGTCACGTCATTATATGTCAGGGATACTTCATTGAGCTTTGCTAGATTTATCTACCGAGAGTCATGGCACATTTGTTTCTTACAAGCTCACTCATTCGTGGACATTAGGATTTCCCTTATGTATTGTTCTTTATATATTGCACTTGGTCTATTGTTGTTTTAGGTCATTCTTGTACATTCCTTTTTACGTAATAGAAGAAGAAGAAGAAGAAGAAGAAGAAGAAGAAGAAGAAGAAGAAGAAGAAGAAGAAGAAGAACTTCCTTTTCTCCTTTCTCATGACACATAAATCCATGAATATCTTGAGAAATCATCAATGAAAGTAAAAAAGTACCTGAAACCTTGAATAGAATCTATTCTCATCAGACCATTCACATATGAATGTATGATGTGCAACTTCCTTGTGGCCGTGTTGTATCCATGCTTCTTGAAAGGAAGTTTGTGAAGCTTTCTTTCAAGACATCCTTCATATGGCTCTGCATGATCTGGTAAAGCAAGTAGGAAAACTCTCCATCGTACCTTGATCTTTGATATGCTTAAGAGCTGTGCAACTGATATGACCAAATCTAGAATGCCATAACTTCATGTTCTCCTTGAAGAGATAGAAAGGGAAGAAAATACCTTTTTTGCAACCTGTCATATGCTTAGTATCTCAAGAATAAAAAATCCAAGGATTATCTCAGATGACCTAAGACTTCAACAATTATTTAGAAGATCAATGAATTTGAGCCACAAAGAAGGTAAAGGAGATCATCATTTGTTCTATATAGATTCAAGATGTTCAAACCATGTTGCAGGAAACATTTCTCTTCTATCTAACTTGGAAAGTTGAAAGCATAGACATGAAGTACAAACAAGGCATGCTACTAAGCACAAAGTGGAGAAGATTGTTAATTTCAAAGCTTCCAATGGCAGGATAAACATTCTCAATAAGGTTCTCTATGTACCCACTATCAATAAAAAACCTAATAAGTGTAGGAAAGATAGTTGAAAAAGGCTTGCAAGTTAGGTTCACCCAGCATGGAGCTTTTGTGGAAGATCCATGTCAAGACCAAGAAGATAGCCAGAGGTGAGAAGCATGGTAGGCTCTTTACTTTTGAAGTAGGAGAAACTAGAAACATAGCTCTATTCAACTTTGGGTCTCAAACCCTAAGCGAGCTTGAAGTGTGGCATAAGTGGCTTGTTCATGTGAATGAAAGAACAAACCTTGAAGGATATATGCAAGTATCAAAGTGCTCTAGGGATACCAAAGATATCAAAACAACACATGATCAACATATGTGATGTATGTCAAATTGGGAAGGCAGAAAGACAACCATTCAACCACAAAGGCTACATCCACAACAACCTTTTGGATTTAATACACACTAATGTGTGGGAACCAACTCAAGAACCTTCATTGGTAAGGTTAATGTACTATGTTTCCTTTGTTGATGATCATAGTAGATGGATCATTTTGTACTTTATCAAGAATAAGAATGAAGTGTTTGAATGCTTCAAGAAGTACCTAGCACATGAGGAGAATTATACAAGTAGATCATTGAAGAAGCTAAGATCTGATGGAGGGGGTGAATACTTCTCCAAAGAGTTTGATGAACTCTTGTAAGGGATCGAAAGAAAAGTCACCATCTGGTATTCTCCTCAATTGAATGGAATTACAAAAAGAAGAAACAAGACTCTAGTTGGATAAGATAGAACAATGCTTGAAGAAAAGAAGTTGCTAGAACATCTTTCTTGGACAATTCTCCAATCAAGAGGCCAACAATAGCTTAAAGGAAGGTAACTCCTATCATGGTAATTCAACTAGTGCTCTATATGCAGATAAGAACCTGAAAGGCAAGAAGAAGGAAGAAGATGAAGAGGAAACTTCCCAAGCCAACTTCGTAAGGAAGAGTAAGTGGAAAGGAAGAAGAACGGACCTAAACATGACAAAGCCAAAGGTAAGAATGTTCAACCTTGTGCCATCTACGATAAGACCAACCACACCACTCATAATTCTTGGTTCAATGGAAAGACCCAGAAAGAAAGTGGAAGAGGTGGATATGGCAACAATAGAGGCAGAGGTGGACACAACTTCAACAATAACAATAGAGGCTATAATAGAAGTGTTGAGCCCATAAAAGCCATAATGGTCAAAGTCAACCATAGTCAAACTCAACCACAATCAAAGTCAAAAGGTCAAAGTCAAATTGGGCAAAGTCAACAAATCAAGGTCAAAGTCAACTGGTGCAAAGTCAAAGTGCTAAGGTGCAGGTGTCAAAGTGCACAGGTAGTGCACAATTAATTGTCCACAAAGGGTAAAATTGGAGAAAATGGGTTGCAGGTTGCAGAGGTATTTTCTCTAATTTCCCTAAGGTTCAAAGTGTTTTTAAAGTGTTTTGGAAGGTTCAGGTGAACCCTCTCTTATGTGCAAAAGTGAGAGTTAAAAGGAAAATATGAAGGTATGTGAAGCGGCAGCGTATGCAGAAGTGAAAGTATGGCCCCACAATCAAAATTTTTGGTTTTAGTCTAAAGTCACTACAAGACAAAACAGGGAGTCGTTGGCTGCCACTTGTGAAGACAATATTGGGACATCAAAGTGAGCACCAAGATACTATTGCAGTTAGGAGCATACGTGAATCGACACACTAAAATCAAGGCAATGACCATTCTTGGACAATCCTAAGTGTAAGCAAGAGTGAGCATAGTCTAGGTGGAGCAAGAGAGAGAGTGCAAGAGACACACAGTGTGCGACGCAGAGAAGTGAAGTGCAAGGTGTGCATGAAGAGTGGCCAAGGAAGTGTGCAGAGGAGTGCTAAGCTTGTCCCCAAAGATCCCAAGGTCTTACTAAAGTCTGCGCACGCCAACAAAAGGTATCCATCCCTCCACCTTAGTGGAAGCTTGGTGCAAGGTGTGCACAAGAGCAGGCTTGTAGAAGGTGGAGGTTTGGTGCAGAGGAGGCCAGCAACAACAAGTCCCTTGGGTATTTGGTATATTGTAATTGAGCACTCTGTGGGATTTTGCATAGAAGCATTGGTTGTATTGTGCTTCAACCTTGTATTTGTCTTATCTACCAGGACGCAACATGAAGTTAATTTAACACCATTGGGTAAAGATTCAAATTTGTTTACGAATAGAAACGCCTTAGCCAAAGAAATCAGTAAAGGAGAAAATGCACCTTGTTTTGGTGAAAATTCGACACCTTCTGGTGTCATTTTGGTACAAGTTACTGAAAATTCACAGTTGCTTGGTGACGGTTTACCATTTCTTGGTGAATCTTCAATCCAGTCGTCGCTATTGGGAGTAAGCTTCCCTACAATTGACATCAAGAAGGAAGGTAGCTTGTTCGAAACTGAGATTCGAAACATACTGAACAAGATTATCGAACCAGAAAGTGCACAGGCTGACGATACAGATTCCGACGATTCAAATATTCCGCCTCGGGATACAGAGTGTAATCGCAATACAACCGACAGCACGATGAGTGGGCAACAACAACAACAACATCAACATCAACAGCAACTGCAGCAGTAGCAGTAGCCACAACATCTATTTCCACCACGGCCAACTCCAACAGGAGTAACGTACACTAAATTCGGTGGATTTCTAGGAGATGATCCAGATGCTCATGTACGCACATTTGAGATAAGTTACGAAGTACTCAATCATCCACTTGATCCGGCATATAAAGCTATTGTCTTCCAGCCTACATTGGTTAATGAAGCAGCGAGATGGCGTACAGAATATGATATTAACCACTTCGGCACCTATGAAGCAGTAAGGGATGCATTTTTGCAGAGATTTAGGCTAAAGAAGAATACCTACAAAACAATAGACAAAAGATAAATCAAACAATGCAGGAATATGCCACTCTATTCAGAACCCATTTGAGGCAATTACCACCAGCACATGCTAACCTGCCGGATGACGTTATCACGCAATGGTTTATCAATGGATTGACTCCGCAACTTAAACAGATTATGATCATACGCTACGTAGGAGCTATGACACTAGATGCAGTGATTGCAATGGCTTTGCAGCTTGAGAGCAAGGTTGGAGGATTTACAAAAGACCTGGAATGGTTAAAAGCAAATAAAAATGTTGCAGAAGATCCGACCAGACAAATGTTCTGCAACACATGCAAGAATTCAGGGCACAACAGTGCCACTTGTGCACTTAATCAGTTGTTTTGCGCTATCTGCAATATTACCGGACACTCCACCAAAAACTACGCATACAACATCAAAGTACAAGGACCAGCAACTATCAATGCTATTATACAGGAACCAAGACAGCCAGCCAATCACTATGTACCACCTCAAATGAGAAACAACCAGCAATAAGGCTATCGAAATTACAGAGGACAGAGAAATAATAACTACAATGCAAATCGCTGGTAGGCCAGACCAGCACAGGAAAATACTAATTTGCAACCACCGTGCTTCCATTTTTGTGGTGAATTTGGTCACATTAGAAGATTTTGTAAGGATGCAGCTGAGTATGATCAGAGAAAGAAAGAACGTCAAAACCCAATGACTAATATGGTACAAATCACACCAGTAGAAACGCAAGCTGCAGTAATTCAGACCCAATCTGGTAAGCAACTGCAATCAGCAGCAGAAGTATTTGAACCAGGCATACGTGAACAACAAAGGATGTATGATAAGGCCAGTCAATGGACCACCGCCGAACCTCTAGTGTTTCTAGATCCTATTCTGGTGACCCAGTGTTGCAGAGCAATTGCAGAGCAAAAGAGCATAAGAGTAGAGCCCCAAAATTTTTGAAATAATGGGCATATTTTTTTCTTGTTCGAGGTCTTCAAGAATTCCCTCAAGCCATGTAAATGCACTAGAGGAGTCCTCTAGTTGCATAATCCCAAGTTGTTGTAAAATATCCCTTAGTAAAATAGTAGGAGATTAGTCTTTTAGTGAATAAAGTACCGGTCTCTTGTGTGAAAGGACCAAACTTAGGACACATGTATATAAGTCACTTGGTGACTCTTTGTAGAGACTTTTTGCCATTGTGAAGAAGGAGCACTCCTGAATTTTCGAATTTGCCTCTTCCTTGTAGATTTTGATCTTCATTTTGATCTTGTATGTGTGTGTGTTGCTTGAAATGTGTGTGTAGGACTGTTGTCTACCCCTCCCCATTGATTTTGAGCTGCTGTAGTGTGTGTGCGAACTAGTAGGAGTTGTGGCGTGAGTGTGGGTGTTTCCCGCCATTTACTATTTTGGCCATAACTTGAAACAGAGTTCTCAGAATCGAGTGAAACCACTTCCAATAGATGCGTCTCGTCAAGAGCTTCGAAAGGAGTACCCTATTGCCTACATTCGGAGTCTGGGGTTGGGAGAAATCCTTGATTTTCTGAAAACTATTGTAAGAGGTATCGCGGCAAACACTTTCAGGATTTCAGTGAGTTTGGGAAGTGGATTAGTCTTTTCTCATGCATGCTAGCTTAACTCCATCATGTGTGCACATGTCTTCATACACTTGGTTAGGTCGTTTGATCGGATTGACATTTGAATGTGTGTTGATTTCCCACTATATGCACTTGTGTGGCAATTGAGGTACAGTCTCATTGGCACAAGTCCTTGAGTCGTTTTGACTTAGGTACACATGTTTTTGGCGCCGTTGCCGGGGAACACTCAACCAAGGTGCCTTCGTGATGGTTATAGATCGAGTGTGATAGAATCGTACTTGTAGAAGTGAATTTGTCTTGTGGCAACTAGTCAATCACTTCAGCACTTGTTACTTCACATCTCTGAGGTGTGTGTGATAAGTTTTAGGTTTAGGGTTAGGAGGAAGGGAGAGAAGGAGGAGTTAGGGTTAGGTTAGGAGAAGAGGAGTAGTGAGGAGAGGAGAAGTAGGAGTAGACAAAAATCACCAAAAAAATCCCCAAAATCACCAAGAAAATTTGCAAAATTCAAATTGTTAAAAAAGTAAAAAAAAAATAAAAAAATTGGCTCATTTGATACTTCACAGTGTACTGGTATCGTGGGCGAGCAGTGACCAGTATCGTGGAGTTGGTATCGTGGCTGTCAGGCTGTCAAAGCTAGGTTTTGAGCTCAAGGTGCAAGCTAGGAAATACACTGGTAAGATTTCACAAAGAATATTTGACAAAAACTCTCTAAACATGCATACACACGTGATTAAACATGTGCGCAGTATCGCGGGGGGGGGGACTGATATCATTACCATCTCTTTGTGTGACACAGAGGCCTAGGAGAGAAGAGGGGAGTAAGGAGAGCAAGGGGGTGCAAAAACTTTAGAATTTTCTTGCATTTTGGCTTGAGTATCGCGATCGGTTGAGGTTTGGTATCGCGATACCAAAACTCCCTTGTATCGCGATACTCGCCGAAGTATCGTATCGCTTGATACCTGTCTTGGTATCACGATACCATTTTGGTATCGTGACCCCGAGTTGGTATCGTGATCGTTCATTGCTAAGGTATCGTATCGCCTGGTATCAGTCTTGGTATCGTGATACCATTGTGGTATCGTGTCGCCAAGTGAGTATCGCGATCTCACCTTACTAAGTTGGTATCGTATCGTTACCAGCGGTATCGTATCGTTACCAGCGGTATCGTATCGTTACCTTCTTTGGTATCGTATCGTGTCACTTAGCATCAAGTATCGCGACACCACTTCGATATCGTATCGCCCTCTCACTTGGATAGTATCGCGATACCGTCATAAGTATCGTATCGTCTAGGATCTGTGGTATCGTATCGTGTGAATCGAGATATCGTATCGTTACCTTTTGCAGTATCGTATCGTCCGCTTGTATTTCTCGTATCGTGATACCAGAACGAGTATCGTATCGTACACGTGGTATCGTATTGCCTTCCCTTCGAGAATTGTATCGCGATACCACGCTGATATCGTATCGGCATTAGTTCCAGTATCGTATCGCTAGAGACCATTGGTATCGTGTCGTCGGACTTTTAATGTCGTATCGTGCAAACCGGTGGTATCGTATTGTCGCAGGTCACAATATCGTATCGTCCCTTACCTGAGATCGTATCGCGACACCAAGGTGGTATCGTATCGTCGCTGTGTCTGGTATCGTATCTCAGTCATTATCCAGTATTGTATCGTCTGCTGCAGTATCATATCGCGTAGAATTCAAGTATCGTATCGTTTGGACTTCTGGTATCGTATCGCGACCAAGGCAATATCGCCAAGTGTGGTATCGCTTGGAAACGGTATCGGCCAGAGTGACATTGGCATTTTTGGTAGACATTCAGAGGCATTAGAAGAGCCACTCAAGGAGAATCTCTGGGATTTCTAGAGAGACTTACGTGAGTGAATGAACTTGAGGTCAGGAAGAGTGCTAAGCAGCCGAAGAAGCGTCATATCTTCTGTGGGAAGTGCTGCCCAGGTTAGTCATCACTCCATCTACTCAGAGACTTCTAGTGATTCAGAGGAGGAAATACCCATGGCTTCGGAAGACATGCAGGGCCCAACACCGAATAGGAATTTCATGTCTACTATTGAAGGAGATTACCGTACCTCCTTACAGTATGTGTCCACTAATGCCCAGGAGATTCCTATCTACCTGGATAGCTTAAATAGATCGGTGGCTAGGATGGTAACTTCCCTGAATACCACCATTGTGCCCCGACCTGCTGTTAAGTATGAGGGAGGTGCATATGTAGACAAAATTGGTCATATCTACATTGTGACTGAATTTCCTGAGAGGATCAACGAAAGGGGAGAGTTTGTGGACCCAGACAACTCCGAAAGAGCACACCCTGAAGAGTTTGTGACTACCCCTAGGGGCCGGTCTCAAGTATCACGGGCCTTGAGAGGAGACTTGATTCCTCAAGACGATTACTTGTTGGAAGTCTATATGATCCATGGATCAGACCTACTGCTTCAAACCGACTTACCTGCTCCAGGAAGAGAAGAAAGCCCCATGACATTCTATGAGCTGAAAGACCCAGATGATGAAACTAGACTTACATACTTGGACAAGGATCAAAGGAGATATTGGCCTGTGAGTGCCTTAGACAGGGCTCGGCTGAGATACATGGGTGCACCTGTATTTTCTCAGAGAGATCAGGCAACGACCTCACAACATCCTTTTGGAAATCAACAAGAGATGGAACATGCAACATCAGGACAGACCAGCCAACGAAGCGTGCCCAATCGTACTCATGTACAGTTTGCAACTCCCGGAGTACAAACACACAATCAGGCCCACGCAAGGATAGGTAATCAGTACCGACCACCAGTAAGACCTCAACCACCGGTAGGAGGACAGCCTAGAGTACCTCCAATACGACCGGCTGCCCCAGTTTTCCCTGTGATGCCCAGACCACCTGAACCAACGAGAAGATTGAGACCTATCCAGGTAGCTAAATATGTGAGAAACCATTATGATGGATTGGGAGAACCCTATGATCATATCGCTGAATTTAAACAAGTTCTAAGAGCGAAGCAAGTAGATGACTTCTTTGTGCAGTATGAGTCTTTTGGACTCACCCTCACAGGGACAGCTCTAACTTGGTTCCAACCCTTAGACCCAAATCAATTTGGAAATATGGAACAGTTCTTTCAGGAATTCATTAGAGAATTCACAAAGAGAGAGCTTAAACACAATTCTGCGTCTTTAATCCATAGCTTTAAACAAAACCCCAATGAAACTGTGAAGACTGCTGCCCGAAGATTCAATCAATATGTGGATAGATGCCCAATAGCTGAGAGACCCACTCAACAAAAGATGATTTCATTAGTTTTAGATGGACTCACTAACGGAACCCTAAGAACACTAGTGTATGTGAAGAGGCTACAAACATTGAGTGAGTGCCTTCAAGAATGCATTGATTTGGAAGACAACCTTGCCGAGGATCTCAAAGGTACAACCGACCTCACTAAATCAGAATATTTAAGGAGCACTGTCACGTCCAACTCCAGTAACATGGAAGAATTAGCAGAATTATTAGCAAAGAAACTAGGAGTCCAGGGATAAAGAGCTTACCAAAACCCAGCGCAAAGAGTGCCTACGCTACGGAGATGTAATTTATGTGGAGGAGAGCACCCCACACACTTGTGTGTCTGAGGAGGGGCTGGTGCACAACCTATGTATCCATACCACCGACAGCAACAACAAGGGACTTCTTGGTATTGTCACATAGAACAAAAATATACCAATCACCCTACTGAGAAGTGTCCCTTCAATAGGCAAGCACACCCTTTTCAACCACCACAGTATAGACCCTATGGATACCCGCCTAGGGAACTAGGTAGAGAGATACCAAGATACAACCCGTATCCCACACCAGCAGAAGCATCTCGGCCATACGAGCAAGCACCATATCCACCACCACAACCAGTGCTAGGACCCCAACTGTCAAAACCCCAGCAGGTAGTATCCGTAAAGTATGCTCAACCGGAAGAAAACTTAGAAAGAGCTATAGTCCCAGCAACGACAATGACCTAGGTAGAATCAACAAACCCTGGATATGAACCTCCTCCAGGAGGGTACTACTCATACGAAGACAACATGATGGAATACGAAACGGCAGATGATGCTGCTTATTATGGATATGAGGGCTATGATCAGACTTATGGAGCAGAGACAACCACCTTAATGTATACGGCTCCTAAAGCACAACCCACTGTGAGACCACCTATTAGGCCACCTATGCAGAGAGGACCTTGCTATAGATGCGGAGGAGACCATTTCATTAGAGAATGCCCTCGACCTTACAACCCTCCACCACCTAGAATCTGGGAAGGATATTGCAGTGATTGCGGAAAAGAACATCTTTTTAGGGATTGCCCTAAGAATCCGGCAAAAACTCAGGATACTGCACCAATCAATGTGATTGAGGTCATAGAAGGATCGGGGAGTGATAAGGAGTACACTGTACCACTAAAGGCCATTACTAGAGCCCAAGCGAAGCAACAAAAAGGAAAACAACCAGTAGAGAAACAAGAGAGCAGTAAAACGGTAGGCTTGAAAATTCAGGTAGTCGAGGATTGTGAGAACCCACGTGAGAACTCCCAAAACACAAGAGTACAAAAATGGAAGGAAAGACGAGAAAAACTCAAAGAAAAATGGGCGATAAATAAGAGTCGAGACAGTAAGAAACAAACAAAGGGCTTGAAAGAGCATAAAGAACAAAAAATGCATAAGGAGATCCCTGAGCCACCGCTGATGAACACAGAGAAGGAGAAGCCAGGATCCATTCTAGCTTACCCTAAGCCAGACGACTTAGACATGTGGTTGAAAGCTTACCAAGCTAGAATCAAAATGGGCCCAAATATAGAGCAACATGAAAAACCCTATCCTCAAGGAGAATTAGAAAAAGAAAGATTGGCAATATGCAGGAAACTTATCGAGGTAGCACAAGCAACCCTAGAAAAGACTATCCCAATTTTACCACAGACAAGGATTGTGCATGGTCTATACGAAGAATGCATCAAATCCAAGGATAAGGAACCTAGAAAGGAAGATGATCAAGGTGAACGAATACAAGCTCAAGATGAACCGGTGTCAATGATACCAGACCTAGAGGCTGATTGGCCAAAAGACTTGTGGAATAAAATCAGAGAAGAGCAATGGAGGAAGAATGGAGTCAGTCCACCTCCTATTGAGGAAATAGATGTGGAAGATGGTCAACCCCATCCCAACCTGGAGGAAGCATATGAGGAAGTATCGAGACTTGATAGAGGTAGAGAGGAAACTATGAGCATTTCAACATTGCCTAATTACATGGGAGAATACGAAAGAGAGTCTATAATAATACGAGCACCCACAGTGCATGGGAAGGAAAAAGGAAACACAGAAGAGAGTTCACACAATCTAACAGAACTTAAGAAAACAAAGGTGCAATGCAAATTGACGGTGGAAGAGTTGCTTCAACTTAAACCACAATTATGGAGACAGTTAGCAAATCAATTAGAACCACCACCAGAGAAAGGAGAAATGAAAGGAAATGAAAAGGAAAGGAAATGAAAAGGAAAGGAAATCAACAATACAAATTCCAGTTGATAAAGCGGGAGAGTTTAGCGAAGGAGACGAAGGTAATACGTGTTTACCTGTCACCCACAATGGGTACATGACCAAGGCTATTCTAGATACGAGAGCCGGGGTAGGAATTGCCACCAAGGAGATATGGGACAAGTGGGGAAAACCTGCCTTGCGACCCACACGCATGAAACTCCAATTAGCAGACGGTCATGTGGAAAGACCCTTAGGAATATTGGAACGAATCAAATTAACCACCTGCGGAGTAGAATTTGAACACACACTAGCCATTTGTAAGTTCGAGAAAGCAAACAACTATGAAATGATATTAGGGCGACCCTTGAAGCAAGACCAAGATCACTCGAATAATGGAGAAAGCAAAGAGAACACATGAAGCAGGAAGGATCAAAGAAACAAAACAACCTCTATTAGTGGTCACGAAATGGATCTGGAAACCCAAGCAACCGCAAGGATTGGACGATCGAAGAAACAAAGATTTCCATTGCACTCATGAAGTCCCTAATGCACCTCAAGTATGCATAATAGGGCCACATTACGAGGCCAAGCATTTGGCACATGATGTACATGATAAAACTAGTAGTGCACATTCTCCAAGAGAGATTAGATCTTAGCTTCACTTTGATAGGAATGGACTTACTATGTACATAAATAAATGCTTCGGCTATACTAACGATTGTCTTCTTTCAGGAAAAGTTATAAAAAGAGGTGGTAAGAGATCTCACTCAATGTTGGGAAATGGAGTGAAAAACGACAATAATCACTACAATGCATTGAACAGTTGCATACTTTCCTTTGAAGCTAACACACTTTTCGTTACAAGTGCAGATGGCTTTTGAAGACTCTGAAGCAACAGTACAAGAGGAGATGCAGGAATTCCCTCCTCAAAGTCTCACCAAAGCGAAGGGGCATTGGTTTAGAGATGAGCAACCAGTTGAGGACTATTTATTTTTGGCACACATAAAAATTATGGATACAGAGCATCACTTTCCTATTATGTCCCAGGACTTCAGGGTTTTACATGAGTTACCATCCACAATTGCCATAATGAAGAAAGCAGGAATTCACAAGTATTTTGAATTACCCATTTATAAACCTGATTTCCAAAGATGCACGCAAGTCATGAACACCCTACAGCCAGCACTACATGATCCACTGGTGCCAGAAGCCAGAGTTATGGATAAAGGAGGAGAGTGGGTTGTCATTCAATTCACACATGAATTGATTAAGGAAGCATTCGGATGGGAAAAGGACGGTGTCACAATGATAAAAGAAGAGAGTCGTGGAGCAAAGACACGCACTTTTGTTGACATTAACAGAGTGGATATAGAAGAGGAAGTCTGACTGATTCACCAACACTTCTGCTTCCCCAATATGAATCGATACACGGCTCCCCAAAAACTCATTGTCCAATTATTGTCTCATGCCATCAAACAAAACGGAAATCAAGTTAGTCTGACTCCCTATGTGCAAGAACGACTATTCGAGGCAAAGAAGCAATGGAATAATAAGAAGTTCCTCAATGGTACCACGGCCCTAACAATTTTGATCTACCATGCTTTGGGCATGAGAGAACACTTGCAGGAAATGCCGTCTTCAAGTGCTCTTGAGCAATACGCCAAAGTCGCCACGGTCCCTAAAAAGAAAAAAGGAAGTAAGAGTGTGGAAGTGGCAGAAACTAGCTCTCAACCCAAAATGAGAGGCACAAAAAGACTCCGGGAAGTCAAGATAGTGGAAGGGGAAGCCCCAATGACGAAAAGAATCCATGTGCTTCCCAAAACAACTATGAAAGGTCAGACAAAAATCACGGAGGAAGATTTAGCTAAAGCCTTGGAAGAAACCCATCAATATACGGAAGGGCAAATTAATTTACCAGTACAAGGTCACCACTATCAACAGTCAAAGCAATCAATGGAAACAAAGAGCAAACTCACCAAAGTCCATAAATATAGGGAGATTGGCTTGGATAACTCTAGTTCTGTATCGGAGGACCAAGAAGAACAAAACACTTCATTACTAAATGTCGATATCCAAAGTGAATCGAAAGATGATGGACAATGGGAGGAACTGAATGAAGTCGACTACAACAAGGAAGCAGAAGACCCTAAGGCGGAAGATCAACCCACCGGTGTTGATCAGAACATCATAAGTGAGAAGGAAGAACAGGAAGGAAAGCATACTATAACAGTTAATGAAACTTCAAACATCCAAGTCAAGGGGACTCAGGAAAACACAATAGAAGAAGAGGAACCTTTCACGCCTATCAGAGTAGTGGCAGAACCCTCCCCAATGGATATCACCTTCCAAGGAAGTGCCACCAAAGCTAGCAATCTGGAGGAACAAAACAATGTACAAAACATACAATTACAAATCGACAACCACACAACGAAACTATCCATGTGGAAAAAGGCAAAGATGTACAAACGGGAGAAACCCCGAGCATACCAAAGACGTGGTTGAATGTTGATATTGCTCAGCTCAAGCCCGTAGTGCAAGACATGATTAGAACTGCTCTAGATACACAACAATTGATGCTCGAAGCTGATGAAGATTATGATTAAGCCATGCAAGACAAAAAAGAACTTCAAAAATTGGGTAAGAGTCTTTCCATAGAGTTGAAGACAGTAAAAGAACAAGTTTTGGAAAAAGAAAACGAACTTCAAGAAGTCAAAAAGAAATACCACGTGCTCGAGACGGAGAATGGAAGATTGAAAGAACAGTTTCAGGAAGTCACAAGAAAATTAGAAGCCAATGAAGTTGAGAAGGCACGACTAACATCAAGATACAAAGTATTAGAATCTCAGCTCAAAGTGTACATGGAGGAAGCGGAAAGCTTAAGACAACGCAACAAGGAACTTATGACTGCACTTCTAAGCGATCAACCGGTTGAGGTGCAAGCCAAACCAGAACAGAATATCAAAGAATTGGAGGACAAAGTTGCTAGGTATGAAGATACACTAACAAAGGAAAGAGCTACCGTTGCTGAATGGGAAAGAAGATACATGGAAGACACTGCAACTCTACGAGCCAAATGGAAAAAAGCGGAAAATAGATACCTCTTACATTCTAAAGAAGATGCCGATCAGCTAGCAATTGTAGCTGAGGAAATTGAAAAAAATAAATCAACAATTTTGCAGGCCCAAGAGGAGATTAAGCAGAAAAAGGAAATGATTAAACAGCTCCAGGATCAATTAGCACTAAAAGATACCGAGGGGACACCAGTAGTTCCGAAGTCCGCAGAGGCTACTGTGGAGAATGAGGTACGTCCTCTCTCTCCCCCCTCATATCATTCACCGGTAAGGGAGGAACAGGAGGTTCATATTGAACATACGATTCACAAAATTGCAGAACTAAGCCGACCGGAACGGGCACTGCTGGTGTCCCAACTCACTGCTGAGTTTGAAGATCAGATCATAAAGATCATGAGGGACGTGCAAATAGATAACAAGCAATTAGAACAAATTTTGAAGCCCTTCAATGTACCATACGGCCTACTTAAAGAACAAACGCGAACTTATATAAGGTCTACGGCAAATAAAGATCCGGATCACAACCTCCAATTCAGGCATGATACTTTCAGCTATACACAGGAAGAATTTGAGAAGGCGGATCCCAGCTGGAGGAGGAAAATTTTGGAAAAGAATCCCACACTGCGGGTACAGTGGGAAGCATCACCGTATGAGCTTCAAGTAAATCCATCTTTTTGTCCTGTGCCCCGCAGACGCTCCTGGACGCATTTTTGGGAAAGCCAGCGCCAGGGTAGCATTAATAATCAGTGGCTCAATTATCCCCTGTTACCTAGTCTGTCGCATAATTACTTACCGACCGAGGAATATATGGTAAAAACCATGGAATTCTGGATTGCCAGATATGCTACAGTTCCCGACTTAGCGGTTAAGATGACTAATAAAATCTTCAGTATGCTACTCACAGTGCTTAAAGTTTTTCAACATGCGAAATATACTTTTTTGAATTTCATTGGCATTACGCAAGGTTCAGAAGCCTTAATTTTTGATTTATCTACTATTCCCAGCCGACTTACCATCATGGCATATTATTCTCGCCTAATGCTTTTGCCATCGACATTATGCAAACCTTCGAAGAAGCATTCTTCACTGGCTTTTTTGACATTGATTCCGAAATTTTTGTCAAAATGACTTCCAATTTAAATGCACGACTTGTTGCTTATGAAACGAGCTTCTTTGCGGATCATCGACAGGCGCCAGAGGACGGTGTAAAGTCACAACAATGAAAAGAATTTATGCTTTGTCATGCTAATCTGCTAAATCACAGAGAGCAACAAGCCATACAAACATACATACGTCACCACAAAAAGCCTGCCAAGGACGATAGAGTTCAGGAGGAGGGACGTGTAGAGGGACAATCAAACAAAAAGAAAAGAAGAAGAAAATCAAAGTCTAGAATGGTTCAATAGAAATAAACAGAACAAGAACAAGTCCCTGCAAGAAGCCCCGTAGGGGCACATCACTCATCTCTGCACAGAGCCCCGCAGGGGCACACACACCAAGGAAAAGCACGCAACTGAGAGGAGGAACTAGGGTCAACAAGTATTCCATATGAGGGTGCTTCAACCTCTTGAGTTACAGAGGATTCAGATCAAGGCTTACGAGCTACATCCTCATATGTGCACTGATGGCGTGCGTGGCAAACCGAATTAACAGGCTTTAAGTAATCAGAGCGCCTCTAAAACGTAATGCAAGATTAAGAATCAGGCAGAACTGACCAAAGGATGTGGGTGCGGATCGAGACAAACAAGAAATAAAGCCTGTCAAGGGACGACAGAGACAAAGAGGGGGAGGGTGTTGCAGAGCAATTGCAGAGCAAAAGAGCATAAGAGTAGAGCCCCAAAATTTTTGAAATGATGGGCATATTTTTTTCTTCTTGGAGGTCTTCAAGAATTCCCTCAAGCCATGTAAATGCACTAGAGGAGACCTCTAGTTGCATAATCCCAAGTTGTTGTAAAATATCCCTTGTAAAATAGTAGGAGATTAGTCTTTTAGTGAATAAAGTGCCAGTCTCTTGTGTGAAAGGACCAAACTTAGGGCACATGTATATAAGTCACTTGGTGACTCTTTGTAGAGACTTTTTGCCATTGTGAATAAGGAGCACTCCTGAATTTTCGAATTTGCTTCTTCTTTGCAGATTTTGATCTTCATTTTGATCTTGTATGTGTGTGTGTTGCTTGAAATGTGTGTGTAGGACTGTTGTCTACCCCTCCCCATTGATTTTGAGCTGCTGTAGTGTGTGTGCGAACTAGTAGGAGTTGTGGCGTGAGTGTGGGTGTTTCTCGCCATTTACTATTTTGGCCATAACTTGAAGCAAAGTTCTCAGAATCGAGTGAAACCACTTCCAATAGATGCGCCTCGTTGAGAGCTTCGAAACGAGTACCCTATTGCCTATATTCGAAGTCCGGAGCTGGGAGAAATCCTTGATTTTCTGAAAACTGCTGTAAGAGGTATCGCGGCAAACACTTTCAGGATTTTAGTGAGTTTGGGAAGTGGATTAGTCTTTTCTCATGCATGCTAGCTTAACCACTTCACTTTCCATCATGTGTGCACATGTCTTCATACACTTGGTTAGGTCGTTTGATCGGATTGACATTTGAATGTGTGTTGATTTCCCACTATATGCACTTGTGTGGCAATCGAGGTACAGTCTCATTGGCACAAGTCCTTGAGTCGTTTTGACTTAGGTACACACCCAAGTTCCGCTAACCAAGGAAGGAACACAAAAACAAGATTCTAATTCAGTAGCAAGCACATCATCTTCAGCAGATACATCATCTTCAGCCAGTGCATCATCTTCAGAATCTATGGAAAACACAATTCAATCACATAAGGCCTGGGAAATTTTATCTAAAGCATCCATTACTCTTCCTCTTGGCCAATTACTTGCACTAGTACCAGGAGTTCGACAGCAATTCCAACAACAGTTCAGTCCTGTACCTTCTTGCATTCTAGCAACAGCGACAGCGCAACCAGAACCTGATTCTACAGTCGATCATTCGGTTCCTTTAATTACGGTATGGTATAAAAATCATAAAATTACACAGGTACTAATTGATGGAGGATCTGGTGTCAACATTGCTACAGCCGCACTGTGTAAAAAGCTAGGATGGACCGAAATCGAACCAGTCGAGTTTTTTGTCAAAATGACTGACCAATCAAGGGTCCATCCAGTAGGACTTGTCCAAAACGTGCCAATGACTTTGCAGGGTACCACATTTAAGATGACCTTTGTCGTCTTAGAATTACCGGAATCCACCCTTGATTATAATCTTCTTTTTGGCCGTCCTTGGATGAAGCAAGCTAAGGTTATACAAGATTGGTCTACACAGGAACTCACTTTCAAAGATAATAATCGTAAATATGCTGTAAAATTATATGCTATATAGCCCTGCGAATTACATGCTAGACCGTATTTTGCAGAACCAGTTCATATGTTAGATGGTCTATCAGATGATGAAGAAGAAGAGTTCTTGAAGAATAATATTGATTTGATCTCCCTAGGAACTGTTGATATACAATCTGTTGTAGATAATTGGAATCCCGCAGTTTGTACGGTGATGCCTGTAACAGAAGAAGATAAGAAAGAAGATACCACTGCTATAGATGACGCTGATCTACAATAACTTTTTAAGCCAGCTGATGATGCAGAGAAGTCCCGACAATTCTATGTTCCAGAAGATCAGTTGATCACTTATAATTTAAGAGATGAGGACCATCTGCGTCCTGTCAAGATAAAGGAAAGCCTATCAGAAGTATTTCAAGCAGACTTAATTCAGCTACTCTGAGAGTTCTCTAATATCTTTGCATGGGATTACAAAGATATGAAAGGTCTAGACCCGTGCATCTATCAACACGGGGTCATGCTGAAGCCGGAAGCAAAACCAATCAAGCAACCCAGCTACCGGATGAATCCGAACTATGCATCACAGGTAAAGGCCGAGCTTGATAGGCTACTCAAAGTCGGATTCATTGTACGAATAGAGCATGCTGAATGGATCTGTTAACTGTTAAAACGCTTCGTTCTAACTATCAGAAGTGCATTTAACCGACCTAAGTGGGTTCTTGGGAGTGGAAGGGGTCTGTAAAAACAGAGGCCCTTAGACTTGATTTTCCCAGGCTAACCACTTTACACCTAACAATGTCTTGCGGATCAACTCTATCGAACCTCAACTACTTTCGTAATCTTACAGTTCATAGTCAAACTTGTTCAAGGTTCCCAACTACCCTAAAGGGATTTATTGCTCTGTTCTACCTTACTGTACTGTGAAAGACCTGAATAGCACTTCCACCTTATCGAAAAGGTACGTCTAATCAACAACACCGAATAACAACGATTACACTTAGAGTTCTCAGAACAGTATCGCATTTACACTATCTCTGCTCAACAGATGCACCTTACAGGTATAGCAACAACACTGCACACTTAATCAGTAGATCATAGTAATAAGATCCTATAAGATAATCGGCTTAGACCATCAACCGAGAGATCTTACTGTACCTTTATGAAATTAACACCCACGTCAGTATCTATAACACTCGACAGAACGAGATAGGAGATTTCAAATTAGCCGGTCAGGTACCCGTCTTTAGACGAGTCGTCAAGCTAACTTGATTCTACACAGATAACAAGACACAGAGGTGTACCGAATACTCAGAGGATTCAAGAACTTAGACAAACAATCGTTACAGTAATGCGCAGAAATCCTCCCCCTCCTAGACGAACAGTCTGGTACTTCAACACCCGTTACGGTAAATCACAGTACTAATAGACAACACGATACGAAATCGTACACAATACCCAGAGTACTCAGAGATTTCACAAACAGTGTTACAACAACGCTCTGACAAACACCTAGACGAACAGTCTGGTGATTTCAAGAATCGTCGTCTCTCACTCTCTTTACATTGCTTTATATAAGAAATTACAATTGTCGCGTAACCATTTTTCGCACGTGCGAATACAAGATTCGGTTTAAACATGTCCCTATTCGGCGGCCGACTAACATTGGCATGCACGGTGGACTTCGAACCCGCATGTATATAATTACTGCTCGTCTACTATTCCTTCTAATTACATATTCCAGGCTAGTCCAAAAGTTCCGGCGATCTTTTTCTTAAGTGTTTCTAACATTTGTTTAAGGGTATCTAGTTCTACTAGTTGCGCATCTATTCTAACAGAGCTAAGAGCAATGGCTTCGGTGAGCAAAATTTCGGCTTGTGTTTGCAAAAAGGCCTCCTGTAGGTAGAACTCGTTAGATAGAGCTGCATCTCTTGAAACTTTTACTTCTGCAACCTGCTTCTGCATCTCGATTACTTGTTGTTTTTGATTGCTCAGTTGATTGTCTCGCCTTTCAATTTCTTGGTTTTGATACTGTATTGTTGTTGAATAAGCATCTCTTTCTCGTTGGAGCTGTGCGATCTCTTTCTGTGCTTGAGCTTCTTTTGCCAGGTAATGTTTCAGCATTCTGTTGACATCTGTTAGAGCCTCACTTGTTCTATGGAGTTCGTCTTCTGTCAATTTGGCTTCCCTTTGTAGTTCCTGACTTTTCCTTACTTCCTCGGCTAGACTCGTTCTGGTTTCGTCTAGTAAATTGCCTAGCGCCCTCGTTGCATCTTCTTTTTCTTTGAGTAATTGATTCAATTTGTTTATCTCTGCATCTGCAACGAGCAGTAATTCTTCTTCTTCTTTTGCTGCTGCCAGGGCTTCATCCCGCTGAACTGTTATTTGTTCCTGTTCTTAGATTCTGGCCTGTAACTGCTGTACTTGTTCATGAAGCGCGTGATTTTTGGTCTTCACGGCCTGTAGTTCTTCTTGGAGGGGTGTGATGTCTGCCTCCATTACTTCCAATTTATGCTGGACGTCGTCGTGAACACTTTCTGTAATTTGCTTCAGTTGTTGCGGTAATTGTGTTGATAATTCGATTAGCATCTGACCCATCGATTCTAATTGAGCAAATACTGGTGTGGAGGGTGGTGGAAGAGGGAGACGAGGTTGGGAAGACGATGCAGTAAGTTGCTGTGAGGTCGGAGGGGAGTAGTTGGGGAATGAGGCAGAAGAAGCTGCGGGCTCGACGGGTGCGTTAGGTGGAATAGGAAGGTTTGGGTTTACTGGAGGTTCCTGTGGTGGAGTGGAAATGGTAGAAGTAGTTTCTGTTACCTTATTTTGTTTGTCGATGTCCGTGACGGTTGAGTCAACGGCCTTGAGTAGCTCTTTGAAAACATGTTTAGCAATTTGTTGTTCACCTCCTTGTTGTTCCTGCTCAGTTTGTTGCTGAGAAGCTTCTTCGGTAGAGATTGTTTCTGTTTCCGTCTGCTTTTCCTGTTCTTGTTGCTCAGATGATGATGACTGAGCGGATGACTCATGCTGCATGGATCTGGCCGTGTCGTGGAATGTGTCTTCTTCTTGCTTTCCTTCATCTTTATCTTCTTCTTTATCTTCTCCGGCTGATTTCTGTACTTCACTCTCAGACGAGCTGATTCTGATGTGTTTCCGACGGAATAACTGGTTGAGTTCTTCTTCATCTTCTTCTTCATCATCCTCTAGCAGCTGTATCGACTCCTCATGTCTCAGAATGGGCCCTCGGGATGGTGGTTGGGCTGCAAGGATTGTTGGAAATAGAAACGATAGTATGTGCGGTAATCGGGATCTGGGCATGCCTCCCTTGTTCACCTACTTGATTATTGCTACACACTCCTTGTGGATACGTTGGAAGGAATAGGTCGCGAAGTCACTGGTTCTCGGGCAGCTAAGTCTATGGCCGAGTAAAATGGCCGAGATATGCCGTAAGTGCGCTTCTGTAGGTTTAGGATTGCAACTAAGAACTGCAGAGCTGATCTTTCTGGTTCTGGTCGACATAAAATCGCGTACTTGTTCGATGAATACCTAGGGAATAATTCTCTCATTGTTGCTTCGGGGAGGTTAGGGCCCTTTTGTCTACCTTGCGCACGGAGTCGAAACGACTCAACGAATGACTGAATGGTTATTACGGTCCATGTAGGCAAGGTTGTGATTGGCCAACTATGTTATGTAGCCGGTGTGTTGGCAATGGCGGAGATGATATTGGCAAAGAAAGGGTGGGATTCCACTGAATGCCATGGCAGTTCAGCGAAATTAGCAAGCCCACGGTTGCACAGGAATTCTCCTACGTCGGCAGGGATTCCATTACGGAAGGCGGCGTAATTCGCCAAAGCTTCCAGAACGCAACAAAGACAGTAATCACACAACGCAGGCACACAAGGAATTCACAAGCATACAAGCACGCAAACACAATAGCGATTTTCGGTGAAACAGAAAAGTTTAAATAGATGCGTCATGGTGGAGGGTAATGAAGGATGATTAATCATCGTGCTGTGTTGTAATTATAATTATTTAACTTTGATGTGCCTTAGCAGCTGGAAAGGGCAGGGCGGCTAATGAAATAATAATTCATCAAGACACAGATATTTACAGACTTGAATTATTAAGTACACAAAAATAAAAGAAGGAAAAGAAAATGAAAGAAAAGCGAGCGCCAAACGACGCGGCCCACCTAAAAAACGTTTTAGTGCGGGTTAGATGCGTGTTGGTATGGCCGCAGCTTCGAACCATTGATTACTTTCGGAAGAGGATTTCCGGTCAACGTAGTCAACCAAAAAGTTGCTGGGCCCACTTGTTCTGAAATCCGGTAAGGGCCATACCATCGTAATTTGAATTTACCAGCAGACCGATTCGACTTTGCATTATAAAAAAGGACAAGTTGTCCCACCGTAAAAATTGGAGTTTTCAAGTGTCGATCATGCGTCCGAGCCTGTCTTAGTTGTATTTCCTACATAGTTAAAAAGCTGTGCCATCGTTGCTCGTCTAACTCTCTAAGTGTATCCAACCGAAATGATAGTGAGTCTTCTGGTAGCAGTTTCTGAGCGATTGCTACTCATAAACTTGGTATAACTATCTCCATTGGTGCTATTGCTTCTAATCCATAAGCTAGTTTGAAAGGTGTTGATCCGGTTGTTACCTTTTATGTAGTCCGATATGCCCATAATACTGCAGGTAGCAGTTGATCCCATCTTTCCGGTGCTTCCATGATCAATTTTCGAAGCATATTCAGTAGAGATTTGTTTGTACTTTCAGCCAAACCATTAGCACGAGGATAATAAGGAGAACTAAACTTATGTGTGACCTGGAACGACTGTGTAAGTGCCTTCATTAAATTGTTTACAAAATGAGTGCCTTGATCTGTAACAAGTTCCAGTGGTAAACCAAAACGTGGAAAGACATCAGTTAGCAGACATTTTGCTACCGCAACTGCTGTAGCAGATCGTAAAGCCCAGGCTTCTGCCCATTTGGTTGCATAGTCTGTACAGGTCAGTATGTAACGGTTGTTACTGAAGACTGCTGGAGGTGTAATCGGACCGATAAAATCTAGACCCCACTTCTGGAAAGGTTCCAATGATAAGATGGGTTGCAGAGGAAAAAGATGACGTTGCAAGGGCTTTATAGATCTTTGACAAGTATCACATTGTTTGACAAACTGTGATATATCTCTGTACATAGTTGGCCACCAGAGACTGCTCTGCAAAATTTTCCGGTGTGTTAAGTCTGCTGCAAAATGGCCACTGGAAGGAATCGAGTGAGCCAACGTAATAACTGAGTTAACTTCATGCGGTGGAATACATCGAAGTAAAATTCCGATATAATCCACATAGTATAATTCTCCAGCAATTACTCGAAATCGGCGGCTAAAGACTGCAATTTTCCTGCGTACTGCTGTAGAAGTCTGAGATGGAAGGCAGCCATCAGTGAGAAAGGTTAGGATCTGATCATAATATGTAGATGGTGTAGGTGGGTTTGTAATTTCATCATTCGTTGGTTCAGAGCTATAAGTTGCTGGAGTCGTGTCATCTATACCTACCGGAGCTTCACCGAAATCTAAGCGGGATAAGAAATCTGCTAAGGCATGTGAACTGCCTGGCCGATGAATGACTTCGTAGTCAAATTCCTGTAAAAGTAGGACCCATCGTGCTAATCGACCACCTAGATGCTGTTGCCGAACTAGATAGACAAGTGTAGCATGATCTACATAAAAAGTGAATTTACGGCTCAACAAATAATGTCTGAATTTCTTGATAGAATATACTAGCCCTAGACATTCTCTTTCTGTTACAGAGTAATTCTTCTCAACAGGGGCTAATCTTCGACTTGCATAGTACACTGGTCTGAACCACTTATCAATTTGTTGCATCAAAACACTGCCTATTCCTATATCTGAAGCATCAACAAATACATGAAATGGGCGATCCCAATCCGGCGGCTGTAAGATGGGAACTTGTGTTAATAAATTCTTTAAACGATCAAATGCTATCTAGCATTCCTGGGTCCATTCAAATTGTCGAGGAGTCTTGGTGATTAGCTTGTTCAATGGTATTGCCAAATGAGCAAGCCACCGTAAGTGTCGTCCATGCCATCTTACTTGGCCCATGAAGCGCATAACTTCCTTCGGTGTAGTGGGCACCGGAGCTTCTAATACTGCTAAAATTTTATCTGGATCCACCTGTATGCCTTGTGCAGATACAATGTGACCAAGTAGCTTGCCACATGAAACCGCAAACACATATTTGTTTGGGTTCAAACAGAGTCTGTATTCTCTGCATTTCTGAAAGCAGCACCGTAAATGGAACAGGTGTGCTATCATCTTACCGAAGATTGAAAAATCGTCAAGGTAAACTTGCATAAAAGAGGTGAGATAAGGAGAAAATATTTCCTGCATACATCTTTGAAATGTACTTGGGGCATTTCTTAATCCAAACCACATAACAGTACATGCGAAAACACCTCAGTTGGTAATGAATGCAGTTTTCGGTATATCCTGTTCAGCCATTCTAACTTGATTATATCCACTGTATCCGTCTAAGAATGAATACATTTCGTGGCCTGCTACTCTATCAAGCATGGTGTCCAGAAAAGGGATCGGAAAAGGATCAGGCACTTTAGCTACGTTCAGTTTCCGGTAATCTACACATATTCGTAATTGCTTATTCTTCTTAGGGACAATAACAATTGGTGAGATCCATTCCGCATGTTCTATTGGTACAATAAATCCGACTTTAAGTAGCCTATCAAGTTCTGCCTTTACCTATGATGCATAATTTGGATTCATCCGGTAACTGGATTGCTTGATCGGTTTTGCTTCCGGCTTCAGCATGACTCTGTGCTGATAGATGCGCAGGTCCAATCCTTTCATATCTTTGTAATCCCATGCAAAGACGTCGGAGAATTCTCGGAGTAGCTGGATTAAGCCTGCTTGAAATGTTTCCGGTAGGTTTTGCTTTATCTTCACAGGACGCGGATGATCTTTATCGCCTAAATTATAAGTGATCAACTGATCTTCTGGGACATAAAATTATCGCGGCTTCTCTGTATCGTCAGCTGGCTTAAAAAGTTGCTGCACTTGAGCGTCATCTATAGCAGTAGTATCTTCCTTCTTTTCTTCTTCTGTTACAGTCATCACCGTACAAACTGTAGGATTTCAATTATCTACAACAGATTGTAGATCAACAGTTCCTAGGGAAATCAAGTCAATGTTATTTTCAGAAACTCTTCTTCTTCATCATCTGACAATCCATCTAACATATGGATTGGTTCTGCCAAATACGGTCTAGCATGCAACTCACAAGGTTGTATAGCATCTAATTTTACAATGTATTTGCGATTTTTATCCTTGAAAGTGAGCTCTTGTGCAGACCAATCCTGTATCACCTTAGCGTGCTTCAGCCAAGGTCGGCCGAACAGGAGGTTGTAATCAAGAGTGGATTCCGGTAAATCTAGTATGACAAAGGTCATTTTAAAGGTTGTACCTTGTAAAGTGATTGGTATATTTCGTACAAGTCCAATGGGATGGACTCTTGATTGGTCGGCCATTCTGACAAAAAATTGAACTGGTTCGATTTTGGTCCATCGCAGAACCTCTAGTCTTCCCAGATCCTATTCCGGTAACCCAGACTCCGTTAACCGAAGTAGGAGCACAACAACAGGATTCCAATTCAGCAGCAGGCACATCATCAGCTGCAGGCACATCATCAGCAGCAGGCACATCATCATGTCAGAGCGTTGTTGTAACACTGTTTGTGAAATCTCTGAGTACTCTGGGTATTGTGTATGATTTCGTATCGTGTTGTCTGTTAGTACTGTGATTTACCGTAACACGTGTTGAAGTACTAGACTGTTTGTCTGGGAGGGGGAGGATTTCTGCGGTAGTCCATTGACTAGCTTTGTTGTATATCCTTTGTTGTTCGCGTATACCTGGTTCAAATAATTCTGCTATAGGCTGCAGTTGTTTACCGGAGCGGGTCTGAATTACTGCAGCGTGTGTTTCCACTGGTGTAATTTGTACCATATTCGCCATTGGGTTTTGTCGTTCCTTCTTCCTCTGATCATACTCAGCTGCATCCTTACAAAATATTCTAATGTGACCAATTTCACCACAGAAATGACAGCGTGGTGGTGGCAGATTGGGATTTTCCGGTGGCAGTCCGGTCTGCCAGCGGTTTGCATTATAGTTGTTATTTCTCTGTCCTCTGTAATTTCGATATCCTTGTTGCTGATTGTTCCTCATTTGCGGAGGCACATAATGATTGGCTGGTTGTCCTGGTTCCTGTATAATAGCATTGACAATTGCGGTTCCCTGCACTTTGGCGTTGTATGCGTAGTTTTCGGTGGTGTGTCCGGCAGTATTGCAGATAGCACATAATAACTTATTAAGTGCACAAGTGGCACTCGTATGGCCTGAATTCTTGCATGTGATGCAGTATACTTGTCTGGTCACATCTTCGACGACATTTCTGTTTGTTTTTAACCACTCCAGATCTTCTGTAAATCCTCCAACCTTGTTTTCTAGCTGTAGAGCCATTGCGATCACATTGCTCCTACACAACGTATGATCATAATCTGTTTAAGTTGTGGAGTTAAGCCATTGATAAACCACTGAGTAATAGCGTCGTCCGGTAGGTTGGCATGTGCTGGTGGTAATTGCCTTAGATGCGTCCTGAATAGAGTAGCATATTCCTGTACTGTTTGATTTACCTTCTCTCTGTTGTTTTGCAGGTAATCAAAAATTTCGGCTGGATTCTTCTTTAGCCTGAATTGCTGCAAAAAAGCATCTCGTACTGCTTCATAGGTGCCGAAGTGATTAATATCATATTCTGTAAGCCATCTAGCTGCTTCATTGACCAATGTAGATTGGAAGACAATAGCTTTATACGCCGGATCCGGTGGATGGTCGAGAACTGCGTAGCTTATCTCGAAGGTGCGTACGTGAGCATCCGGATCATCTCTTGGAAATCCACCAAATTTAGTGTACGTCACTCCTGTTGGAGGCGGCTTGGGTGGACATAACTGTTGTTGTTGTTGTTGTTGTTGCCCGTTCATAGTGAGTGTATTGTGACTACCTTCTGTATCTCGGGGCTGAATATCTGAACTATCGGAATCTGTATCGTCGGATGGTGCACTTTCTAGTGTGATGATCTTGCTCAGTATTCTTCGAATCTTGGTTTCGAACAGAGTTCCTTCCTTCTTGATGTCGAGTGTAGGGGATCTTACTCCAAAAAGTGGTGACTGGGCTGAAGATTCACAAAAAAATGGTAAACCGTCGTCAAAAGACTGTGATTCTGTTACCGAAATATCACCGGAATGTACCGAAATTTCGCCAAAATAAGGTGTTTTTTCGCTTTCGCCGATTTCTTTGGCTAAAGTATTTCTAGTGGTAAACAAATTTGAATCTTTATCCAAGATTGTTAAACTAGCTTCAGACTGCATCTTGGTAGGTTCTGGAGTTACTATATCTTCGACAGACTGTGCCGAAATAGTACCGGAATGTACCAGAGGCGTAACACGTTTGACCAGAATCACTTCTAACGTTCTTGACCTTCTTGACAACTGGGTCAGACCTAGTTGTACTTCTACCCCCCAGAGTTGTCTTTAGTACATTAAGTACTCCAGACTGATGGTTCTTGGGATACGTTTCACCGCATCGAGTAACCAGCATGTATCATCTTTTGTACTAATCATGTAGTATCACTATCGATAAAATTTTATAAACAAGTTTGAAACAATCTGGTTCTGTTGCTACTTCCGACAAACGAACGGTAATCTTGATGTTCGATTTTGACAGACGAATGGCGATCTTGATGCCACTTTCCTACAGACGGCGCCAAGTGTTAACTGTTAAAACGCTTCATTCTAACTATCAGAAGTGTGTTTAACCGACCTAAGTGGGTTCTTGGGAGTGGAAGGGGTCTGTAAAAACAGAGGCCCTTAGACTTGATTTTCCCAGGCTAACCACTTTACACCTAACAATGTCTTGCGGATCAACTCTATCAAACCTCAACTACTTTCGTAATCTTACAGTTCATAGTCAAACTTGTTCAAGGTTCCCAAATACCCTAAAGGGATTTACTGCTCTGTTCTACCTTACTGTACTGTGAAAGACCTGAATAGCACTTCCACCTTACCGAAAAGGTATGTCTAATCAACAACACCGAATAACAACGATTACACTCAGAGTTCTCAGAAGAGTATCGCATCTGCTCAACAGATGCACCTTACAGGTATCGCAACAGCACTGCACACTTAATCAGTAGATCATAACAATAAGATCCTATAAGATAATCGGCTCAGACCATCAACCGAGAGATCTTACTGTACCTTTATGAAATTAACACCCATATCAGTATCTATAACACTCGACCGAACGAGATAGGAGATTTCAACTTAGCCGGTCAGGTACCCGTCTTTAGACGAGTCGTCAAGCTAACTTGATTCCGCACAGATAACAAGACACGAAGGTGTACCGAATACTCAGAGGATTCAAGAACTTAGACAAACAATCGTTACAGCAATGCGCAGAAATCCTCCCCCTCCCAGACGAACAGTCTGGTACTTCAACACCCGTTACGGTAAATCATAGTACTAACAGACAACACGATATGAAATCGTACACAATACTCAGAGTACTCAGAGATTTCACAAACAGTGTTACAACAACGCTCTGACAAATACCCAGATGAACAATCTGGTGATTTCAAGAATCGTTGTCTCTCACTCTCTTTACATTGCTTTATATAAGAAATTACAACTGTCGCGTAACCATTTTTCGCGCGTGCGAATACAAGATTCGGTTTTACATGTCCCTATTCGGCGGCCGACTAACAGATCTCACCAATTGTTATTGTTCCTAAAAAGAATAAGCAACTGCGAATCTGTGTGGATTACCGGAAACTGAACGCAGCTACGGTGCTTGATCCATTTCCGCTACCTTTCCTTGACACGATGCTTGACAGAGTAGCAGGACACGAAATGTATTCATTCCTAGATGGATACAGTGGGTATAATCAAGTTAGAATGGCTGAGCAGGATATACCGAAGATCACTTTTATTACCAATTGGGGTGTTTTTGCTTGTACCATAATGTGGTTTGGATTAAGAAATGCCCCAAGTACTTTCCAGAGATGTATGTAGGAAATATTCTCCCCTTACCTTACCTCATTTATGCAAGTTTATCTTGATGATTTTTCGTTATTTGGTAAAATGGTAGCACACTTGTTCCATTTACGGTGTTGCTTTGAGAAATGCAGAGAATACAGACTCTGTTTGAACCCAAACAAATCTGTGTTTGCGGTTTCATGTGGAAAGCTACTTGGCCACATTGTATCTGCATAGGGTATACAGGTGGATCCAGATAAAATCACAGCTGTGTTAGAAGCACCTGTACCCACTACACCTAAGGAAGTAATGCGCTTCATGGGCCAAGTAAGATGGCATGGTCGACACTTACGATGGCTTGCTCATTTGGTGATACCACTGAACCGGTTAATAACCAAGACTCCTCGACAATTTGAGTGGACTCAGGAATGTCAAATTACTTTTGATCGTCTAAAGGGATTACTAACACAGGTTCCAATGTTACAGCCTCCTGACTGAGATCGCCCATTTCATGTATTTGTTGATGCTTCAGATATAGCAATTGGGAGCGTACTAATGCAACAAACCAATAAATGGTTCAGTCCAGTATACTATGCAAGTTGAAGGCTTGCCCCTGCTGAAAAGAATTACTCTGTAACAGAACGGGAATGTTTGGGTTTAGTATACTCTGTAAAGAAATTTAGGCATTATTTACTTGTCCGTAAATTTACTTTTCATGTAGATCATGCTGCACTTGTCTACCTGGTAAGGCAACAACATTTAGGTGGTCGATTAGCGCGATGGGTTCTGCTTTTACAAGAGTTTGATTACGAAATTATTCATCGGCTAGACAGTTCACATGCCTTAGCAGATTTCCTTTCTCGTTTAGATTCCGGTGAAGCTCCGGTCGGTGTTGATGACACCACACCAGCGATTTACAGCACTGAACCAACTAATGATGAAATTGCAGATCCTCCTGTGACAACTAATTACTATGATCAGTTGTTAACTTTTTTGACTGATGGATGCCTTCCTTCTACAACATCTCCTGCAATGCGTAGGAAAGTTGCAGTATACAGTCGCAAATTTCGGTTGATTGCTGGGGAATTATACTATATGGATTACACAGGAGTTTTACTTCGTTGTATTCCACCACATGAAGTTAAGTCAGTCATTACTTTAGCTCACTCAATTCCTTCCGGTGGACATTTTGCTGCAGATTTAACACACTGGAAAATTTTGCAGAGCGGACTTTGGTGGCCTACTATGTATAGGGATGTATTGCAGTTTATAAAGAAATGTGATAATTGTCAGAGGTCTTGACAACCCCTACAACGTCATTTTTTCCCTCTACAACCTATCTTGCCATTGGAGCCTTTTCAGAAGTGGGATCTAGATTTCATTGGACCTATTACACCTCCTGCCATACTCAGTAATAATCATTATATTCTAACATGTACAGACTATGCTCCCAGATGGGCAGAAGCATGGGCTTTAAAGTCTGCCACAGCTGTTTCGGTGGCAAAATGTCTAATGAAAGATGTCTTTCCGCGTTTTGGCTTACCTCCAGAGCTTGTTACAGATCAAGGCACTCATTTTGTCAACAGTCTAATGAAAGCACTCACACATTCTTTTCAGATCACACATAAATGCAGTTCACCATATTATCCTCGTGCAAATGGTTTGGCTGAGAGTACAAACAAAACCTTGTTGAATACGCTTCAAAAACTGATTCTGGAAGCACCGAAAAGATGGGATCAACTGTTACCTACAGTATTATGGGCGTACCGGACTACATACAAAGCAGCAATAGGATTAACCCCTTTCAAATTGGCTTATGGATTGGAAGCCATAGCACCCATGGAAATTATTGTGCCAAGTTTACGTGTAGCCATCACTCAAAAACTGTTACCTGAAGAATCTCTGTCCTTTCGGTTGGATACACTCAGAGAACTGGATGAGCACCGATGGCAAACTTTTCTGACTATTCAGGAAGTACAGATAAGACAAACTCAAACACATGATCGATATCTAAAGACTCTAGTTTTTACGATGGGACAACTTGTACTCTTCTACAATGCCAAGTCAAATCGCTCTGTTGGCAAATTTAAGTTATGATGGTTTGCCCCCTACCGGATTTAAGAAAAGGTGGGCCCAGCCACTTTTCGGTTGACTACTTTGACCGGAATTCCTCTTCCAAAGGTGATAAATGGATCAAAGCTACGGCCGTATCAACAAGCATCTGATCCACACTGAAACGTTCTGCAGATGGTCTGTGTATTTTGCATTTTCTTATTTCTCTTTTTCTTTTCTTTTGTTTTTGCGCGCTTAATAAAATAAGTCTGTAAATATCCGCGTTTTCATACTTAATTATGTCAACAACCGCCCTGCCCTTTCAAGCTGCTCATGCATGCACACCGAAGTTATGAAGTTCTCATCTCGACGTCGCACGATGATTAGTGATTTTGACTGCTCTTCACTTCAGCGCATCTACTTAACCTTCTCCGTTTCGCCAAAAATGGCTATTGTGTTTGCGTGATTTGTGTGATTGTGTAAACCCTGTGCTTTGTGTCTTTAGCTTGCATTTTCTGTGTGCGCCATGGAAGCTCTGGCAAACTATGCCACTTTTCGTGATGGACTCCCTGTCGATGTACGAGAGTTCTTGCGCATACGTGGGTTGGCCAATTTCGCTGAACTGCCTGTGGCATTCAGTGGAATCCCACCCGTTCTTTGCCCAGATAATCACTGCCATCGCTGCTGCTCCTGCCACCGAGTAGAGTTGGCCGATCTCATCCCTACCATCCCGTACCGTAATCATGTTCCAAACCTTTGCTGATGCATTTCGACTCCCTTGGCAAGATCGGGAAAGTGGCCCGAATCTGCCGATCGCCACAATGAATCAATTATTCCCTAGGAGTTCCTCTAACGAATACGCCATCCTCTGCCGTCCTGAACCTGAGAGATCCGTGCTACAATTCTTAGTAGCCATCCTCAATCTCCAAAAGCGCACATATGCAATATCTCGTCCCTTCTACTCCGCCATAGACTTAGCTACCCGAGAGCCTATAAATTTTGCATCGTACTTCTTCCACCGCATTCACAGAGAATGCGTTTCAATTATCAAACAGGTAAACAAGGGAGGAATGCCAAGGTCGAGACTGCCGCACATCATATCTTTCCTTTTTCTGACCATTCTTGCAGCACAACCACCACCCAGAGGCCCGGTCCTGCACCATGAAGAGTCAGCCCAATTATTGGAAGATGATGAGGAAGACGAAGAGGAACTCAATCAACTCTTCCGCCGGAAAAGAATTAGAATCAGTTCATCTGAAAGTGAAGCACAGGGTTCAGACGAAGGAAATAAAGAAGATGACAAAGAAGAAGAAAAACAGGACGAAGAAACCTTCCATGACACCGCAACATCTATGCAGCACAAATTGTCAGCACAGTCTTCGTCAGAAGGGCAACAAGAACAGGAGGATCACACCGACTCTGACACAAGCTCGTCACAAGAAGCATCTTAGCAGCAATCTGAGCAAGAACAGCAAGGAGACGAGGAACAAATTGTTAAATAAGTTTTTGAAGAGCTACTTAAAGCAGTCGAGTCCACAGTTGCCGACACACAACAAACATAGAACATGTAACGGAATCTAACGCTATTCTTCCCACTCCCCCACCGGAGCTGCCACGCGAACCCATTATCCCTATCGAACCCATTCACCCCAACGAACCCTCTGCCTCTTCATCCTCATCCCCAAATTACTCACCACCCAACTCCTAGCAACTCCTCACCGCATCCTCATCTCAATCTCGTCCTCATCTTCCACTCCCCTCCATTCAAGTATTTTCTGAGTTAGCATCAATGGGTTAACTGCTGATCAATTTATCATAACAACTACCTGCGCAAATGAAGCAAGTAACATAGAATATTCGCAATCAATTTCAACATAAAGTAGATGTACTGGAGGCCGACATTAGTCCTCTACAAGAAGAATTGTTAGTAGCCAAAGCCGAAAATCAAGCATTACAAGAACAGCTGAAAGAGTTACAAGCCCAAATGGCCGAATAGGTAGAAGTTATAGCACAAAGAGATGCAGCACTGGCAGAGATCAGACAGAGAGACGAATTATTAAATGATGCAAATGTCGAAGTCATTCAATTGAAGCAAGAAATACAGGATAAAAAAGATGCAAGAATCACCTTAGGGAATCTATTGGAAGAAACAAGACAGACGTTAGATGAAGTGGTACAACGAGGCCAAGAACAACATGATCTGGCTATGAAAACTGCTGACGAACTCGAGAGATGCAAGACAGATTTGTTTGAAGTAAACAGTATTCTCAAACGAAAATTGACCGTAGAAGCTCAACTGCAAAAAGTCATATCAGATCTTCGCAGAGAACGGGACGCTTACTCAAGAACAATTCAATTCCAAAATCAGCAGATCGATAGAAAAGACAACCAGCTCGATAATCAAAAGGAAAGAATAATCAAGATGGAGAAAGAGGTGGCAGAAATGAAAGTATACAGAGATGCAGCCTTATCGAACGATTTCTACTTACAAGAGGCTTTTCTGCAAACGCAAGCAGAAATTTTGCTGACCGAAGCTATTGCATTAAGTTCTGTAAGAGTAGATGCACAATTAGCAGAACCGGATACTCTCAAACAGATGTTAGAAGCTTTAAAGAAGAAAATTGCCCGAACCTTTAGATTAGCCAAAAACATGTATTTAGACGGCATTATAGAAGAACAATAATTTTGTAAAACTTGCAGGTTTGAGTCCACCGTGCGTGCCAGTGTTATTGGCCGCTAGATTGGGAGTTGTATAACTGAATCTTTTTTCGCACGTGCGAAAGGTTGTTACACAGACACCTTGTAATCTTTATATAAAGCAATGAATAAGAAACGCGACAGTGACGTTCCGAGAGATCATCAGACTATCTGTCTGGGTGATTGGCTGAGCGTTGCTGCAGTGTTGTTGAAGCCATTCTGAGTATACTGTAGTGTATGGTTCTGATTCTCTTCTGTTGTCTATCGACACCTGTTGTTGTGAGTTTCCTCGACATCCAACAGATTGCCGGACTGTTGTCTGAGTGAGTCGTTTGCGAGTCTCTATTGCGATTGTTGTGTTAATTACGCATATCGTGGTGTTACTCTTTCTTGGAATATTCTACCAGTTGTTTGGTGAGTCTGTGTAGCTGTAGTAGTGTTTCTAAAACACTGTACAGGATTGTGTTGCCTTCAGTATTGAGATCTGTACTTGTACGGTGAGATTAGGCTACGATAAGGGTCATCTCAAGTGTGTATTAGCTTTTCAACATAGTGTGTCTGGAACTGTTGAGTCCTTCTGTGGCTTCAGTTTGTTTGATTGTGAACGCTATTCGGTGAAGGTTGAATTACTGTTTTGTCCCTAATGTTACATTAGTGTGTATTTGGAAAAAGGTTCTGAGGTAACTCGGTATCATGATACTAATAGTCTAGTACAGTGTGTTCGATAGACTTTGGAAGAGTTAGAATGACGAACCGTAAGGATTGAGAAGGGTATACCAATTCTTGATAGAAGTCTTGAATGTTGTTATATTGTGGTGTGAAGTCATTTTGGGAAACAAGCATAGGGCCTCTGTCTTTACAGACCCCTTCCACTCCCAAGAACCCAATTAGGTGTTTAACACGTTTCTGATAGTTAGTCTTGCGTTTAACGTTTAACACAGGGAAAGAAAGATTGTGATGTCTCTCAGAGGCTTGGGGCACTACATAAAGTGGAGGAGATTCGTCTACTGGCAACAAAACAATTGATAGAGACTCAGATGAAGAGGAAGGAGGCACATGATAGACATCTGTGGAACAACAACATAGAGCCGGGCATGTTAGTCCTTCTCCATAGACCTCATCTTCAAAGACAAGTGAGAGGAAAATGGCTTCCACACTGGGAAGGACCTTATCGAGTCAAAACAATGCTGAATTGGGGTGCTATGGAGTTAGAGACGCTGAAAGGAGAGGCCTTGCCATTGGTCAACATATCAAGGCTCCCGGCCTACCATCAACACACTTGAAGAAGTATGGATCACCTGGAACTGCAAAATCTGCCCAGGTTGTACATAGCTTTCTCATCTCATTTTGCTAAGTTTTAGGAGTTTTCTTTATCAATTTCATGCTTGTTCCTTGAGTTTTTAGCAAACCTAGAAGGCATTTCATAACCTCTGTAAAAGCATAATTTTTGGGTATTTTTGGGAATTTTTCCAGCCTTTTTACCAATTTTCTAGAATTTTTTATTCTTTTCCGATGTCATTTTCTTTCCAAATAGGAGGAATAAAGGAAGCTCTCTCTGGTTTGAGGAAGGAAATTGGGCATAGCCCTATAGAAAATTTTATGAGAAATTTTTCAAATTTTTTTGGTAATTTTTTGGCATTTTTTTGGATTTTTTCTCCAATTTTCTCTATTTTTGGATATTTTTTCCAAACCGAAAAGCCCCCCTTGGAATTTTCGGGTTGAGGGTGTTAAAAAGAAAAAAAAATCCCCCCCCTCGCCCCCCCCTCCCCCCCCCCCCCTTCCCCCCCTCCCCCCACCCCGTTCTGACACCCCCCCCCCCCCCCTTCCCCCCCTCCCCCCACCCCGTTATGACACCCCCCCCCCCCCAATTTTTTATTTTTATTTTTTTATTTTTAATTATTTATTTTCATTTTATTTTCTATTTTCTTTATTTTATTCTTTTTGCTTTTCTTTATTTTTTTATTTCTTTTTTTAAAATTATTTATTATTTTCACCGTCGCATGCATTAAAAAAAAAGTTTTATTTTTTAATTTTTTTATACTTTATATATATATATATATATATATATATATATATATATATATATATATATATATATATATATATATATATATATATATATATATATATATATATATATAATTTTTTCATGCTCAAAGCTTTTAGCTCTGGATCGTACCTTGCTTGGCCGTTTTTTTTCAAAACTGGAGTCATTTTCATGTTTTTTGGCACCTCTGAACTCAGTTTTTGGCTTTATTTTTCCAAATTCCAACCTTTTCTCTGAGTTTTGGTCAAAACCCTCAAGTTTTGAGCACATTTATCACCGGGTTTTACTTATACACATGGTCCACATTGTCTATTCTCACCTCATTTCCACATACGTTGCACATTTTTTCATATGCCCCCTCTGTAGCTCTTCTTTTTGATCATTTTTAACCCTCTCCAGACCTCATAATCATGACCCCCATCACTCCCTTTACCAATCTACCCAGCCACATCCTTAACCCTCCCAAACCCTTCCATCTCTGTCCCCCAGCCCTCCCCTCCACCCCCTTTCTAACCTCCCATTGCGCCCCTTTGCTTTTCCATAAAAAATCCCACTCTCCTCTGGTGCTTGTTGTGGTGGAATTGGTTGCTGCTCAGGTGCACTTTTCAAGATTATGCAGCTCCAGAATCATGGTGTCCTCTCTGCTCAGAGTTTTGGCTATAGCTCTCTGAGACGGAGAGCACATTAGGTGGTGGGCAACTGTTGAGCCCATAAAAGTCATAATTGTCAAAGTCAACTGTAGTCAAAGTCAACCACATTCAAAGTCAAAAGGTCAAAGTCAAATGGGTCAAAGTCAACAAAGTCAAGGTCAAAGTCAATTGGTGCAAAGTCAAAGTGCTAAGGTGCAGGTGTCAAAGTGCACATGTAGTGCACAATTAATTGTCCACAAAGGGTAAAATTGGAGAAAGTGGGTTGCAGGTTGCAGAGGTATTTTCTCTAATTTCCCTAAGGTTCAAAGTGTTTTTAAAGTGTTTTGGAAGGTTCAGGTGAACCCTCTTTGGTGTAGCTCAGTGATGAGTAGCACCTCCTTTAACGTCAATCCGGGAAGACGTGAGAATGGTATGATGACCTCGAGCAGGTGAAGGCACAAGTGCGTGAGTGTGAAGCACACTAACATGCACACACATACACACACACGCACACAAGGTAAGACAAAGAGAGAGAAGCAATGGAGTTCTTTAGATTACTTTCAAAAAGCTCATACAAGTTCAAATCAATTACAAGCTAACCTCAAAAATGAGCTCTCTAGCTCTATTTATAGTTTTTGACTAGGTTTTGGCTGTGTCCAGACCTAGTGTCCGGCCTAGTTAAAAATTAGGTTCTAGGTCCCATTTGAAGGCTCAAATGGAGTCTAAAAATTATGAAAACTGGTAGGTAGCTACTTCTAATGCTCCTCAAGCTCAAGGACTCCTTGGCTTGCACAAAATGGAGCTACAAAAATATGAAATGGTATTTACAATGGCTTTTAGTGATGAAAATCACTATTTTTGTAGGGATTTCCTCTAATGATTTGACATACACATCTTCGAGCTCCCTACTTGCTCCTTCTCCTTATGTGTCCACCTCTTTGATATGCTTTAGCTTCCTGAAAAAAAATAATGGCCTATTTGCCCGATCTTCTTTGACTACTCTGTCTGCTTGTACCTTCTCTTCGCTCTAACTCCCTTCGTAAGCTTCCTTGTCTTGTTAGTCCTTCAGTTCCTTGACTACTGCTAACACCCCCCCCCCCTCTCTCGCGTCTGTCGTCTCTGACAGACCCTTGTTGAGTGGGTCATTGGATGTAGTACTCCACAACATCTGTGGCTAAATGATGTTATGCAATTCTCAACCCTTTGGCGAGGTCAGTGAGTAGAGCATCCCAATCTACAGGCCCGGGAACCTCTGGATGTGGTATACATAGCTTTTCTGAATGGAGAGTGTGTACCTAAGTCAAGACGACTCAAGGACTTGTGCCAATGAGACTGTACCTCTATTGCCACACAAGTGCATATAGTGGTGAATCAACACACATTTAAATGTCAATCCGATCAAACGACCTAACCAAGCGTATGAGGACATGTGCACACATGATGGAAACTGAAGTGGTTAGGTTAACATGCATGAGAAAAGACTAATCTACCTCCCAAACTCACTGAGATCCTGAAAGTGGTTGCCGCGATACCTCTTACATCAGTTTTCAGTATTTCGAGGTTTTCTCCCAGCTCAGAACTTCGAATATGGTCAATAGGGTACTCGTTTCAAAGCTCTCGACGAGACGCATCTACTGGAAGTAGTTTCACTCGGTTCTGACCACTTTGCTTCAAGTTATGGCAAAAACAGTGAATGGCAGGAAACACCAACACCCGCGCCACAACTCCTCCTAGCTCGCACACACACTACAGCAGCTCAAAATCAAGGGGAGGGGGTAGACAACAGTCCTACACATGCATTTCAAGCATAACACACACATACAAGAGCGAAATGAAGATCAAAATCAACATGAAAGAGGCAAACTCGAAAATCTGTAGAGCTCCTTCTTCACAATGGCAAAAAGTTCTTACAAAGAGTCACAAAGTGACTTATATACTAGTGCCCTAAGTTTGGTCCTTTCACACAAGAGACCGGCACTTTATTCACTAAAAAACTAATTTCTCTACTAATTTACATGGGTAAGCTTCTAATCTTCTGTGGGGATGCATCTAGAGGACTCCTCTAGTGCATTTACAACGGAAAATATATACAAGAGTGGTTATAATACAAAAGTTATGTGTCCAAATCGGAAAAATTTTGGGGTCCTTCATTTTCTCTGCCTTATGCTCTTCTTTGCTCTGCAACACTCTCCCCCTCTTCGTCTCTGTCGTCCCTTGACAGGCTTTAGCTTTTCCTCGGCTGTTTGCTTCGTTTCTTCGCACGCATCCCTAGGTCAGTTTTGTCTGTAGTTAAACAAACATGCAGCTTTGATGGCCTGTTCTTGATTCAAGCTCTACTACACTAGAGCCTGCTGCATTTGTCTTGCCTGTTGATTTGGGTTGCCACGCACGCCACCAGTGACTAGGAATGTGCAGTTCTTAGTCACCCTCTTGAACTTTTCAGCCTCTACCCCTTTCTAACTTTTGGTCCTCTGATTTGTCCTGGTTGCACACATCTGACCCTGTTGTATTGCTTTGAGCCTGTTTGCTTTTCCTTGGTGTGTGTGCCCCTGCAGGGCTCTGTGCAGAGATGGGTAATGCGCCCCTGCGGGGCTTCTTGCAGGGACTTGCTCTTGTCATCATTGTATCTATTGCGCCGTTCTAGACTTTGATTTCCTTCTTCTTTTCTTTTTGCTTGATTGTCCCTCTACACGTCCCTCCTCCTGAACTCTGTCGTCCTCGACAGGCTTTTTGTGGCGACGTGTGTAGGTTTGGATGGTGTGTTGCTCTCTTTGATTTAGCAGATTAGCGTGACATAGCATGAACTCCTTCCATTGCTGTGACTTTACTCCGTCCTCTGGCGCCTGTCTATGATCAGCAAAGAAACTTGTTCCATAGGCCACCAGTCTTGCATTTAAATTGGAAGTCATTTTAACAAAAATTTCTGAATCTATTTCAAAGAAGCCAGTAAAAAATGCTTCTTCAAAAGTCTGCATATATGTAGATGGCAAGAACATGAGACGAGAATAATATGCCATAATAGTTAGTCTGCTCGAGATAGTAGATAAATAAAAAACGAGTGCTTCCGATCCTTGAGCAATTCCGATGAAATTCAAAAATGTATATTTGGCATGTTGGAACACTTTTAGCACTGGTAGTAGCATACTGAATATTTTGTTAGTCATTTTGACGGCTAAGTCCGGGACTGAAGCGTATCTGGTAATCCAAAATTCCATCGTCTTTACCATGTATTCTTCGGTCGGTAGGTAATTATGTGGCGGACTAGGTAGTAAAGGGTAGTTGAGCCATTGATTATTGATATTGCCTTGGCGCTGTCCTTCCCAAAATTGCGTCCAAGATCGTCTACGGGGTACAGGACAAAAAGATGGATTGACTTGAAGCGCATATGGTGATGCTTCCCACTGTACCCGCAACGTTGGATTCTTCTCCAAAATTTTCCGTCGCCATAGTGGATCCGCCTTCTTGAACTCCTCTTGAGTGTAATTGAAAGTGTCATGCCTGAATTGAAGGTTGTGGTCCGGATCTTTATTCGTTGCAGACTTTATATAATATCGAGTTTGTTCTTTAAGTAGTCCGTATGGTACATTAAAGGGCTTCAAAATTTTCTCTAATTGTTTATTGTTTATTTGAGCGTCCTTCATGATCTTTATTATCTGATCTTCAAACTCAGCAGTGAGTTGGGACACCAGTAGTGCCCTTTCTGATCGGCTCAGTTCTGCAATTTCCCGAGTGTTAGGTTCAATGTGAACCTCCTGTTCCTCCCTTATCGGTGAATGATATGAGGGGGAAGAGAGAGGACGTACCTCATTCTCCACAGTAGCCTCTGTAGATGTTGGAACTACTGGTGTCCCCTCTTTATCCTTTAGTTCTAGCTGATCCTGGAGCTGTTTAATCATTTCCTTTTTCTGCTTGATTTCCTCCTGGGCCTGCAAAATTGTTGCTTTGTTTTTCTCTATTTCTGCAGCTACAACTGCGAGCTGGTCAGCATCTTACAATGTAATAGGTATCGATTTTCTGCTTTTTTCCATTTAGCTCGTAGAGCTGCAGTGTCTTCCATGTATTTTCTTTCCCATTTAGCAATAGTGTCTTGCTCCTTTTTGAGCTGATCTTCATACATAGTCACTTTCTCTTCTAATCCCTTGATGTCCCTTTCCGGTTGGGCTTGCACTTCGACTGGCTGATCACTTAGAAGAGCGGCCATAAGCTCTTTGTTCCGTTGTCTTAACGCCTCTGCTTCATCCATGTACCCTTTAATCTGAGATTCCAAAATTTTGCTTCTTGATGCCATTCGTGCCTTTTCAGCCTCATTTGCTTGTAGTTTTTTGGTGACTTCTTGGAGTTGTTCTTTTAATCGCTCATTCTCTGTCTCTAGCATGCTGTATTTGTTTTTGATTTCTTTCAGTTCAGTTTCTTTTTCTACTACCTGTTCTTTTACTGTCTCTAACTCAGTAGAGAGATTCTTACCCCAATTTTGAAGTTCGATTTTGTCCTGCATGGCTTGGTCATAATCTTCATCAGCATCAACCATAAGTTGCTGTGTATCTAGGGCAGTTCTGATCATGTCCTGCACCACGGGCTTGAGCTGAGCTATATCCACATTCAGCCATGTCTTTGGTATGCTTGGGGTTTCTCTGGTTTGTACATCTTTTCCCTCTTTGACATGGATCGTTTCATTGTGTGGTTGTCGGATCTGTAGTTGTACTTGTGGTTCGTCTTCATCTTTATCCACATCAATAGTTTTAGTGGCACTTCCTTGAAATGTTACATCCATGGGGGATGGTGCTGCCACAACCCTTATTGGAGTAAAGGGTTCTTCGTCTTCTTTTTGTTCTTCCTGAAACTCCTTCTTTGGTGTCTTCAAGTGTATTTTTCGGACAGGTGTGGCCTCCTTGATTTGGATGTTGGAGGTTTCATTAAGTTTCATACAATGCATACCTTCTTGTTCAGCATTCTTGCTTGATATACTTTGTTCCCCATGTGTGGCTTGGTTCTTCGTCATGAGGCCCCCTTGCTCTTCATTATAGTCCACTTCATTGAGTTCTGCCCATTGTCCATCATCTTTTGATTCGCTTGGAATATCGACATTTAGTAATGAGTTTTCTGGTTCTTCTTGTTGCTTTGACGCAGAACTAGAATTATCCAAGCCGATCTCCTGATATCTGTGGACTTTTGTGAGCTTGCTTCTCGGGTCTGTCGCTTGTTGTGACTGTTGATAGTGATGACCCTGGACCGGTAAGTTGACTTGTCCTTCTGTATATCGATGGGTCTCTTCCAGAGCATCTGTTAAGTCTTTTGTCGTTATTTCTTTCCTTCCTTCGATAGTAGTTTTTGGGAGTGCATGGATCCTCTTGGTAGTTGGTGTGTCCTCTTCATGTAGCTTGGCTTCACGGAGTCTTTTGGTGCCTCTCATTCTAGGTTGAGAGCTTGTTTTTGCCACTTCCACAATATTTGCTCCTTTCTTTTTCTTAGGAACGGTCGCAACTTTGGCATATTGAGCCAGGACGGTTGATGATGGCATCTCTTGTAAATGTTCCCTCATTCCTAAAGCGTGGTAGATCAGGATGGTTAGTGCCGCACTGCCATTGAGGAACTTTTTATTCTTCCATTGCTTATTTGCTTCAAACAATCTCTCTTGAACATATGGAGTCAAATTGATTTGATTCCCAATTTGCTTGATGGCATGAGACAATAATTGCACAATGATCTTTTGTGGAGCCGTGTATCTGTGCATATTTGGGAAACAGAAGTGTTGGTGGATCAATCTGACCTCATCCTCTATGTCTACTCGGTTGCTGTCGGTGAAGGTTCGGGCCTTTGCACCTTTACTTTCTTCTTTCACTACTGTGATTCCATCCTTTTCCCATCCAAAGACTTCCTTGATTAATTCATGTGTGAATTGAATGATCACCCATTCACCTGTTTTATTACTCTAGCTTCTAGTACCAAGGGATCATGTAGGGCTGGCTGTAAAGTATTCATGACTTGAGTGCATCGTTGAAAATCAGGCTTATAGATTGGCAACTCAAAATATTTGTTTATGCCTGCTTTCTTCATGGTGTCTTCAACAGAAGGAAGCGTGTGTTGTACTCTAAAGTCCTGGGACATTATTGGAAACTGATGATCTGTGTCCATGATTTTAATTGTTGCAAGGAACAGGTAGTCCCCTGCAGGCTGATCTTCATGGAACCAGTGTCCCTTGGCCTTTGTGATACTCTGGGGAGGAAAATCCATCACTTTCTCTTGTACGGTTGCTTCAGAATCTTCGGAAGCCATCTGCACTTGTACATAAAAGTGCATTAGCGTCACATAACTGTATACAATGATGTAGTGCATTGTAGTGATTATTGTCATCGTCACTCCGTCTCCCCATTAATCCATGAGTGAGATCTCTTACCACACATTTTTTCAATTTGGTTTTTGTTGCTGAAAGAAAATAAAAGTCAGTGTAGCCGAAGCATTTATTTATATACATAGTAGGTCCATTCCTATTTAGAATGAAGCTAAGATCTACTCTTGTTTGGAGAATGTGCACCACTAGTTTGATAAGGTACATCCTGTGCCGAATGCTTGGCCTGGTATTGTGGCCCTATCATGCTTACTTGAGGTGCATTAAAAACTTCATGAGTGCAATGGGAAGCTTTATCTCCTCGATCATTTGCTCCTCGTGGTCGCTTTGGTTTCCAGATCCATTTCTTGAACACTAAGAGAGGTCGCTTTGTTTCCTTGATCCTTGCAGCTTCTTGTGTTCCCTTTGCTTTCTCCATTGTCCGAGTGAAATTGGCATTGCTTTTCCAGTTTCTCGGATGACTCTTATGTGTTGTTGTCTTTCGCCTTGTCTGATGTGGTACTTCTTCCTTTGTCTTTAAAGCCTGTTTAGCTGCTTGCATGACCTTTTTGGGAATCCATATCTGATGTCGCGATCTTTGAGCCTCAAGCAAGGGCTTAGGGATCCATACTTGCAATGATCCTTCGAGTATGTACTTGTGTGAAGCTGGTTTGGTGATTCCTGTTTCCTTCTTAAGAGTGGGTGCTGACGTTTCTCGACTCTGCATTTGATCCTTGCGTACCCACTTATATTTGGGTGGGCCTTGATATGAGTATCTGCTTGTTGGTTTGCAATAGCGCGATCTTTTGATGTTATGAGCAGGTGTAGGAGAGCAATTCTCCTTAACGGTTGGCTTTCCTTCAACTGCATTGGATGACTTTGACTCCACTGCTGATGTCATTGGGATTGAAGTTTCAGCTTCTATGCGTTTGGTATTTGAGTTGTGAGCATTGTTGATACTTTCTAATGCCGTTTTCTGAACTTCCTCTGAACTTTGTATTATATTTGTTTGAATACAAGGTTTCTCTTCAAGTAAGCTGAAAATCTCCTTATGCCCTATCTTAGCCGAAATATAACCTTGAGCTAGATGGATACACGCCTCAGTCTCAATGATCCAGTCTTGTCCTAGAATGAAATCTTCTATCAAATCTTCATCCTTGCACACTAGAACTCTCTGTTCCATTGAGGAATTTCCTAGGTGGAGGGATACTTCTGTTGCTCCAAGGCATTGTAGAGATTGGCCTCCAATTCCTATTAATCGTGCTTTTGTAGGAGTCACGTTCAGGTTCATGTCTTTTATGACCTTATTTCGGATACAAGTAAGCCCTGCTCCTGAGTCTATCAATGCATCTATCAATTTGTACTCTGTCTTGCCAATCCCTAGGTTTAGGTAAGGTTCCGTTTGGCCCATACCCGTTGTATCATGATTATCGACTTGGTAATTTGCCATAGGGATAGGCTCTTCTCCTTGGAGATAGCGTTCATTTCTTTGCCTCATCCATTCTTTCCGCTTCCTAATGTGCTCTAGTGCTTCTTGTCGAGCTTTCTCTCTAATTCGCTCTTCCTCCTTTTTCCTATTTTGGGAACCTACCAATCGTGCTAGCATTTGATCAGTCAAGGGCTCCATGAATCGTCTCACTCTATATCCACTGATGTAGTTGGGAAGAACGTCTCCGTCTAGCGTGGCGAGATTGACTGCACCACCAGTAGAGATTTGATTTATGATCAAAGGTCCGTATCCGCGTTTTTGTAACTTCTTGGCATGTTGTTTCAAGGTGTACACTAGGACTAAGTCTCCCTCTTTAAGTCCCTTGTCTTTTATATGTGCATCATAATATGCCTTTTGTCTCCGTTTAGCAGCATAAATGCCTGCTACTACTTGCAATCTGGTCTCATGTAACTTCTCGATTTGATCTAGTTGTTGGGATAATTCATGTCCGTTCCATTCATATTGCTGGGCCACTTTCAATGTTGGCACCAAAAAGTCAATTGGCAAAATTGCATTCTGCCCATACACTAAGTTGAAAGGTGTAGTTCCAATAGCCGTTTTATATGCAACTCGGAATGCCCAAATTGCATGATGCAATTGTTTGTCCCAATGAGACCTTCCATTATTGACAAGCTTAGTCCATACCGTGCATAGTACTTTGTTGGAGCTCTCAGCTTGTCCATTGGCTTGGGGATGATATGGTGTTGATTTTTTATGAATCACTAAAAACTCGTTCATTAATGACTCGATTACCTCATTGAGGAAGTGCGTTCCCCGATCACTCACAATCTCGATGGGTAATCCAAAACGGGTGAAAATATGCTCGAAGAGAAACTTAGCCGAGGTTTGAGCATCGTTCTTTCTAGTGGCTTTTGCATCTACCCATTTGGTTAAGTAATCCATGGCTACTATGATGTACTCCGCATGTGATCCTTTGGCAGGTGGATTGATAGGTCCTATGAAGTCAATACCCCATTTTGTGAAGGCTCTCGCGCATATCATGGGTCTTAATGGCATGTCATCTCTTCGAATTGGGTATCTAGTTCTCTGACAAGTCTCACAACTCCGTACATATGTTTCAGCATCCATATGTAGAGTTGGCCACCACAAGCCCGCAAAGAGAATCATTTTGAATGTTCTGTCTGCCGAGAAATGACCTCCAGCAGCACCTGCATGTGCCATCTCTAATATGGGAAGATATTCTCCTTCATGCACACATAATCTGAGTTGGTTATCTTTCCCTCGTTTAAACAATTGTTTGCCCATGAGTGTATAATCCTTGCTCATTTCCTCTAAGGATTGCTTTCTTGCTAAACTAGCTCCTATCTCATGCTCCTTCGTTTTGAGAAATTGTACTAATGTCTTACTCCAATTGGGCGCTATGGTCGAAAAAGGTAGAGACACATGATCTTCCGGGATCATCTCTTGGCATTCTGCACAATTGCTTACATAGTCGTGAACATCTTTTGGCATGTCAGGCCAGTATACTCCTAACCTTTTTAGTTCTCGGATTGTTCCATGAGCCCCTTGATGGGTTCTCCATTTGTTCACATGTGCTTGTTCAATTAGTTGTTTTTGTTCATCCTCCTCGGCACATCTAAGTAACACACCATTGGGTTCCTTGTAGTACACACTTCCTGCGACTATGTGTAAGTTCCTTGATTGAAGAATTTCTTTTTTGCTATTCCTGTTGATTGAGTGTTGAGGGCCATGGGTGAGTATCGGGATTAATTTTTCTGCCCACTTTGGGAAAACTTCTAGATTAAACAAATAAGCATCTGGTAGATCGTCGAGTACTCCATTTGGTGGTTCTCCGTGTGTCAGCCTAGAAAGGTGATCTGCTCTCATATGTGTATTTCCCCTTTTCACTATCACTTCAAAGTCGAACTCCATTAGTAGTAAGAACCATCGTACTAATCTTCCTGTGTTGCAAGGCTTATTGACTAGATACAACAAAGCCTGATGGTCTATGAAGAACTTGAATTTGTTGGCTAAGAGGTAGTGTCTGAATTTTTTCACTGCGTAAACCATTCCTAAACCTTCTCTTTCAGTAGTCGTATAATTTCTCTCAGCTTGGTTTAATTGTCTACTCGCATAAGCAATTGGATGATCAAGCTTACCTTCATCAGCTGGTTGGGCTAGGATACATCCAATGGCAAAATTAGAAGCATCAACATGGATATGAAATGGCTTACCCCAGTTCGGCGATTTTAAAATTGGGGCTGTACTAAGCCTCTTTTTCAGCTCGTTGAATGCTTTCTCGCACTCTTCAGTCCAAGTAAATTGAGTTAAGAGACCATATAAGGGTTTTGCTATTATGGCATACATGTGGATAAACCTGCGGTAATATCCGCAATGTCCCATGAAAGCTTGCACTTCCTTTGCATTCTTAGGTCTCGGTAGATCTAAGATGACTTTAATTTTGTCTTCGTCGGTAGATATTCCATTCCTGGAGACTATGTGTCCTAAGATTTTTCCTTGTCTTACCATGAAGACACATTTCTCTGGGTTCAAACAGACTCTGTATTGTCTACATTTGTTAAATATCTTTCTCAACTCGGGGATGTGATCACCTCTTTGATTGGAGTATGTGCATAAGTCATCTACATATACCTCCATGCTTTTTTTCAAAAACTCCTTGAAAACATGACACATCAGTCGTTGGAAGGTAGCTGGTGCATTAGTGAGTCCGAAAGGCATCACTCTGAAAGCATATACTCCCCATTCAGTGGCGAATGCTGTCTTATGTTGATCTTCAGTCGCAATAGCTACCTGATTGTATCCGGAGAATCCATCTAGGAAGCTATAGACCTCTTTTTCTGCTACCCTCTCCAATAGATGGTCTGTGATGGGTAATGGGTAGCTATCACGTATAGTTGCTGCATTCACCTTCTTCAAATTTATGCACACTCTCAATTTTCCATTTTTCTTAGGCACTACTACTAGTGGCGATACCCACTCGGTATGTTCTATCTCATATATGAATCCTGCCGCTAGTACTTTGTCTATTTCTTCCTTAATCTTTGCTGCATAGACTTCATTGTATGTATAAGGACGTTGTTTGGAGGGTTTTGCATCTGTTGTCATTGGTATTCGATGGGAACAAATAGTAGGTTCCACCCCTTTGAGATCCTTATAGGTCCATGCGAATACATCTCGGTACTCCCGGATAAGGTGTATGAGTTCCTCTTCCTCTTCTTCATATACATCTTTACCAATATATGTGCATCTTTCTTCTCCCTCCTCAACTGTTACAACAATTTTTTTCGTTTGTTCCTTGTTGTCATACGCTTCTCCGTCTCGTGCCTCTCGTCTAGGCATTTGAATAGCTACTTTTCTTTCCTCTACTTCGTATTTTTTAAAGTGTTCAGGAACTTCAAAAAGATCTGGGTCCGGCTCTACCTTACTCCTGTCCTCCTCCTGCCTGTGTATTGCCGTAGCAGTTTCAATAGCTAAGATCTTTGTTGGTTCCTGTTCCTTCTGGTTCTGAATAGTATTTAAGTAGCTTTCTTCGGAATCAAATTCTGGTTCCATCTCTATGCTTTCATATTCCTCTTTCCATTCTTTTTCCAGGATTTCCCCTTCTTCTACTTCTTGAAGAACAACCATATAGAAGTTTACATCATAGCCTTCCTCATCTATGCATTCATTCACCGTCAAAACTTCCTCGTTTACGCATACATCTAGAGTTGCCAAAATTTCCATCCATCCATGTGGCTCAAAAATCTCATCAGGAAAAATTTGAGGCATGTAAGTGGGGTCCTCTACTGATCGATAGTTAGGATGTCCTATCGGCCATAGTTGCCTTTTGCTCTCTTCTCTCTTGGCTTCCTTACACATCCATAACTGGGCATCCTCATGCAACCAAGATTGATCACTCGATCCGGCACTGTGAATGGATAGGTCATCTTCTTCTTTGTGGACTGGATTCCATTGTAATGGAGGGACATCTCGATAAGCGAATGTGTGCAAATTTATCTTGGTGGTGTTTCCTTGATGTTGTAGATATAATGAATCTCTGCCCCAATCTTGTACTACCTGCATTTGTCTCATGAAGGGTTGTCCTAGTATCATCTCGTAGTTGTTCGCTTTCTCGAATTTACAGATGGCTAGTGTGTGTTCGAATTCTACTCCACAAGTGGTTAGTTTGATCCTTTCCAATATTCCTAAGGGTTTTTCTACATGACTGTTTGCTAATTGGAGTTTCATGCGTGTGGGTTGTAAGGCAAGTTTTCCCCATTTTTCCCATATCTCCTTGGTGGCAATCCCTACCCCGGCTCCCGTGTCTAGAATGGCCTTGGTCATGTACCATTGTGGGTGACAGGTAAGCATGTATTACCTTCATCTCCTTCGCTAAATTCCCCCACTTTATCAACTGGAACTTTTATTGTGGAGTTATTTTCCTTCTCCTTTTCTTTCGGTCCTCCATTCTCTGGCTGTGATTCTAATTGGTTTGCCATTTGCTTCCATAATTGTGGTTTAAGTCGAAGCAATTCTTCCACCGTCAATTTGCATCATACTTTTGTTTTCTTTAATTCTGTTAGATTGTGTGAACTCTCTTCTACCTTTTCCTGTCCCTTTCCATGCACCGTGGGTGCTCGTATTATTACTGACTCCCTTTCGTATTCTCCCACGTAATTAGGCAATGTTGAAATGCTTATGGTTTCCTCTCTTCCTCTGTCAAGTCTTGATACTTCTTCATATACTTCCTCCAAGTTGGGATGAAGTTGACAATCTTCCACATCTATTTCCTCAAAAGGAGGTGTGTTGTCTCCATTCTTCTTCCATTGCTCCTCTCGTATTCTATTCCATAAGTCTTTTGGCCAATCTGCGTCTAAATCTGGGATTATTGACATCGATTCATCTTGGGTTTTTATCTGACCGCTTTGGTCATCTTCTTTCCTAGGTTCCTTGCTATTGGACTTTAAGCATTCTTCATACAGACTATGTGCAATCCTGGTCTCTGGTAGAATTGGGATGGTCTTTTCTAGGGTTGCTTGTGCTACTTCTATGAGTTTCCTGTATATGGTCAGTCTTTCTTTCTCTAATTCCCCTTGAGGATAGATTTTTTAATGTTGTTTGATGTTTGGGCCCATCTTGATTCTAGCTTGGTAGGCTTTCAACCACATGTCTAAATCGTCTGGCTTTGGGTCTGCTAGAATTGATTCGGGCTTCTCCCTATCTGAGCTCGGTCGGGGTAGCTCAGGGGTCTCCTTAGGACCCCCTTGTTCCTTGTGCTCCTTCGGGTTTTTGGTTTGCTTTTTACTGTTTATAGTCTTATTTTTTGCCCATTTGTCCTTGAGTTTCTCTCGTCTTTCCTTCCATTTCTGAACTTTCATGTTCCAGGGATTTTCACATGGGTCCTCAGAATCTTCCACTATCTGAATTATAGGGCTTATTTTTTTGTTGCTTTTTTGTTTCTCTTCCGGGTGTTGTTCTTTTTGTTGCTTCGTTTGGGCTCTTGTAATGGCCTTTAGTGGCACAGTGTACTCTTTATCACTTTCGGATCCTTCTATGACCTCAATTACATTGATTGGTGCAGTGTCTTGGGATTTGGCTGGGTTCTTAGGGCAATCTCTAAAAAGATGTTCCTTTCCACAATCAATGCAATACCCTTCCCAAACTCTGGGAGGTGGTGGATTATAAGGTCGAGGGCATTCCCTAATGAAGTGATCCCCTCCGCATCTATAGCATGGTCCTCTCTGCACCTGTGGTCTAATGGGAGGTCTCATGGGTTGTTGTGCTTTAGGAGCCGTATACATCAAGGTGGCCGTTTCTGCTCCACAAGCTTGATCATAGCCTTCATAACCATAATAAGCCGCGTCATATGCTAGTTCATATTCCATCATGTTGGCTTCATATGGATAGTACTCTCCTGGTGGAGGTTCATACCCTTGGTTGGTTGATTCTACATTGGTCATTATTGATGCTGGTACTATGGCTCTCTCTAAGTTTTCTTCTGGTTGAGCATACTTCACTGGTACTACTTGTTGAGGTTGTGATAGCTGGGGTCCCAATACTGGTTGTGGTGGTGGGTACGGTGCTTGCTCATATTGTCTTGGTGCTCCTACTGGTGCTGGATAAGGATTGTATCTAGGCATCTCCCTACCAGGCTCTCTAGGTGGATATCCATATGGTCGGTATTGAGGTGGTTGGATAGGCCGTGCTTGCCTATTGAAGGGACAGTTTTCAGTTGTGTGATTGGTGTATTTTTGCTCGATGTGGCAGTATGAAGAAGTCCCTTGTTGTTGCTGTCTGTAGTATGGATACGTAGGTTGTGCACCGGCCCCTCCTCTGGCACACAAGTGTGTGGGGTGCTCTCCTCCACATAAGTTACATCTCCGTAACATAGGCACCCTTTGAGCTGGATTTTGGTAAGCTCTTTGCCCCTGGATTCCTAGTTTTTTTACTAATAGTTCAGCTAGTTCTTCTATGTTACCGGAGTTGGACGTGACAGTGCTTCTTAAGTCTTCTGATTTAGTGAGGTCGGTCGTACCTTTGAGGTCCTCGGCAAGGTTATCTTCCAAGTCAATGCACTCTTGAAGACACTCACTTAATGTTTGTAGCCTTTTCACGTATACTAGGGTTCTTAGGGTTCCGTTAGAGAGCCCATCTAAAAATAATGAAATCATCTTTTGTTGAGTGGGTCTCTCGGCTGCTGGGGATCTATCCACATATTGATTGAATCTTCGTGCAGCAGTCTTCACAGTTTCATTAGGGTTTTGTTTAAAGTTATGGATTAAAGACGCAGAATTGTGTTTAATCCCTCTCTTTGTGAATTCTCCAATGAATTCTTGAAAGAATTGTTCCATGTTTTCAAATTGATTGGGATCTAAAGGTTGGAACCAAGTTAGAGCAGTCCCTGTGAGGGTGAGCCCAAAAGACTCATACTGCACAAAGAAGTCCTCTACTTGCTCCGCTCTTAGAACTTGTTTAAATTCGGCAATATGATCATATGGTTCCCCTAATCCATCATAATGGTTTCTCACGCATTTAGCTACTTGGATAGGTCTCAGCCTTCTCATTGGTTCAGGTGGTCTGGGCATTACAGGGAAGCCTGGGACAGCTGGCCGACTTGGAGGTATTCCATGTTGTCCTCCTACAGGTGGTCTTGGTCTGACTGGAGGTCGGTACTGATTACCTGCTCCTGTGTGGGTCTGATAGTGTGTTTGCACTCCTGGAGTTGCAAAATGTACATGAGCATGGTTGGGTACACTTCGTTGGCTGGTCTGTCCGGATGTGGTATGTTCCGTCTCTTGTTGATTTCCAAAAGGATTTTGTGAGGTAGTTGCCTGATCTCTTGGCGGAAATACAGGCATACCCATGTATCTTAGTCGAGCCCTGTCTAAGGCACTCACAGGCCAATATCTCCTTTGATCCTTATCCAAGTAAGTGGGTCTAGTTTCATCATCTGGGTCTTTCAACTCATAAAATGTCATGGGGCTTTCTTCTCTCCCTGGAGCCGGTAAGTCGGTTTGAAGCAACAGGTCTGATCCATGGATCATATAGACTTCCAACAGGTAATCATCTTGAGGTATCAAATCTCCTCTCAAGACCCGTGGTTCTTGGGACCTGCCCCTAGGGGTAGACACAAACTCTTCAGGGTGCGTTCTTTCGGAGTTGTTTGGGTCCACAAACTCTCCCCTTTCGTTGATCCTCTCAGGAAATTCAGTCACAATATAGATATGACCAATTTTGTCTACATATGCTCCTCCTTCGTACTTGACAGCAGGTCGGGGTACAATTGTGGCATTCTGGGAAGTTACCATCCTAGCCACAGATCTGTTTAAACCATCCAGGTAGATTGGGATCTCCTGGGCATTGGTGGACACATATTGTAAGGAGGTACGGTAATCCCCTTCAACAGTAGACATGAAATTCCTATTTGGCGTTGGACCTTGCATGTCTTCCGAAGCCATGTGTAGTTCCCCTTCCGAATCACTAGAGGTTTCTGAGTAGATGGAGTGGTGACTAGCCTGGGCAGCACTTCCTACCGAAGATATGACACTTCTTCGACTACTTAGCACTCTTCCTGACCTCAAGTTCATTCACCCCCCCCAAGTCTCTCTCTATGCCTCAGAGATTCTCCTTGGGCAGCTCTCATAATGACTCAAAGTGTCTGACAAAAAGAAAGGGTCAATCTGGATGATACCACTTTCTGACGATACTGCTCTCGGCGATACTGCTTTGACCGCGATACGACACCAAACACCAAGACGATACGATACCAACCTGGTGTCGCGATACTACCTAGGAGAGCAGACGATACGATACCTCTGCTATGCACGATACGATACCAAAAACCTCGGCGATACGATACTAGGAATATCACGATACGATCTCAAAAGAGTCAGGCGATACGATACTGGAATTTATGCCGATACGATAGCAGTGTGGTATCGCGATACCGTTCTCGAGGAGAAGGCGATACGATACCACATGTACGATACGATACCTATGAGACCAGACGATACGATACTTATGACAGTATCGCGATACTGTCCGGGTGAGTGGATGATACGATATCAAAGTGGTTTCGCGATATCAGATTTCACGAGACACGATACGATACTCAAGGGGGATACGATACGATCTCAAAAGTCCGACGATACGATACCAGGTATAGTATCGAGATACTTCACTAGGAAATACGGCGATACGATACTGACAAAGGTCGACGATACGATACTAGAGACCCAAGGCGATACGATCTCAAGGTGGTATTGCGATACGATCCTTGGTAGGAGGCGATACGATACCACCGTGGTAAGCGCGATCGCGATACCAATCTTGGCGACACGATACCGAAATGGTATCGCGATACCTAGATCGATACCCAGCAATACGATACTTAAAACAGTGCGCGATCGCGATACCAACTCGGGGCCACGATACCAGTGCGGTATCGCGATACCACGTAGGTATCAAGCGATACGATACTTCGGCGAGTATCGCGATACAAGGGAGTTTTGGTATCGCGATACCAAACCTCAACCGATCGCGATACTCAAGCCAAAGTGTAAGAAAATTCCAAATTTTTTGTACCCCCTTGCTTCCCTTATTCTCCTCCTCCCTCCTAGGCCTCTGTATCACACAAAAATTCTGTAATGGATTCAGTTTAACCCCCCCGTGATACTGCGCACCTGTTTAATCACGTGTTTGTGCATGTTTAGTGAGTTTTATGTAAATATTCTTGGTAGAATCTCACCTCTAACTACTCTTGCTTGCTCCTTGAACTCTCACACAAGCTCTCAAGGCCCGCTCTGCACGATACTGCAAGCACAATACCGATCGCTGTCGTCCACGATACCAGAACTCCAGCAAGTATCAAATGAGTCAATTTTTTTTGGCTTTTATACTTTTTTGGACAGAACTTGAATTTTGCTAATTTTTTGGTGATTTTGGGGATTTTTTTTTGATGATTTTTGCCTACTCGTACTTCTCCTATCCTCACTAGTCCTCTTCCTCTAACCTAACCCTAACTCCTCCTTTTCTCCCTCCTCCTAAACCTAAACCTAAAACTTATCACACACACCTCGGAGATGTGAAGTAACAAGTGCTGAAGTGACTGACTACTTGCCACCGGACAATTTTGCCTCTACAAGTACGATTCTATCACACTCGATCTATAACCATCACGAAGGCACCTTGGTTGAGTGTTCCCCGGCAACGGCGCCAAAAACGTGTGTACCTAAGTCAAGACGACTCAAGGACTTGTGCCAATGAGACTGTACCTCTATTGCCACACAAGTGCATATAGTGGTGAATCAACACACATTTAAATGTCAATCCGATCAAATGACCTAACCAAGCGTATGAGGACATGTGCACACATGATGGAAACTGAAGTGGTTAGGTTAACATGCATGAGAAAAGACTAATCTACCTCCCAAACACACTGAGATCCTGAAAGTGGTTGCCCGATACCTCTTACAGCAGTTTTTAGTATTTCAAGGTTTTCTCCCAGCTCAGAACTCCGAATATGGTCAATAGGGTACTTATTTCGAAGCTCTCAACGAGACGCATCTATTGGAAGTAGTTTCACTCGGTTCTGACCACTCTGCATCAAGTTATGTCAAAAACAGTGAATGGCGGGAAACACCAACACCCGCGCCACAACTCCTCCTAGCTCGCACACACACTACAGCAGCTCAAAATCAAGGGGAGGGGATAGACAACAGTCCTACACATGCATTTCAAGAATAACACACACATACAAGAGCGGAATGAAGATCAAAATCAGCATGAAAGAGGCAAACTCGAAAATCTGTAGAGCTCCTTCTTCACAATGGCAAAATATTCTTACAAAGAGTCACAAAGTGACTTATATACTAGTGCCCTAAGTTTGGTCCTTTCACACAAGAGACCGGCACTTTATTCACTAAAAAACTAATTTCTCTACTAATTTACATGGGTAAGCTTCTAATCTTCTGTGGGGATGCATCTAGAGGACTCCTCTAGTGCATTTACAACGGAAAATATATACAAGAGTGGTTATAATACAAAAGTTATGTGTCCAAATCGGAAAAATTTTGGGGTCCTTCATTTTCTCTGCCTTATGCTCTTCTTTGCTCTGCAACACTCTCCCCGTCTTCGTCTCTGTCGTCCCTTGACAGGCTTTAGCTTTTTCTTGGCTGTTTGCTTCGTTTCTTCGCACGCATCCCTAGGTCAGTTTTGTCTGTAGTTAAACAGACATGCAGCTTTGATGGCCTGTTCTTGATTCAAGCTCTACTACACTAGAGCCTGGTGCATTTGTCTTGCCTGTTGATTTGGGTTGCCATGCACGCCACCAGTGACTAGGAATGTGCAGTTCTTAGTCACCCTCTTGAACTTTTCAGCCTCTACCCCTTTCTAACTTTTGGTCCTCTGATTTGTCCTGGTTGCACACATCTGACCCTGTTGTATTGCTTTGAGCCTGTTTGCTTTTCCTTGGTGTGTGTGCCCCTGCGGGGCTCTGTGCAGAGATGGATAATGCGCCCCTGCGGGGCTTCTTGCAGGGACTTGCTCTTGTCATCATTGTATCTATTGCGCCGTTCTAGACTTTGATTTCCTTCTTCTTTTCTTTTTGCTTGATTGTCCCTCTACAGAGAGCTTGTTCCACGGCAAATAACTGTAATAGATAAGATGGTTGGGAATGAATATCTCTGAATGATATTCCCAGAATCCCGTGATAAATATTTCTTCAAACGTCTGTTTGAAGCAAGCAGGTAGATACTTTATACGGGCATGCCAGGCATAGACGACGTTAATGGAGGGCATGGTGCTCATGTCATAGACAAGGTCCTGATTCCCTTCATTAAATCCAATAGCCAAAAGATGAGGTTCTTTGATGTTCTTAAATTGCCTGAATGTAATCAGCATGAGCTATAAAATTTTTAGGCACATCTATGCCATGACATCTGGGACATTCTTGAACCGGACTGCCCAGTGTCCTTTAACTGTCAAAACTGTTTTTGTGTACTCCGGCCAAGACCTTCTTCGAAAGACAGGGCAGTAGCAAGGATTATACTTGATATATAGAGGCATGTTATTCCACGTGCGATTCATCTCAGGGTAGGTTTCAAGCAGGCGGATCCTCCAAGTGGGTTGAAGTATATTCCCTTGCTTGGCACTGGCAGGGATATCATCCGGTGCAAACTGTGCCGCCGAGGTTGGTTCTTTTGTTGTGCGTTGCTTGATTTTAGCATTGTAATCTGCCATTAATACACAAAATGGAGCATACAGATCATCAGACGTGCCAATCCACCTATGATGGGAGAGGTTTCTAAAGTAATCCAATTTTATGACGACTTCTTCCAATCGTGACATAGATGCTATCTGAACTGCAACTCTCTCATCATGGGTTGTAGCAACCTTTTCCAACCTTTGCATCCATTCAGGCGCTTCGATCTCAATCGTGTCCATTCCTTCTTCCGTTTGCTTACCTCCGGGTGTTAGCATGGGAACATATGGATCTTCAAAAGTCTCCTCCACCTGAATTGGCACTAGGTCTTCAGGTTCAGGTTCTACATGGGGAGAGGGTTGACGCTCGTATTGCATAACGTTATTTCATAGTTCTTCGAGTTCTGCTCTGAGTTCTACGACTTCTTCAGATGTGTCGACTGCGGCTGTGACTTTGCTTGGTGGATCCTGCTGAGTTGCCAGTTGCTTTAGTAGGTCATCTCTTTCTCTTTCTAATGCTGCGTGTACTTCCAAGAGATCGGCATGGGTTTCCAACACGACTTGCATATTCTCTGAGGGGATGGCCTTGAATTTCTCCGGGTCAATTTCCTGCAGTGAACCCTCCATTGCTGTTTCCAAGTTTTCTTCATTCTGTCTCTATAGTCGCTTATTTTCCTCGAGTGCTATGGACATGTGTTTCCGTAATAGGACCAGGTTGCATCGAAGCTTGAGATTCTCTGTTATCTGGGAGTGTAGCAGATCATCAAGCTGTTGCTTTTCTTCTGCGTCTAACTAGGGTGGATTGGCAACTAATTGGTCATGTTGCACTTGCAATGAATCATATTGCTGTTGTAAGGTCTGCTTCTCCTTCTCTAAATCAATGAATCGTGCTTGTAGCGCTTCATGGCTTTGGAAGAGGCTCGTATGCTGGTTATCCAGATGCTGGTAGTGCTGTTGTAGTTGAGACATACACTGGTACATATTATTAAATACATTATTAATGGGAGTGGATGCGGGAAAGGTGTTGAATGCAGAAGGGAAGGAAAAGGGGAATGGGAGCGTGTATGCTGTGCTCGAAAAGGGTGAAGTTGGTGGTGGGGGAATGGGAGATTGTGGATGTATGGGGGGAGGGAGAGGTGCGGAGGTGGGTGATATGTCCATGAAGTCAAAAGAATGAGGCATGTTGATTGTCAAATTGAAGGCATCTGCTAAATATAGACTGAACCATATCTTTTTGGGTGGCATGGTGAACCTCTCTTGAGCTGGGAACGCGAAATGTTGCATGACCATTCGCAAGTGGATGGCCATTGTGGGTGTCATTGCTACCATGTCTTTGAGCTTAGTCAGGTTCCTGTTTTTCATGTTATCCGGGACCATCGTCTCTTTTTCGGTGGGGATATGCATGCCTTTCATGTCAAGAGCTTCTCTCACCAAGTTGTTCGTCAATTTGAAATGCTTTAATTCATTACCTCTAGTAAGTGACGGTAGGACGAAGGTACTATATCCCTTTTTCTCTTTACTAGGGGTCAGAGTGCTAATTAAGTAGGAACACCATAGAAAATCTGGCTTGGGTAACTGAGCCTTGAAATAGTCGTAGAGTCCAGCCTTCTTCCAGATGGGTTTTAGACCTTCATCATTTTGAAGCCTCTCAAATTCCTTGGTGAAAAAATGATATCTGCCCCATCGCCCGTTGAACTCTATCTCGACCTCCCACATGTAAGTGCCTTCACCCAGAGATCCGACCACATCACTGAACCAATGTGAGTTTTTGCTGACCGGCATTGTGTGCCCCTGTGGAGGATTCTGAATCGGTATGGCATGTAATGCCCTCAATGCCACTGGGCATTCCTTCAATTCCTCTTCAATGGGAAGACTTTCAATGTCCACGATTTGGGGGTTGGTGCCTGCCTGGGAGCTAGTTCCTGCCTCGGCCATGGTGAAGAGAATGGTCACCGGTTCTGTGAGAATAGACAAATGAATGTTAACATTGCAAAAGGACACCAAGCATTCATGCGTCCCCATTACAACATTAACATGATTTTAGTGAGAGGTTAGTAGGTCAATAAGTGCTTGGGGATCGTGTGTGTAGTTAGTGAATGGATATTCCTAAGAGCTAAATGGAACGATGCGGTGTATGAGTGATGTAGTGAGTGAGTGGATATGAATTTACAAATGAGGGTCGGGGGGTTTAGTACACGTTTAGGGCTTCCAAACAAACTGATTTGTTGTTGGTCTTGATTTTGTGGAGACTCTGGAGGGCTTTTCAGGAGTTTCTACTTGGAAATGAGGCTTTTTAAGGACCCATTTACAAGTGATTCTGCTTGTGCTCATGGACCAATGTGTGTACGTACATGTTGTATAAGAAAGGGTATCAGATGTTCGAGTGAGTGATCCATGTTGTACAGGGTGTGGCCTTGGTATAACTATTTGAGCCCGCAAGCAAGCCTTAGGCACCCAAATTTATCGTGATTGTGGGCTTGCCTTCATGGACTTCTTGGATACCCAAATAGACTTTACTTTCGCAAAAGAATTTTTGAAAGACTTCTTATTAGTGTCGTGTTGTTGATTTTTAATAAGAAGTTTTGCTCGTGTGGTTGGCTTGATCGCAACAGGGTGTTCGCCTTTCCGCACCCACACTTGTTTCAATGGCTGAGACATTCTGCTTCGCATGTTCTTTTGTCCTCCAGCATAGGTATTACTCTGCTCCATCTATATTTGATCCGCCTTTGGTTGCTGCATCCCTTTGATCTCAGGAAAAGAAGGGGGTTTCGTTGCGCCCCTGACTTCTTGATTGAAATCATCATTCCTCTGCATCACACAGTTTTGGACAAGAATAACATGGTCATCTTCATGTGTACCCCTGGAAGGACCAGGAGTGCGTGCTTTGTCTAATTCCTTGAGTGCTTCATTTTCTAACTCAATTGTAATGCGATTCTGATTTACCCAGACCTGAAGGAGTCCACTTCTTAGGTTTAGGTTGACTGCATGATCATAGATCCAGTCTTGACCCAAGACAAGAGGCTCCGTGAGGTCCTCATCTTGACACACTAGCACTTTAACTGTCATTACTTCGTCTTGAATGTAGAGGGGAAGTTCCACCTCGCCCATGCAAGGGGTTTCCACACCTCCCAATCCTATGAGATATGCCTCTATAGGATTGACAGTTAATTTCAACTTTTGACAGTAAGAAAATTTAACAGCACTAGTGGCTGCACCTGAGTCAATCAAGGCTCTTACAGTCCTTGCACCCTTTCCTTGTCCTATCTCTAAGGTTACAAAAGGTCTTCTATCAATTATTCTATGAGAACTTATTCCTGAGACTTCACACATTGCCATATGATAACCTGTGTCCGCATAGTCATCTACCCTGGCCTGATCTCTACCCAATCTTCGCAACCTCATCCTTCGGATGTGTTCCAATGCTTCCGCCTGTGCCTCTTCTCGAACTCATTTTTCTTCTTCTTTGCGTTTTTTGGCAGTGTTGAGTCGATTTAGCATCTCCTCTATCAGGGGTTCTTGATATAACTTGACTCTGCATCCGCTTATATAGCTAAGGAGAACATCACCTTCCAGTGTAGCGAGTTGAACTGCTCCATTGGTTGAGATCCTATTTATGATCATAGGTCCATAACCTCTCTTTTCGAGCTTTCTTGCATGTTGTTTGAGGGTATACACCAACACTAAATCTCCGGCCTTCAAGCCTTTATCCTTAACATGGGCATCAAAGTATGCCTTCTGTTGTTTCTTAGCTGCATATATCCCTGCAGCCGCCCTCAGTCTTGTTTCTCCTAACCGTTCAAGGTCAAAGAGTCTAGAGGAGAGTTCATGACCCGTCCATTCATGCTCTTGTGCTACTTTTAGTGTAGGTATCAAGAAGTCCAGTGGTAGCACTGCATTTTGGCCAAATACCATCTGAAAGAATTATCCCCCTATCTTGAGTGTTTATGTCTGGGTGGTTGGGCCCGTATGTCAATACTGGCACTAATGGCTTAGCCCATTGAGGTACAACTTCCAAATCAAACAAGTAAGCATCAGGAAGGTCATTCGACACTCCTTGTGGGGCTTCTCCAGATGTGAGCCTAGAGAGATGGTCTGCTCTCAAGTGAGTCTTCCCTTTCCTCACCACGACCTCAAAGTCATATTCCATTAGTAAGAGAAACCATCTTACTAATCGGCCTGTATTGTATGGTTTGTTTACCAAGTACAATAATGCCTGATGATCGGTAAAAAATTTAAACTTATTTGCAAGAAAATAGTGTCTAAACTTCTTAACCACAAATACCATGTCTAATCCTTCTCGTTCGGTGGTGGTATAGTTCCGTTCAACTACATTTAACTGTCTACTAGCATAGGCAATTGGAAGATCCATATTACCTTCGCCCGTAGGTTGTGCGAGTACACACCCAATAGCATAATTGGATGCATCTACATGAACATGAAAAGGCTTATTCCAATCTGGTGTGGTCAAGATTGGTGCTGAACATAATCGCCGTTTAAGCTCATTGAAGGAATTCTCACATTCATCAGTCCACTCAAAGTTGGTCAAAAGTTTGTACAGAGGCTTTGCTATGATGGCATACATGTGTATAAACCGTCGGTAATAACCACAATGCCCCATGAAAGCTTGTACTTCCTTGACATTCTTTGGCCTAGGTAGCTCTGCGATGGCTCTTACTTTCTCTTCATCAGTGGATATGCCGTTCTTTGACACTATGTGTCCTAGAATCTTGCCTTGCCTGACCATGAAAACACACTTTTCTAGGTTCAAGCAGACTTGATATTCTCTACATTTGTCAAAGATTTGTCTGAGTTCAGGTATATGGGTTTGTCTAATGTTGGAATGAGCACAGAGATCATCAACATAGACCTCTAAATTCTTCCTCAGGAACTCTTTAAACACGTGACACATCAATCTTTGGAAGGTTGCAGGAGCATTGGTAAGCCCAAATGGCATTACTCGAAGGGCAAATATGCCCCATTCTATGGCAAAAGCTGTAATATGCTGGTCTTCTGGAGCAATGGCTACCTGATTGTAGCCTGAAAATCCATCAAGGAAGCTGTAGACTTCCTTACCTGCTACCCTTTCTAATAGATGCTTGGTAATTGGAAGTGGATAGTTATCTCGAATTGTGGCTGCATTAACCTTCTTCAAGTTAATGCACACACGTAGCTTTCCATTCTTCTTGGGCACAACTACAATGGGGGATACCCACTCAGTGTGCTCAATTTCATAGATGAATCCAGCTTCTACCAGTCTATCTATCTCCTCTTTGATCTTGGCAGCATAATTATCATTGTATGTGTATGGCTTTTGCTTAGAAGGTTTAGCATCTGAGGTCATGGGGATTGTGTGTGAGCATATGTCTAGGTCTGCACCTTTCAAATCCTTGTAACTCCAAGCGAATACATCTCTGTATTCTCTTAGCAAGGCTATCAATTGGTGCTCTTCTTCTTTCGTCAGGTCATGTCCTATGTAAGTGCATCTCTCCTCTCCTTCTTCTAGAGCTACCACTATTTTCTTGGTGGTTTCTTTGTTATCATAGGCCTCTCCTGATTGTGCCTCTCGTTTAGGCATTCTAATCATGACTCTCCTGTCATCTATCTCATACTTTTTAAAATTTTTGAGGACCTCAAACAAAGATTCTTCCTCTTTTGGTGTGACTTCTCTCTTCTTTCTTTTCTTTCCTTCATCCTTAGGGATCACTTGTGTGGCTAACCTTACATCATTTGTAAACTCTCCGTGTCTCTGGGGTTGAAATTCTATTTCATAGAAGTATTCGTCATCTGATGCAAAGGGTGGGTCCATAATGATTGAGTCTAGATCGGAGTCACTAGCATCCTCAAATGCATAAGGGCTAGGTTCGCACTCTTCTAAAATTGCATCTCCCATGATTGGCTCTATGGAGAAAACTGATATGTCATAGCCATCCTCATCACAGTGGGGTGTCCATTGTTCTTCATTGATGGCTACATCCATTGTTGCTAAAATTTCTGCCCAGCCGTGAGGTTCAAATTCTTCGTCCGAAAATACTACAGGTGCATAGGCTGGGTCTTGAATTGATCTATGTGTTTCCTTTGCACCTACCTCTCTGGTTTTTTCTCTCTTCTCTTCTTCTACTGCTACTTTGCACATCCATAAGTGGGTGTCTTCATGCATCCATGAGGTCCTGATCCTATGGAATGCACAGACTCCGTATCATCTTTGGCTCTATGGATGGGGTTCCATTGGATAGGAGGGACATCTCTATGAGAGTAATCTTTGAGATTCACTTTGGTCGTAACACCTAGGTGTTGAAAATACAAGGAATTGGTTCCCCAGTATTGTACCACTTGCAACTGGCGCATAAATGGTCTTCCCAAAATCATCTCATAGGCATGATTTTTGCTAAAGTCACATATAGCAAATGTGTGCTCAAACTCTACGCCACAAGTAGTGAGAGTTATTCCTTCAAGTAGTCCTAAAGGCCTCTCTATGTGACCATCCGCCATCTGCAATTTCATCCTCGTAGGCCTGAGTGCTGGCTTGCCCTAACGTTTCCATAGGGAAGTGGTAGCAATTGCAACTCCTGCACGAGAGTCGAGAATTGCGTTGGTTGTGTACCCCTGATGGGTGATGGGGAGATAGGTGTTCCCTTCTTCTCCTTCACTCATGTCTCCTATCTTGTCTAGAGGAATTTCTGGCACTGTCCTATGAGAACCTACCTGGGAACACGATTTGGCTATCTTTGGTACCTGTTTGGCTACATGTTTCCACAGTTCTGGCCTAACTTTGAGTAGCTCTTCTAAAATGAGGTTACACTGCACTTTAGTGTTTTTCACTACCTTTGTGTTCCTAGGTATGACCAAGTCTTCTTTTCTTACCATGACTGTGGGTGCTCTCATACAAGTGGACTTAGCTTCCCATGGGCCTGTGAAGTGGGGTAATTCATGTAAAGAATTAGACTCAAAGTCTAATCTCTCTCGAGACTGAGTGCTCTCCTGCTCTCCATAAATAGATGGGATGTCTTGTGGGAATTGGTCATGTGCATCATCCACAAGTTCAATGGGAGGAGGGACTTCACTTTCTTTAGCCCATTTGTCTTCTTGAATCTCTCGTAGGAATTTTGGTGTGAACCGATTCATAGAAGAAGATGTGTCTGGCTCCGTAGAGTTAGGCACATAGGCTTCCTGGGCAGGTAGACTTTCTCTTTCACTTGCCTTGCCCTTATCTGGCGGGGTGGGTTCCTTTTTTGATTGTGCAATTAGCCTCTCCAATCTTTCCAGCAGTCCATCAAAGTGCAACTGCGTCTTAGCTGAACTAGAGATGTTAAAGAGGTGAGTGGCTTCAAACATGGTTTGAGCCAATTCCACCATCTTAGCACAATTTTTGGTTCGTTCAAGCTCTAGTTCTGCTCTAGGGTAACACTTTTCATGATCGGTTACGTTTGGCCCTTCTTGGATTCTGGCCTGATATGCTTTGAGCATCATATTTAGGTCCTCGGGAGTGGGATCTACTAGGACTGATCCTACTCTAGGGGGTGGTGGGTTTGTGTGAGGTGGGTTGGAAGGTGTTGGATCGGATGGTGATGGGAATGGTGGTGTTGGAGTAGTGTGAGAGGGAGTTTGAGATGTGAGTTCAACTATCCTGGCTTTTGTTTCTCTTAGGCTTTCCTCGAGTTCACTCATCTTCTTAGCCCATTGCCTCTTGATTCTTTCTCTACTATCTCTCCAGGCTCTAGTTCTCTTCTTAGTTATGCTCTCAGTTTCACTAGCCTCTGAGCTCTTTTCCTGGCCTACCCGTTGGTTTTGCTGCAATGCCTGAGCTCTAGTGACTACCTGTACTGGTGCAGTGGACGTCACACTTCCTGTAGAGTCCACTACTAACCCAATAACATTGATAGGAGTAATTTTTGGCATATTATTGGGGTTCTTTGGGCAATCTCGTAAGAGATGCTCCTTCCCACAATCTTGGCAAAATCCTTGAATTGTCACTGACTGGGGTTGTGTAGGTGGAGGTAAGGGGCAATCACGAATGAGGTGATCTCCCTGACATCTGTAGCATGGTCCTCTAGGGAATGGGGGTCTTACCTGCCTAGGTTGGGGTCTAGAGTTAGGGTTTGTGTACATTACATTTGTGTACTCTGACTCCCAACTACGTTCACTTGGTTCTTCACTATAGTAGGACTCACCATGTTTAGGAGATTGCATGTAGTAAGCCTGGGGACTATCAACATGTGTAGAATCAAAGCTATGGTCACTGGGATCACTTTCTGAAAGCAATGGCGTTACTGGCACTATAGCTCTATTCAAATTCTCTTCTGCAACTGCATACTTTATCGGAATTACATTAGCTGGAGCAGGGGGTTGTTGTGCTAACACAGGCTGAGGCCTTTGTTGGTTTTGGTAGGGTTGTTGATAAGGTTGTTGTGGCCTACCATATTGCTGTGGAGGGTATTGGTTCTGGTATCTTCCCTGTTGTGGATAGGGCTGGGGATAGGTTTGCCTAACTGCTTGCTTATTGTATGGGCAGTCTTGTGTTGTGTGATTTGTGTATCTCCGTTCTATGGTGTAGTACTGGCTACTAGGGTTCACTTGGGGTTGAGCCATGATGGGACATACGTTCGCCATATGGTCACCACCGCAAGTATAGCACCTCTTTACTGGGGCAAATCTTGGAATTTGTTTGCTCTATAGAGACACCTAGTTTTTGAGCTACCTTTTCTGCAAGTTCCTCAATAGATGTAGATTGTGTGGAAGAAAAGCTAGAGGCACTCTCTATATCTTTATAGATTTTGGAAAGCTCTCACTCTTCCCCTAGGTTATCCTCTATGTCGATGCACATGCGTACGCACTCCTCTATGGTCCTAGGGTCCTTCAAGTACACATATGACCTCAATTTGGTACTTAGCAATCCATCCAAGAATAAGGCCACTTGTTTGGCTGGTGTGGGTAACTCTGGAATAGGGCATCTCTCTAGGTATTGCCTAAATCTTCTTCCTGCAAGTCTCACAGTCTCTTGAGGGGTCTGCTTGAAGCTATGTATCAATGAGGAAGTATTATGTCTTATGCCACTTTTAGAGAATTCAGTGATGAAAGCCTCTAAGAGATGGTCTATGCTCTTGAACTGTCTCTCATTCAATGGTTGAAACCATGCAAGAGCTGTGTTCCTAAGGGTTAGACCAAAGGCATTATACTGCGTGAAGAGGTCTTCAACTTGTTCAGCTCTCAAGACTTGCCTAAACTCAGCCACATGATCATATGGGTCTCCTGTGCCATCGAAGTAGTTCTTCATGGACTTAACCAGCTGTGTAGGTCTCAATGTTTTGGTGTGTTCCCTAGGCCTTGGTAGAGGGAAATCATCAGCATTCCTTTGGTTCCTTGGGGCTCTAAGTCCCTCATGTTCCACTCTATTTGTTTCCGTTCTCATTCTTTCTCTTCCCACTGGTTTGGCAAAGCTTACCTCAAGTCTATCTCTATGTCTGTCTCTTTGAGCTCCATGAGCTTGGGATGTTCCAGCTCCTGGGTGACCAAAGGACACATTCGATCTTGGTTGGGGGAAAATAAATTCACCTTTCCAAGTGTAAGCATGCCTATCATTTTCTGTAACCACAAAGATCCTCTCTGAAGCATGATCTAAGTAGGTCACTCTACCTGGGCTATCAGGATCTTTGAACTCATATATCATGATTGTTCCTACCTCATTCGGCTGATCAGATCTATACCTCCAAAAGGCTTCATGAGTCTCTCGGTTCAAGAGTAGATCTATGCTCTTATTGTCCTGGGGAACCCACTCTGGTGTGATAATCCTAGTGAGAACATATTTGCCTCGGGGAGTTCTAGGTTCTACACCCATGTTTCCTTGCTCTAGGTCACCTATGTCCGTTTTCGGGATCACGTTTCCAAATTCTTCTGTCCTATCTGGGTGACTGGTGACCACGTATATTGTTCCTTCTTTGTCCAAGTATGCTCCATTTTCAAACTTGACCGCTGGATGTTCTAGTCCAATGGATTGGTCAGGGTTTCTAATCTACACCACAGATCTTCCTAGGCCATCTTCATAGATGCTAGCACCTAATCGGTTGGTCCTAAGGTATTCCAACTGCGTCTTGTAGGGGCCTTCCACCCTATGCAAATATGGCACACCTGAACTTCTATAGGTCTTTCCATACCGTGGGACATCTGTGACTCACTAGTTTCAGAGCTAGGGTAGTGCGAATAATGGCTCAACTGCTGGGCCCAAGACCTAGCAGTATGATTAACACTAGCCTCTGAAGATCTAAGACTCTGTCTATCTCTTCCTAGGTGTCGCCCTGATCTAAGGTTCATATGCTTAGCTGAGCTATCCCAATTTTTACCCAAGGTACAACCTCGTTGCTGAGTTCTTTTGTATCAGTCACTTGATTCTTTTTAGTTGATTATTGTGTTTATGATCTTGTCTGATATCACGTCGTCAAGAATACTTGAGTTCATTTCCTCACTTGAAGTTGATCGTTCCACGTTAAGTCTTTTCCTTTAAATTTATCGACCGTACAAAGATTATGTTGTTAGCTTGAACTTGAGTATTTAGGTAGTCTTCAACTTGATAAATGCCTATCGTACCCTGACTTACTAATAGCACTATTCGTACTTAGCCTAAGCTAGGAATTGACAGAGGGAGTTGAGAGTATTCCAAGCTCGCTTGCTGATCCCTTGCCCTTTGGTGCTCAAGAACCCGGTTCTCAAGCTTGCAAATCACCCTTGCTTTGGATGCCCTCAAGTGCTCTCAGTGGACCTGTAAAAGTCCCAAAGTTAGTTCAAGACTTCAATTCAAATGATAGACAGGTCACTTTCATGCATGTAACTCAAAGACCAAATTTCCCTTTGCCTTTATGGAAAACAATCCCAAGGCTCCTTCAGTTTTCCTACCCCAGGGTATGGTCAACTTCAAAATACCCTACCTAATAATCCTGATATTAATTTTACCGTAACAAGTGGAAGTTTTGGTTGTACTCACCACGAGCTTTCCAACAAGACAAGAATCACAACAAACGGATTTTGTATGAGGAAATTATGACAGTTCAGGGTTTAGGGGTTAAAACATGGCTCAAACAGGCTGACAAATCCCATGATTTTTCTCAAAACACACTTGTAGGGACCTCACAAATCACTAATTGGTTGGTAAGTATGCCAAAAATTACCCCAAAACTTGGTATTAAAAACCCTAAAAATTTGGCTGAAAAAGCCTGTCAATCGCGATCGACAGTTCTGTCAATCGCAATTGACAGAGGTGTCCGTCGGGCCTGTCGGTCGCGATCGACACGTCAGTCGCGATCGACAGAGTTGGTCGTGGGTCCTGTTGATCGCGATCGATGGTGTCAATCGCGATCGACACTTTTTCCAGGATTTTTGCCGTGATTTTAGTCAATCGTGGATGTGTCCGTCGCGATGAACACGTGGCAACGCGAGAAATTCAGTCAATCGTCAAAATTCAGTCGGTCGCGATCGACAGTGTTAATCGCGACTGAGAGGGGTGTCGATCGTGGCTGTCGATCGCGATCCATGGTGTCAATCACGATTGTCAGTCGGTCGTCTCTGTCGGTCGCGATCGACAAAATCTGTCGATCGTGGCTATCGGTCGCGATCGACGGTGTCAATCGGGACTGACAGAAAAACACGGAATTTTTTAGTTTTTTCTAGTGATTTGGAATGTGCTCCTTGTGCATGTCATTGTGGTGTGCTTTGTTTTACCAAATGAGTTATTTTTCTGTCGATCGCGATCCACAGAGGTCTGCGACACAGAGACAGTTTCAAGCTTGTCCGTACCTACGCAGCGTGCTGGAGGGGATGATACAGCTGTACCTGCAAGATCACTCACAAAATAGATAGAAAAACAATGCACACAATTCGCTCTCTCGCTCTCTCTCACAAGTGGAATGAAGGAATGGAAGGGAGAAGGTGATATGATAAAAAAACTGAAATTTTTCACGATGATGGAGATGAAGATCGGATATGGTGAGGATGATGATGGTGTGGTAAGAAAGAGAAAAATAAGAAAAGTAAAGAAATTACCTACAACGCCAACGTCTCAATTCTACGTCTTACCATCACACGCTCGTCCTCAAAGCTCGATCCCCGGCAACGGCGCCAAAATTTGGTGTAGCTCAGTGATGAGTAGCACCTCCTTTAATGTCAATACGGGAAGACGTGAGGATGGTATGATGACCTCGAGCAGGTGAAGGCACAAGTGCATGAGTGCGAAGCACACTAACATGCACACACATACACACACATACACACACACGCGCACACAAGGTAAGACAAAGAGAGAGAAGCAATGGAGTTCTTTAGATTACTTTCAAAAAGATCATACAAGTTCAAATCAATAACAAGCTAACCTAAAAAATGAGCTCTCTAGCTCTATTTATAGTTTTTGACTAGGTTTTGGCCGTGTCCAGACCTAGTGTCCGGCCTAGTTAAAAATTAGGTTCTAGGTCCCATTTGAAGGCTCAAATGGAGTCTAAAAATTATGAAAACTGGTAGGTAGCTACTTCTAATGCTCCTCAAGCTCAAGGACTCCTTGGCTTGCACAAAATGGAGCTAGAAAAATATGAAATGGTATTTACAATGGCTTTTAGTGATGAAAATCACTATTTTTGTAGGGATTTCCTCTAACGATTTGACATACACATCTTCAAGCTCCCTACTTGCTCCTTCTCCTTATGTGTCCACCTCTTTGATATGCTTTAGCTTCCTGAAAAAAATAATGGCCTACTTGCCCGATCTTCTTTGACTACTCTGTCTGCTTGTACCTTCTCTTCGCTCTGACTCCCTTCGTAAGCTTCCTTGTCTTGTTAGTCCTTCAGTTCCTTGACTACTGCTAACACCTCTCTTATGTGCAAAAGTGAGAGTTAAAAGGAAAATATGAAGGTATGTGAAGCGGCAGCCTACGCAGAAGTGAAAGTATGGCCCCCCCAATTTAAACTTTTGGTTTTAGTCTAAAGTCACTACAAGACAAAACAGGGATTCATTGGCTGCCACTTGTGAAGACAATCTTGGGACATCAAAGTGAGCGCCAAGATACTATTGCAGTTAGGAGCGTACATGAATCGACACACTAAAATCAAGGCAAGGACCATTCTTGGACAATCCTAAGTGTAAGCAAGAGTGAGCATAGTCTAGGTGGAGCAAGAGAGAGAGTGCAAGAGACACACAATGTGCGACGCAGAGAAGTGAAGTGCAAGGTGTGCATGAAGAGTGGCCAAGGAAGTGTGCAGAGGAGTGCTAAGCTTGTCCCCCAAAGATCCCAAGGTCTTACTGAAGTGTGCGCATGCCGACAGAAGGTATCCATCCCTCCCCCTTAGTGGAAGCTTGGTGCAAGGTGTGCACAAGAGCAGGCTTGTAGAAGGTGGAGGTTTGGTGCAGAGGAGGCCAGCAGCAACAAGTCCCTTGGGTATTTGGTATATTGTAATTGAGCACTCTGTAGGATTTTGCACAAAAGCATTGGTTGTATTGTGCTTCAACCTTGTATTTGTCTTACTATAATCAATCGACAGAGGACTCCAGTGTGTATTTTCTCTTCTGGTCTTCCCCTTTTTCTCCTACAAACACTCAAATCCCTTCTTGTCTAAGAATCCCCCAACAAGAAGGGACTTCAATAATTATTCAAAAGATCAACCACATGAAGACTCATTGCTTCTTATGAATCTTAGCCACAAAGAAGATAAAGAAGATGATCATTTTTTCTACATAGATTCTGGATGTTGAAATCATGTTGCATGCAACATTGCTCTTCTATCTGATTTGGAAAGTCCAAAGCATAGACATGAAGTTCAAATAGGGGATGACACAAAGCACAATGTGGAGAAGATTGGCAATGTCAAAGCTTCCAATGGTAGGATAAACATTCTGAGTAAGGTTCTCTATTCACCCACTATCACTAAAAACCTAATGAGTGTAGGCCAAATAGTTGAAAAAGGCTTGCAAGTTAGGTTCACCCAACATGGAGCTTTTGTGGAAGATCCATGTCAAGGCTTCAAGAAGATGGCCAGAGGTGAGAAGAATGGTAGGCTCTTTACTTTATAAGTAGGAGAAACCAGGAACATAGCTCTATTCATTTTTGGGTCTCAAACCCTAAGTAGCTTGAAGTGTGGCATAAGAGACTTGCTCATGTGAATGAAAGAACCTTGAAGGATATATACAGGGAACAAAGTGTTCTGTAAGCCGCGGATCGGCAGAAAGTTTGGATTCCGTTGTTTTTGCTGTATTCCCTTCCTGGCTAATGTCTTCGACTCCTTGAGCAGAAGAAGTATCCTCAGATACAACATTTGAGGAAGGAACGGAGGTTTCCATTGCCATGAGTAACAAGAAACTGTGAGCTTTGCAAAGTATGGACTCCCCCAAACCCTACACAGACAATCGAAATGAGGTGAACCACAGAGAAAACGTTGGGAGAGGGCTTAAGCTTCACCCCTTCGAGCCTTCTTCATTGCCTTAGCCACATTGAATGACACATCCTTCAGTTCCAAATTGTCAGTGTGTGTACTCTCTAAATTCAGCTTCAGCTTCTTTGATGCATCCTTCACCAGCAACTTTAAAACAAACATTCCCTTCCCCTCTGCAGACACTTCTATCAAACTGTGATTTCCACTTTCAAAGACATGGTTCCATCCACGTTTCACATATTCTGAAATATCATGGAAAGGATTCTTTTCATGCACTCCCTTTTCTAGGAGATGCTTTGAAGTAGCACTTGCAAGAAGCTTCAATACTGAGTCCCAATGACGATATTCCCGACCCCTTAAATACAATGCAGATTTTAATTCCAATGCCAACAACAGAGGGGTCTTTTGATCCAGAGGGATCTATTTTGTCTCCATTCGAAAATTGGAGGAACCCTTCACATCATGACGTATAATCGATAGTTTTCTAGCATGTGGTGGTGCTGCAGCTTTCAAACATGCGTTTGCACCAGATTTCAATAGTAGCTCCACGATATCAAGTCAGTCATAATGCGGCTTTGTCAAATGAATTTTACTTATAGGAAGCTTTTTTGCAGACAACGGCAGAGAGTTTAATAAGCCAAGTAATTTCTTTAAGTTCAGTACGGACAGATGCTCAGCTCGTAGAACCAAAAATTTTGAAGCAGATGTTAGAGTCATTGAAGCAGAAAATTGCCCGAACTTTTAGGTTAGCTAGAACTATGTATCTAGAAGGTATAGTTGATGAGCCGTAATATTTTTGTATACCTGCGGGTTCAAGTCCACCGTGCGTGCCAGTGTAAGCCGCCGGATTGGCAATTGTAAAATCTGACTCTTAACGAACCGAAAGGTCGTTGCGTAAATGTTGTAACCTTGATTGATGTTGTAACCTTTATATAAATCAATGAAAAAAGATGCTTCGGTGATGACCAGAGGAGTCGCGAGACTGTTCATCTAGTTGATGATGTCTATGTAGTTTCCGTGGTGTGTTTGAGAACTCTGAGTTATTCTGTGTCTTTCTGTTCTGTTGATTATGTGCACCTGTACGGTATAGATTGAGTTACTATTATTGTCTCTGTTGTTTACAGTAATCATGTTTGGATCAACTCTTAAGTTAGACAAAGTGATTCTGTATTGCGGTAATGATAGTTTCACCACTGTCTGTTAAGAACGCATCAACTGGATTGTAATCGGTAGATTTTGGAAGAGTCTGATTACAGATAGTAAGATTGTAAGAGTGTAACCAGAGTCTTGATAAGTAAGTTGTATTGACAAAGATTTTTAATGTTAGATTACGATCATGTGAGTGGGTTGATTTGGAAAAATCATGTATAGGGCCTCTGTTTAACAGACCCCTTCCACTCCCAAGAACCCGATAGATGTTTAAATGCATCTCTAACAGCAAGACCCGTGTTTAACAGTTCTTGGACTTGTAAACATATCAAAGCAACACATGATCAATAGGTGTGATGCATGTCAGATTGGGAAGACACAAGGACAACCATTCAACCACAAAGGCTACATCCACAACAACTTATTGGACTTAGTACATATAGATGTATGGAGACCAAGTCAAGAACCTTCATTGGTAGGATCAAGGTATTATGCCTCATTTATTGACGACCATAGTAGATGGACTATTCTACACTTTATCAAGAGTAAGAATGAAGTGTTTGATTGCTTCAAAAATTATCTAGCAGATGTGGAGAATCATACAGGTAGATCACTCAAGAAGCTTAGATCTAATGGAGGGGGAGAATACTTCTCCAAAGAGTTTGATGAGTTCTTACAGGACAAAGGTATCAAAAGGGAAATGACTACCACGTACTCTCCTCAACTGAATGGAATCATCAAGAGAAGAAACAAGTCGTTGGTTGGATCAGCCAGAACAATGCTTGAAGAGAATAATTACCACATTATCTATGGGCAGAAGTTATTTCAATTGCTCTGTACCTTGTCAATAGACTACCATCCAAATCACTTCAAGGTATGACTCCTTATGAAGCATGACATGGAAGAAAACCTAGTCTTGGATATTGCAAGGTGTTTGATTGTTTAGCTTATGTTCATGTACCATCACAAATAAGAGGTAAGGTGGATGAAAGGGCAACAAAGGTAGTGTTTATTGGGTATGAATCAACTCAGATGGGTTACATGTTCTATAATCCTTCAACCAAGAAATTCACTACAAATAGAGATGTTGTGTTTGAAGAACATAGGTCTTGGTATGATGAAGACAAAGAAAAGGTAACTCTACCATATGATCTTGATTCTGATTCTCATCAATTAGGAAGCAAGCATGATACACATGTCCAGGACCCAAGAAGTGATACAAACAATGATCAAGATGAAAGAGAAAAGGATTACAAACTATGGAACTCAAGAGGCAAAGAAAAGATGTAAGAGGTTGGAGAATCCTCCAAACAACCACCTAGAAAATCAGCAAGAGAGAAGAAGCAACCAGAAAGGTATGGATATGATTCCACATTTGTTACAAAGTATTCAATCTACTTGGCAAAAGATTTAATTTCAAAAGAACCGTCAACATATGAAGAGGCAAAGGGAAGCCCTAATTGGGAAAAGGCCATGAAAGAAGAAATAAATGCATTGAAGGAGATGGACACTTTGGATTTGGTTCCAATATCGCCAAATCAAAAGGTAATTGGTTCCACATGGGTATATATAAGTGAAAAGAAATTCAGATGGATCAGTTTGCATGTACAAGGCAAGATTAGTTGCCAAAGAATGCTTAGAAACTCATGGTATAGACTATGAGGAAACATTCTCACCAGTTGCAAAGATGACTACAATTTGAATATTGATAAGTGTAGGTCTTGCAAGGAATTGGAGACTCCTCCAACTTGATGTGAAAAATGCATTCTTAAATGGTTGGATAAGTGAAGAGGTATACATGTCACAACCACCAGTTTTTGAAAACCCTAATCATGCATCTTATGTTTGCATACTTATGAAAGCATTGTACGGATTGCAACAAGCTCCTAGAGCTTGGAATTATAGGTTGGTTACATACCTTCAAGATCAAGGGTTCAAAGCTAGCAAATCAGATCCTTCTCTATTCATCAAAAGGGATCACAATGAGGTTATCTATCTATATGTATATGTAGATGACATTATTGTGACATGTGATGATCTAAATGACATTCCGAGGATCAAGAGACACATGCAAGAGGAGTTCAAAATTAGTGACTTAGGTGATCTCACATATTTTTTAGGTATGCAGGTGATATACACACAAGAAGGAGTGTATTTGACTCAGAGAAGATACATTTAGGATCTACTTAAGTTCAAAACAGAGAATACTAAACTTGTAGGTACACCTTTGGAGATGAATCATAAACTTAGTGTTTATGAAGGTGAGAAAATTAAAGACATGAAAGAATATCAAAGCTTGGTAGGTAGCTTGATATATGCTACTCATACAAGGGAAAACATCTCATATAGTGTAGGAGTGCTTAGTTAGTTCATGCACTCACCTAGAAGGCCACACATGGATGCAACTAAGAGAGTGCTTAAGTACCTCAAAGGTACAATCAATGAAGGTATATTATATCCTTAATCTTGAGATTTGGATTTCAAAATCTATTTAGATGCAGATTGGGCAAGAGCTAAGGATGATAGAAGAAGTACTTCGGGTTACTTAGCATTTGCAAGTTCAAAGCTAGTGTCATGGAGTTCCAAGAAACAACCAACAATTGCTTTATCCTCAACTGAAGAAGAATACAGAGATTTGACCATAGCAACTCAAGAGGTAATATGGTTAAAAGCATTGTATATAGATTTGGGACTTGTGAGTTCCAAACCTCATATATTTAAAGATAACGTAAGTTCCATGCATCTAGCAGCAAACCCTATTTTCTATGCAAGAACCAAACACATAGAGGTTCATTACCACTTCATCAGGAAGAAGCTCATGGCAATCGAGATTGACATTTCTCTTGTTCCTACTGAAAAGCAAATAACATATATGATGACAAAGGCACTTGATGGAATAAAGCTTTGTAGATCCAAAGCTATGGCAGGTATTCAACCTATAAGAGAATGAAGACTCAAGCATACCTTAGCTTGAGGGGGAGCTGTTGGAACATCAAGCTTACAGTATGCTTGAGGTGGATTTGATCTACATCAAAAGCTATCGCTTGAACTATGTCGAAAGAACATCTGTTGGAGATTTTTTTTCCTATGCTCATTTATTGTATTTTTTAAAAAGTTTTTTCATGAATCTTTTACCATTGTAAAAGCCTAGAGATTTACACATGTAAAAGTAGAAATAGAGAGCCCAAATTCCATGAGTTTTTGGTGGTTCAGTTGCATTCAGTCAATCAATCAATCACTTAAAAGTAGATCAAACTAGATATTCACTTTTCCTAGATTGTAGGAAAATGAATTGATTCCCTCCAACAACTCTTACCGCCTTTATTTGAATTCAAAATCCACTTGTAGAAGTTATGGATCACTTATAGAGTCTATATAAATACTTTAAAACACTTGTACAATACATGGAAGCAATATACATACACTTGTGATCATCATTGTCTTGCTCCTTCATTTTTCTACATCATCTTCTTTGCCAACAGTAAGCTTGCAGAGGCTATTGCTCTCTCTACAGAGCTCCACATTGGATGAGAGAGGACTCAATTGAAAGGTATTATTTTCTAGTTTGTATCTTTAAATTTTCAAAGCATTAAGTTCAATAGATTGGGGGAAATCTTGATTTTTCTATCTTTGGGTCAATCTCTACATATTCCTGAAAATAGGAGGTACCACCGTTGAGTGTCTGATTCATTCCAGAAGCATATTTTGCTTATTCCTTATACTCTTGTGCATCCTATACACTCAACTCTATGTGCATCACTCCCATAAAGTTATTTTTTCTAATTGTAATCATGCTGGTTGCTATGAGCATTTGAAGTTCATTGTCTCATCCATAGATAGTAAGTTTTTTGAACTAGTCGATGCACAAACCTATGTGTTTTGTATCGACTCTTTTTGCTTCATGTTGGAAAGTACATAGTGCATTTTATTTCACTTAGCACATGCCAATAAGGTCTATTTGAGTCTCCATAAACTCAAGGGCTGGTCTTGTGCCGGTTGGCTATACCAAACTTTGTCGCTTCGCAACTCACTTTCTACCTCTTACAAGCTTCTCCAAGTTCTTTCACCTCTTTCCAAATGTGAAGTCAATTTTTTGGTTATGGTTGGGCCTAGATTCAATGTGAAGAACCTACCCTCATTCTTGCATCTATATACAAGGTTGTAACCATCCTTTGGATTCTCCATAAAATACCCTTGCTCATTTATTTTAACTTGAAAACCTCTATAAACTATTTTCCCCATGGAAACTATATGTTTAGTAACACTTGAAAGATGAAGTATAAGCACACTATGCCTATACCTACCAGAGACTAGAGGGGGTGTGGGCTTGATAGCTCTTCCTTACTCCTCCTCTGTGCATTTTTCCTAACTTGGATTGTTGAGTTTTTGCTTCTTGAGCCTTGGATGACTCTCTCCTTGAGACTCCTGAGTATATGTATCTTAGTCTTCAATGAACTACAAGACTTCCATGCATTTGATGACTCCTCTATTGAAAATGAAGTCTCAATCATGCAAAAAGGCTCAACCACGAGTTTTCCAAGTGGACCAATAAAGAAGGAGGACCCAAAGTCGTGGAATAAAGTTAGAAGCTCCACCAAACTCAATCAAATTCAAATCTCATCAAATCAGCCACCAAAAAGTGCACCTAAACTAATTGGTGGGTGGTTAGCTAGATTGTAGGAAAAGTAAAACTCTATATAAGCATCTTTTATAGCTTTTGAATGCCTCTCCTAAATTTTCCACCACCTTAGGACCCCCTTGCCCGACCTTTCCTGACCTTGAGATCACCCTAAGTGATCTAAGTTATGACGTATGTCCACATTTAAGCCTTTTGACACCTTTGTCCACGTAAAGCTTGCATAGTTCAGACTTTCAACACTCCCCCTCAAGCTTAAGGTGGTAGTGTCCATATCAAGCAAGCTCATAGCCTTTGAAAACTTTGTTAACTTGGTCACATCCAAGATGTTGATGAAGGTATCTGCAACTTGGTCCTTTGTACTGACAAAATGAACATTAATGTCCCCACTTGCAACCTTTTCCCTTAAATAATGATAATGCACCTCAATGTGCTTCCTCCTAGCATGATACATGGGATTGTTAGTCAGATGTAGGCTTGACATGTTATCTCCATAGACTAGAATTGGTCCAAGTTGTATACCACAATCTTTGAAGAGCTTCTTAAGCCACATTGCTTCACATGTAGGGAGGGATAAAGCTCTATATTCAGCCTGTGTTGAACTCAATGCAATTGTGGGCTTCTTTTTGCTCATCCATGAAATTGGTTTTGTACCTAGCATGAAAACATAGCCCGAATTTGACCTTCTATCATCAACACTCGCTACCCAATTTGAGAAAACATAGCCGGAAGTTGACCTTCTATCATCAACACTCGCTACCCAATTTGCATCACTCCATGCTCTTACTTGAAGTTCTTCATCATACTTGTATAGCAACCCATAATTAACTGTATTCTTCACATACCTTAACACTCTCTTTGCATGATTGAGATGTGTATATATGGTTGCATGCATGAATTGAGATAGAACTCCAACTATGTAGCACAAATCAATGATCCCACAATGCTCTTGTATAGTGTAAGGTCTTCTAGATTCTTACTATCTTCCTTGCTTAACTTGGCATTTGAATCCATAGGTTGAGCTATTGGTTTGCAATGTGTCATGCCAAACCTAAACAACACATCTAGAAGATACTTCTTTTGACAGAGATAGATACCTTCCTTCCCATAGATCACCTCAATGCCAAGAAAGTACTTTAGTACACCTAAATTTGAGATTTTGAACTCTCTTCCAAGCTTCTCTGTGATGGTCCTTATCCCTGCATCATCATCAGCTATCACAATAATATCATCTACATATATGCATATCAATTATATCTTGTCATTTGTCTTGTTCACATACAACGATGTATCTGCATCATTTGGAGAGAAACCACATCTCTTGAAGAAGTCCACTAGCCTCTGATTCCAAGCCCTTGAGGCTTGCTTTAGGCCATACAAGGCCTTCTTCAACTTGCAAACATAGGTAGGATGCACTGGATCTACATACCCTTGAGGTTGTTCCATGAGCAACTCTTCTTGTAACTCACCATTCAAGAAAGCATTCTTTATGTCCATCTGGTAGATAGGACACCTCCTTGTTGCACATAGACTATAAGAGCTCTAATGGTAGCTTTGTTTGCCACAAAGCCAAAAGTCTCCTCATAATGCACCCCTTGTCTCTATGTGAAGCCTTTGGCTACTAGTCTAGCCTTGTACCTTTCCAAGCTACCATCTGTCACGAGGAAGGAGATAAGGAAGAGAGCTCACACACACACTCTCACTCTCAAGGAGAAGCACACACACAGATTGAGGCAAGGAAGAATGATCTTCTTCTTCTATTACATAAAAAGGAATGTACAAGAATGACCTAAAACAAGAATACAATAAGTGCTATATATAAAGACCAGTACATAAGAAAAAACCTAATGTCGGCGAATGAGTGAGCTGGCAAGAAAAGAATGTGCCATCACTCTTGGTAGATAAATCTAATAAAGCTCAATGAAGTATCCTTGACATATACCGGCGTGACCACTATACATGTCAGAGAAACAAAAAACTGGTACGTGTCATCTTGGATCATCACATGTTGAGCTTGATATCTCAACACTCCCCCTCAAGCTCAATGCCATATCCTGTAATCCAAGCATCTCCCGAAACTTCTTCAAAGTGCTTTGGTGAAAATATCAGCAACGTGCTCATTTGTTCTCACATAAACAAGATCAATATCACCTGCTAATACCTTCTCTTTGATGAAGTGATAATGTACCTCGATATGCTTTGTTCTCGCATGAAAAAGAGGGTTCCGTGCTAGCATCTCCAGCCATGATGCCTCATATGCTGCCATTGTAGCACCTCTATACTCAGCCTCTGTACTCGAGAAAGCAACAGTGGGTTGCTTCTTGCTGCTCCATGTAATAGCTTCACTCCCAAGTGAGAATAGAAAACCACTAGTAGATCTTCTATCTAGAATTCTACTAGCCCAATCTGCATCGGTGTATCCATAAATTTGCAAATCTACACGAGCCTCATAAAACAATGCATAATCCAAAGTAGCACTCACATAACGTAGAGTGCGCCTCAGAGTAGCCAAATGTGGCTTCCTGGGAACCTACATAAACTGACTTTCAATTCCAATAGTATAACTTAAATCCGGCTTTGTAATTTGGAGATATATGACTTCCCACAATTTTCCTGTACATAGTAGCATTTTCCAATGCTTCACCTGATGTAGTATCCAACTTCAAATTCTGATCTAATGGCATAGAAACGGGCTTACAATCAGCCATACCATACTTTTGCAATATATTCAAGGCATATTGCCTTTGCGACATCCATATACCTGTTTCTGTATGTATAAACTCAATGCCCAAGAAATTGTGTAGCACACCAAGATCTTTCATGTCAAATTCTTGCATAAGAAGTTGCTTTACCTCTTTGATGCTTCCTTCATTATCACCGCCTACAATCAGGTCATCAACATAAATAGCCACAATAGTGATGCCATCATCAGCCTTCCTTGCATATAGTGAATGATCTACATCACACATAGAAAACCCAATGCTGGTTAAGTAATCAGCAATCCTTGCATGCCATGCACAAGGGGCTTGCTTCAGCCCATACAAAGCCTTTTGCAGCCTGCAAACATAATCTGGATGCTTTGAATATTCATATCCTTGTCGCTGGTCCATATATACTTCCTGTAACTCACCATGTAGGGAAGCATTCTTCACATCCATCTGATGCAAAGTCCATCCTTTTCTGTAGCTAATGCAACAAGTGTTTTGACAGTAGACATTTTAGCATGGGTTTCTTTCCTTGCGGCAATGGAACCAACTTCCATGTATCGTTTCCATAAATTTTTCCCAATCTACATTTCCAATTGCATCTTCAAAACAAGAAGGTTCAACATCTTGTATTACCTTGGTCATGTAGGCACAATGACAAGCCATATAACTTTCATACGTCAATCATTGCACTGAATTCCGCATCCTCCCAGATCTTCTTGGTCCTGGATCACTTCTCCTTGTATCATCTGCATGCGCCCTTCTTACTCCTAGAGTCTTCACACAGGGCAATCCAAGTTGCTCATCAAGACTCTTTTTTGAACCGCTTGAATCTCCATCAACATCTTCAAAAGCTGCACATGCTTTACTACCATCAGAAAGCTTTTCTTTACCTTTCTTGGATGTATTCGATGAATTTGCTAGACTGAAATTTCCACGCAATCTTCCACTCCATGGATTTTAGTTGAAATTATTGCTTGGTGATTCATCCGGTCCACTCAAAACTTGAGATTCTACATGTGATTTTTCAGCATTTTCTTTGTCATTTGGTTCAAGATTCAGTCCTTCTTTGGCATCTACATAGAAGCTTGACATTTCATCAAATACCACATCTTTGCTCACCTTCACTTGTCGTGTGAGTGGGTCATAACATTTGTACCCCTTTTGCTCAAGGGAGTATCCAATGAAGACACATTTTCTTGCTTTCGGATCAAGCTTCGTCCTCAACTCATTTGGAACATGTACATATGCAATACAGCCAAAAACTTTCATATGTGATAAGTGTGGCTTTTTACCTGTAAACTTCTCTTCAGGTGTAACTTGGTGTACAACAACAGTTGGAGTTCTATTCATGATGTATACAACTGTATGCACAACTTCTGCCCAATAACAATGAGGCATATTCTTTTCAGCCATCAAAGCTCTTGCTATTTCTGCAATATATCTATTTTTGCATTCAACAATGCCATTCTATTGTGGTGTGTACTTGCATGAAAACTGATCCTGAATTCCATGATTTTTTAGAAAATTGATGAAATCATTTGACATGTATTCACCTCCTCCATCAGATCTTAATGTCTAAATGTACTTCCCTGTCTGCTTTTCCACCATAGCTTTAAAATTTTGGAAGTGAGTGAACACCTTGCTCTTCTCTCTCATGAAATATACCCATACTTTGCGTGTATGGTCATCAATGAAAGTAACATAAAACCTGCAACCGCCCATAGATGTGGTCTTTGGAGGACCCCAAACATTTGTATGTACTATTTCTAGCACATTCTCACTAACATGCTTGTCATGTGGAAACGATGATCTTGATTGTTTACAAAATTGACATGCTCCACATACCTTTTGCATCTCTAAAACGTTGAAATTTGGTAGTCCATGAATGATCTCCTTTGATTGCATCAATTTCATCCTTTGCAGATTTGCGTGTCCAATTCCTTTGTGCCAGATCTCTATATCAACAATAACTCCTGCACCTTTTGCAAACATGGATCCATTCATTTCAGGAATCTTCACATTTAAGGTGAACATCCTACCTACTTTGTTTTCTTTGGCAACCAGTCGTCCATCTTGCTTGTACTCCTCTACATATAATCCATCAGCATTGAACCTGACTTGTAATCCCTGGTCAACCATTTGTCCAACATAAACCAGATTCTTTGTTATATTTGGAACATGCAACACATCAACAAGATGTTTTACCTTTCCATCCTCCATAGATAGTGCTATGTTTCCTGTATGCTCAATAGGATGTGATGTGTCATCACCTGTTTCAACATATCCAGGAATTGACAATTTTTGCAAAGTACTAAACCATTCTACATGATTGGTCATGTGATTTGAAGCACCAATCAACATACCAGACATTATCATTTGATTTTGAAGCACCAGTAGACATCGCATTCATCATGTGATGTTGAACCATGAACAACTTCTCAGAATCATCTGCACTTATGGATGTATAGTTGTTTTGCTGCCTTCTGTTATTTTGATTCTTCAACTTGCAATCACGTTCAAAGTGTTTAGGTTTACCACAATTCCACCATCCTTTACTATCATTACCTGAATCATTTCTTTGGAAATTTCTGCGACCTCTTTGGCTCCCCTTGCCTCGAAACTATCCTCTTCCTCCTGCATGATTCTGTTGTTGACCTTGGTCTTGGTTACTGTTTCCTCTTCCACTTCCGAAACCTCTACCTTTGCCTCTTCCTCTACTAGAGTAGAATACTTTCTCAGAACTGGACTTTCCTTGGGAGTTTGAATCCTCTCCTCACCAAGATTCTTTTCTTCAATAGTCAACATAGATACCAAATCAGAAAAATTTGGAATATTTTCCCTGGTCTGTATAGAAGTTTTGAACTACTTATATGCAGCTCCTAAACCACGAAGGCATACTTCCACCTTATCATCATCATATACATTCCCTCCAATAGATGCAAGTGACTCACATATGCTTTTGATTTTCAAGGTATAGTCACTTATCGACATGATCTTTTTCTCCAAGGTGTGCAACTCGTTCTTGAGTTGCAATTTCTGTGCCTTTGTATTGGTCTCATATAATGTGACCAAACTATTCCAAGCCTCTTTCGGAGTCTTGGCATCCTCTATGTGTCCAATCATGCTATCATGTATGCTACTATATAGCCAATACAATACCTTTCGTGCTCCTTGATTCCATTCCTCATATGCTCTTACCTGATCTGTAGTCTGATTCCTTTCTGGTAACTACAAAGCATTTTCATTCTCTCCTTCGATGTACTTCCAGTAGCCTTTTCCCATCAGAAAATTTGTCATTCTGAATCTCCAAGCATGGAAATTATTCTTGTCCAGCTTATCGCTCATAAGCCGACTCATTCCATCTGCGTTTGCCATTTTTGCAGCAATTCACAACACTCCAAAACACTACAAGCAACACTTCTGCTTGAACACTGTCGCATTATGACATGACAGTTCGATCTCAGAAAAACACAATTGTCACGTATCAACAGTACAAAAAATCGCTTGAAATTTTGGATCTAGAATATATGAGTGTTGCCAAACACAACGTAAGTTACAGTTTCTGAAACTGACCTGGTTTTTCTATGGGCCCCACCTTGCGGGCTCGAAATGGAGGTCGCCGATTTTTGTAGCAAACGGAGGTTGTTTGTGAATCATGTTTTCTCCATGCCTTGCTGCGTACTCTTCATCGTCGCCTTCTCCACAAGCTCTCTATAGCCACGCTCGCTCTTGTTGGGGCTTCACTCACTAATTAGGCATTGATATATGAAGACATATGGAGACATATGATGGAGGAAAGAAGAAGTGAAGGAAAGACCTACAGAAAATCAAGCCTAAGTGAAGGGACAATTTCACTATTGTAAATTAGTGCAAAATCAGAGTCTAGATTTGTAATTGATCTTTAGAACTTACGAGTTCAAGTCTAGATGAATGTAAACCATAGGTATATAAGTTAATTTGAGTCAGAAACATGTATGAGAGAACTCAATTTTGTAGTTTGAGGGAGTAGAGAAAAGTCGTGTAATTTCTGAGAGAGATGGTGAGAGAAAACTTCTGAGTCTGATAGAGTTTTCCATGGCTGTGAGCAAAATTAGGCCAAGCCATTTTGTACACACCTTCTCTGATAATCAACACATGTTTGTGTAGAAGCATTGTGTCTAATTCCTATTGTACATTGAGTCTCAAGTTATTTCATATGACTATGAAAGTTAGTTGACAGTTACGACTTTTCTGGCGCACATTTGATTGATCTTCTGAAGGTCAGATCTCGAAGCATGGTGTAAAGTTTTTTGTAAGTAATAGCTCGTTGGAAAGCTATAATCCTCAACTACATTTGATCAAAAGATCTTTGAGAAACGGGACACGTACTCAGAGAAATCAGTTTAAGAGTGAAGGTATGTCAAATCGATGAAGTACATTTTCAGTTTTCAGACATAGTGTAAAGGTTGATACAAAATCAGAGGATTGTGAAGTTATTGCTTGAAAGTTTTGTTTGTAATGTGTTGCTTAACACTAGCAAGAACTTCTCTTAGCAAGTAATCAAAAGATTTGGCAAAGATTGAGCTAATACAGGTCAGATTGAAGAATTGAAGAAAAGGCGCAGATTTCTGTGAAGTGAAATTTTGATTTTCACTAAGTTCAGAGATGAAGACTCATAATGTGAGTGTTGCTAAGCTAATGGTGGTTATGGAGGTCTTCTAATATCACATTAGTTTAGTTCTTGTGGTGTTTTACACACCAACAAGTGGTATCAGAGCAGATAAGGTCCTCGAGAATAAAAGGAGTGCAGATACAAGAAGATTTGAAGAGTTCTTTATCAAAGAAGGAGGAAGCTGAGGTGTTCAACAACCAAAAGTCATCAGAAGAGTATTTCGAAGTTGCTCCCAAGAGTAAAGGTCTACAAAAGGTATCATTCTTTAACCTTATACTTACAGGTTGAAGCAGAAGCAAGGATACCATGGCAGATCATGTGTCCATTGACAAATTGGACAGAGATAACTATCCTGCTTGGGTAATGAGGATGGAGGCCTTACTTATGAGTAAGGACTTAATGGTATATGTGACAGGTGAAGAGGAGAAGCCTAAATTTGAAGATGAAAGTCATCCAAGGAAGGAAGAGCTAGAAGCTTTGAAGCTATGGCAGAAGAGAGATGCAAGTGCAAGAGCTTATATATACAACACTATTACAGATCACTTGTTGCCACATATCAAAGGTTTAGAAACAGCTGAAGATATTTGGAATGCTTTGGAAGACCACTTCCAAAACACCACTAAAGCTAGGAAAGCTAGCTTATGGTCAGAGTTCACCACATTCAAGAAGAAGCAAAATCAGAACATTAGTGATTATGTCACTAAGATGAAAGACTTGGCAGATAGCCTTGGATCTATTGATGAGGATATTGAAGATCATAGGTTGATAGCTCAATTACTTGCAGGATTAAGAGGTGATGAAAGGTGGAAGCCTTTTGTACTTTCAACAGAACTTTCATTAAATCATTATGTGCCAGAATTAAATCAATTACTTGGATTGATGCTCACATTTGAGCAAGACTTAAAGTCAGATGGAGACAAAGGTCAAAGTTCTGCAATGTATGTGAAGAACAAAAAGAAAGGAGATAAAGGCAAAGCAAAGGATGAAGAAGAGTCAACAACTCAAGCAAATTATGCAAGAGGAAGAGGTTTTGGCAGAGGTAAAGGTCGAGGTAATGGAAGAGGTAGAGGTAATCAGAACAATAACAAGAAGACATGTTGGATTTGTGGATTGAGCAATCATCTAGCATATGATTGTTGGCACAATCAACAAGGAGCAAATCAAAATCAGAACAACAATGGCAGAGGTAGAGGTGGAAGGTTTCAGAATCAATTTCAAAGAGGAAGACATAATTCAAGAGGAAGTTTTGGTAGAGGTGGTGGAAGAAATTGGAATCAGAACCAATCATACAACACTACATATTACAATTATGCAAATGATACACAGAATGACAACCATACAACATTGATGATGAATTCACTTAGTTCATCAGAGAAGGAGGATCTCAAGGTATTCTATATTGACTCTGGTTGTTCAAATCATTTATCAGGTAATATAGAATTATTGTCAGAATTGGAAGAAGGAAATTCAAGTCATACAGTACAAACAGGTGACAATACAAAACACAATGTGCATTCAATTGGAAAGGTGAAGTGCAGGAGTGGAGCTGATTTATTAACAAATGTTTTGTATGTTCCAACAATACCAAAGAATCTGATTAGTGTTGGACAAATAGTGGAAAAAGGTTTTCAAGTCAGATTTACAAATGAAGGGGTATTTGTTGAAGATCCAGAGGATGCATACAAACCCATTGTTTGTGGTAAGAAGGAAGGTAGACTTTTTACTCTCAAAGTGCAAGGAAATGTTGGTCAAGCCCTAATTACACATGGTGATGAAGTAATTACAGAGTTAGATCTTTGGCATAAAAGATTGGGACATTTCAATGAAAGAGGAATCAAAACTATGGTGGAGAATCAATCTGTATTGGGACTACCAAATGTAAAGAATCAACATATGATATACAAGTGTGAAGCTTGTCAGATGGGAAAAGCTCATAGACAACCATTTCAGAAGAAAGGTTTCAAGCATGATGGTTTGCTTGAACTCATACATACAGATGTATGGGGACCAACAAAAGAAGGTTCAATAAATGGATCTAGGTATTATGTTTTGTTTATTGATGATGCTACAAGGTGGATAACCCTTTATGTTCTAAAGGAAAGATCAGAAGTCTTTGGAGCCTTCAAACATTTTCATGCTTATGCAGAAAGAGTTACAGGTCACAAACTCAAGAGGCTAAGGTCTGATGGAGGGGGAGAATACTTCTCCCAAGAATTTAATGACTATCTTTGGAATGCAGGTATCAAGAGAGAGATAACTTGCAGGTATACACCTCAACATAATGGGGTGGCAGAAAGGAGGAATAGAACATTGGTTGAATTTGCAAGAGCAATGTTAAAGGAAAAGAATTGCCCTAATTATCTTTGGGCTGAGGCTGTAAATACAGCCACATACCTTGTGAATAGGTTACCATGTGGAGCTTTGAATGGTATGACCCCTTATGAAGCTTGGTGGGGTAAGAAACCAACACTTGACCATTGTAAAGTGTTTGGGTCAATTGCCTATGCTTATGTACCATCACAACTCAGACATAAGCTTGAACCAAAGGCAGAAAGATATGTGTTTATTGGGTATGATGAAAAGCAAATGGGTTATAGGCTATGGAGTCCTTTAACTAAACATTTTATTGTTTCCAGAGATGTGACCTTTGATGAACAGAAGAGTTGGTATGCAGATAAAGAATGTGAGCTTGAAACATTTGAAGAAGAGATAAGAAGGAGTGCAAGAGGTAAGTCACATATGCAAATAGATGGAGATGAAGAACATATGCAAGCAAGCACATCAAGAGTTGGATCATATAGAAGGAATGAAGATGGACCAATATTTGATGAAGAAGTACATCCAGATAGACATGAAGAGTGTGAACCAAGAAGGTCAACCAGAATAAGGAATCAACCTACAAGGTATTCATATGACACTTCTTACTTGACTCAGAAAAATTATGCTTACATGGTTAAGGAAGATGAAGAACCTCAAAGCTATGATGAAGCAAAGGATAAGAGACAATGGGAAGTAGCAATGAAGGAAGAATTTGATGCTCTTGAAGAGAACAAAACTTGGGAACTTGTCCCAAAACCTAATGGTAAGAAAGTGATTGGAAACAAATGGGTTTACAAAGTTAAGAAACATGCAGATGGAACTATAGCCAGATACAAAGCTAGATTGGTGGTTAAAGGCTATGCTCAAACATTTGGCATAGATTATGATGAGACATTCAGTCCTGTGGCAAAGATGTCAACCATAAGAACAATCATTGCCATTGCAGCATCAAAAGGATGGACATTGAGTCAATTGGACATTAAGAATGCATTTTTGAATGGATATATATCAGATGAGGTTTACATGGAGCAACCTCAAGGGTTTGCAGATCATAAGTTTCCAAATTATGTTTGCAGGTTGAGAAGAGCCCTTTATGGTTTGAAGCAAGCTCCAAGAGCTTGGAATTATAGACTTGTAAAGTATCTTAATGACCTTGGGTATCAAAGTTCAAAGGCAGATGCAAGTTTACTTATCAAAAGAACAGATGAAGGTATGATCTACATTTGTATATATGTAGATGACATTATAATTACAGGTACCTCAAATGAAGGAATCAAGGAGGTGAAGAAGCTACTTGAAAGAGAATTCAAGATAAGTGATCTAGGAAAATTGTCATATTTTCTTGGAATGGAAATCACTTATGCAGAGCATGGCATTTATGTATCACAAGGAAGGTATCTCTTGAATCTTCTAAAGAAGTTCAACATGGAGAATTGCAGAGAGGCATCTACACCATTAGAAGTCAATCACAAACTCAGTAGATATGTTGGTGCAGAGTTCAAAGACATGAGGAAGTATCAATCTTTAGTTGGAAGTTTGATTTATGCAACTCTAACAAGGCCTGATCTTAGTTATGCAGTTGGTGTTCTTTCCCAATTCATGCATTGTCCAAAGGATCCACATTGGATTGCAGGTCAAAGAGTCCTTAGATATATCAAAGGGACTTTGAAAGAAGGATTGTATTATCCTTTTACATCAGATATAAGATTGAGAGCCTATAGTGATTCAAATTGGGCAGGAAGTCAAGATGACAGAAGGTCTACTCATGGCTACATGATATACATTGGAGATAAGCTTGTGAGTTGGTGTTCAAAGAAACAACACACAATGGCCTTATCATCAACAGAAGCTGAATACAAAGGACTTGTGGAAGCAGCAAAGGAAGTCATATGGATGCAGACATTATTCAAAAGCTTGGGAATTGATCAAGGTATACCCATTATTCATGGAGATAACATGAGTTCATTATATCTTGCAGCAAATCCTGTGTTTCATGCAAGGACAAAGCACATAGAGATACAGTATCATTTTCTTAGAGAAAAGGTAATGGAGAAAGAGATTGAAGTGGTGTATACTTCCACAAAAGATCAGATTGCAGATATTATGACAAAAGCCTTGGATGGAGTAAAGACAAGTAAGTTCAAGGAGATGGCAGGAATAAAAGAGAAGGAGATTATGTGAAGAAGTCAAATTATGCTAATTAGTGATTGAGGGGGAGCTGTTGGGGCTTCACTCACTAATTAGGCATTGATATATGAAGACATATGGAGACATATGATGGAGGAAAGAAGAAGTGAAGGAAAGACCTACAGAAAATCAAGCCTAAGTGAAGGGACAATTTCACTATTGTAAATTAGTGCAAAATCAGAGTCTAGATTTGTAATTGATCTTTAGAACTTACGAGTTCAAGTCTAGATGAATGTAAACCATAGGTATATAAGTTAATTTGAGTCAGAAACATGTATGAGAGAACTCAATTTTGTAGTTTGAGGGAGTAGAGAAAAGTCGTGTAATTTCTGAGAGAGATGGTGAGAGAAAACTTCTGAGTCAGATAGAGTTTTCCATGGCTGTGAGCAAAATTAGGCCAAGCCATTTTGTACACACCTTCTCTGATAATCAACACATGTTTGTGTAGAAGCATTGTGTCTAATTCCTATTGTACATTGAGTCTCAAGTTATTTCATATGACTATGAAAGTTAGTTGACAGTTACGACTTTTCTGGCGCACATTTGATTGATCTTCTGAAGGTCAGATCTCGAAGCATGGTGTAAAGTTTTTTGTAAGTAATAGCTCGTTGGAAAGCTATAATCCTCAACTACATTTGATCAAAAGATCTTTGAGAAACGGGACACGTACTCAGAGAAATCAGTTTAAGAGTGAAGGTATGTCAAATCGATGAAGTACATTTTCAGTTTTCAGACATAGTGTAAAGGTTGATACAAAATCAGAGGATTGTGAAGTTATTGCTTGAAAGTTTTGTTTGTTATGTGTTGCTTAACACTAGCAAGAACTTCTCTTAGCAAGTAATCAAAAGATTTGGCAAAGATTGAGCTAATACAGGTCAGATTGAAGAATTGAAGAAAAGGCGCAGATTTCTGTGAAGTGAAATTTTGATTTTCACTAAGTTCAGAGATGAAGACTCATAATGTGAGTGTTGCTAAGCTAATGGTGGTTATGGAGGTCTTCTAATATCACATTAGTTTAGTTCTTGTGGTGTTTTACACACCAACAGCTCTGATACCATGTCACGACTTAATGATCAAATCATAGTTTTAATGATTCTTTTCAAGATCTAATGAATGTTATGATTGCACAAAGGTACCGTGGAGGTATGTGCATCATTAGATTGAAGAAATTTGAAGATGTTTGAAGGTAATGAGGTTAATCTCTGAAGCATACTCTTTGAAGAAGAAGAAACTTCACACAGAGAAGTACTTGTGAATGATTTTGTAAATCATGGTAACATTTGTGTAAATTTTGGTTTATGATTGATATAGAAGTGTTCTTAAATCAGCATAGATCAAGCATTTGGAGATTAAGAGGTCTCCATCAGTGGTATCAGAGCATAAGGTGCAATATAAAGTGAAGTAAAGAGCATTTGAAGTCCTGACTATTGCAGATATTGAAGTTTCTTCCAATTGAAGGTGGACAAGCTTAAAGTCTTGAAGTCAACCTGAAGAAGTGTGAAGATTGAGCTGGAGAGGATTTGAAAGATTGAAGTTTTGCATTAAGGTACATTCATTTATCTTAACATTTGCAGAGACAAAGATCAGAAGATGGGAGAAAGCTTGCAGATTGATAAGCTAGATAGGGAAAACTATCCAGCTTGGTCCATGAGGATGGAGGCACACCTCATGAGAAAAGATTTGATGGCATTCATTACAGGAGAAGAATAAAAGCCTGAGTTTGAAGATCCTAGTGTTCCAACTAGGGAGGAACTTGCAGATTTGAAGAATTGGATGAAGAAGGATGCTCAAGCTAGGAGTATCATTTACATGGCTGTAAATGATTACCTTCTACCTCACATTAGAGGATTAGAAAGTGAAGTAGATGTGTGGAACGCTTTGGAAGAGCATTTTCAAAATACAACCAAGTCAAGGAAGTCCTCATTATGGGCTGAGTTCAATACCTTCAAGAAGGAGAGATCACAATCAATTTTTTATTATGTGGCAAGAATGAAGGATATTACAGATAGCTTGGGAGCAGTAGATGAAGATATTGAAGAGGATAAGTTGATAATACAAATACTTATAGGTCTGAGAGGAGATGAGAAATGGTAGCCTTTCATATTGTCCATAGAATTGTCATTAGATCATTTTACTCTTGATCTTTTTGGATTTGTGGCAGAACAAATCATTTGGCAAATGATTGTTGGTATAACAATCAAAATGGTGGAAGTCATAATCAGAGTTTCAATCAAAGAGGTAGAGGAGGCAAAAATCAAAGAGGTAACTTCAGAGGGAGAGGTGGTAGGAATTCATATGTTAGAGGAGGTGGAAGAAGCTTTCAACCTCAATCCTATGATAATACCTATTACAATTATGCATCAGATCAGAAGGATGACTGGACTCTCATCTTGAGTGCAACACATGAAGCAATAGGAGAAGATCAAAGGGTATTCTATATTGACTCAGGATGTAGTAATGATCTGAGTGGCAACATTTCATTAATGACTGATATGGAAGCAAAGGTGAGTGGATATATAGTTCAAACAGAAGACAACACCAAGCATAAGGTGGAAAGCATTGGATCAATGAAGACAAAGAGTGGAAGCACACTCTTAAGTAAGGTACTTTATGTTCCGACTATTCCTAAAAACTTGATAAGTGTAGGACAAATTGTGGAAAAGGGATATGAATTCAGATTCACAAATCATTGTGTTTATGTGCAAGATCCAAATCAAGGATATAGAAGCATCATTACAAGTCCAATGGAAGCATTGTTTACTTATGGAAGTCAAAATATTTTTGAGCTAGACCTATGGCATAAAAGGCTAGGTCATTCCAAAGAGAGAGATATAAAAGAAATGTCAAAGAATAATGTAGTGCTTGGATTGCCAAATGTTGAAGGTCAACACATGGTATACAAGTGTGAAGCTTGTCAATTAGGTAAAGCTCACAGAAGTTCATAAAATAAAACAAGATACAAGTATTCAAATATGCTTGAGTTGGTTCATACAGATGTGTGGGGTCCTTCAAGGGACTATAGCATTAATGGATCCAGATATTATCTGTTGTTTGTTGATGATGCAACAAGATGGATTACACTTTATGTAATCAAGAACAAATCTGAAGTGTTCAAGACATTCAAGCATTATCATGCTTATGCAAAAAGGATTACAAGACAAAAGCTCAAGGGGTTGAGATCAGATGGAGGGGGAGAATATTTTTCTAAAGAATTTGATGATTATTTGTGGAATGCAGGTATAAAAAGAGAAGTAACTTCCAGGTACTCCCCTCAACAAAATGGAGTTGCAAAAAGAAGGAATAGAACTCTTATAGAGTTTGCAAGATCAATGATGAAGGAGAAGAATTGTCCTAACTACTTGTGGGCAAAAGCTATCAACATTGCAACATATCTTGTGAATAGGTTACCTCGTAAAGCTTTGGATGGTAGAACACCTTATGAAGCAAGGTGGGGTAAGAAACCTACTCTTGATCATTGTAAAGTATTTGGATGTTTGGCATATGCTTATGTTCCTTCTCAATTAGGACATAAGCTAGAGCCCAAAGCAGAGAAGTATGTGTTCATTGGGTATGATGATAGAAAGATGGGATACAGATTGTGGAGTCCATCTACAAAGCAATTTCTTGTCACAAAAGATGTTACATTTGATGAGCAAAGCACATGGTATACAGGGTCAACTAATGATCATGTCGATTTTGAAGAAATTCAAAGGAAAGGGAAGACAAAAGTGAAAGTATATGAAGAAGATATTGATGATGATGATTGTAAAAATAAATTGCAGGATAATGATGAAGATAGGCCAATATTTGATCCAAAATCAAATGTAGCTGAGACTTCAAGAAATGTAGAGGTCAGAAGATCTTTGAGAGAAAGAAAGGAACCTATCAGGTATAGCTATGATACATCTTTCTTAACAACAAAAGATTATGCTTATATTGTGAAGACAGATGAAGATCCAACCACATATGAAGAAGCTAAAGGAAAACAGAATTGGGAGAAGGAAATGCAAGAAGCATATGATGCTCTACTTGCGAATGAGACATGGGAATTGGTGCCAAGACCAAAGAATCAAAGGTAATTGGATGCAAGTGGGTATATAAGACAAAGAGGTTTGCAAATGGTGAGGTGTCTAGGTACAAAGCTAGACTTGTGGTTAAAGGTTATGCTCAAACTTATGGGGTAGACTATGATGAAAATTTTAGTCCAGTTACTAAGATGTCTACAATTAGAACCCTAATTGCTATTGCTACTTGTAAAGGATGGAAGTTGTCACAATTAGATGTGAAGAATGCATTTCTGAATGGATATATTGCAGATGAGGTATACATGGAGCAACGAGAGGGTTTCATGGGCTCAATCAGATCACATTATGTATCTAAGCTCAAGAGAGCTTTGTATGGTTTGAAGAAGGCGGCATGAAATTACAGGCTTATTAAGTTCTTGAATGAATTTGGATATCAAGCTTCAAAAGCAGATAGTACCTTGCTAGTGAAGGCAAGTGAAGATGGGTTCATATATATGTGTATTTATGTTGATGATATTATTGTCACAAGTATAGATGCTCAAAGAATCAAGGAGCTTAAGAAGCAAATAGAAAAGCAGTTTAAGATAGGTAATTTGGGAAACTTGTCTTATTTCTTAGGAATGCAGGTTGTGTATGCTCAACATGTAGTATTTGTTACACAAGAGAGATACTTGAAGAATATTTTGATTAAGTTCATCATGGAAAATTGCAAGCCTTCAACCACACCATTTGAGATAAATCATAAATTGAGTAGATATGGAGGAGAAGAATTTAATGACATGAAGAAATATCAAAGTTTGGTAGGTAGTTTGATCTATGCTACCTTGACAAGACCAGATCTATCATATGCACTTGGTGTTTTATCACAATTTATGCATTGTCCAAAGAAAACTCATTGGATTGCAGCTCAACGAGTGAAGGTTTGTATTATGGTTTTACTTTTGACAAAAGAATCAAAGTGTTTAGTGATGCAGATTAGGCAGGTAATTCAGATGATAGAAGGTCTACTCATTGTTATCTCTGTTATGTTGGAGATAAGTTAATCTCTTGGTGCTCAAAGAAGCAACATACAACTGCTTTGTCATCCACAAAAGTTGAGTATAAAGGAATGGTAGAGGCTGCAAAAGAAGTGATATGGTTGAAGATCTTATTGAAGAGTTTTGGAACTAATTATTTACTCCAATTATTTTTGGGGATGACATGAGTTTATTATATTTGGCAGCTAATCCTGTTTTTCATGCTAGGACAAAACGCATAGAGATTTAGTATCATTTCTTAAGGAAAAAGGTACTTGACAAAGAGATTGAATTCTTGTATACACCAACAAAAGATCAAGTTGCAAATATGTTGACAAAGAGCTTAGATGGACCTAAATTAAAGAAGTTCAAAGAGATGGCAGGAATAAAGAAGAATGGCATAATCACAATTAGTGATTGAGGGAATGGTTATTAACACATTCCTCATTTCATCGACCATATACTTCCTCTCTTGTTGGAGACAGAAAGAGCAAGAGTTGTCCAAATTGGAAAGTATTTGTAGAAACTTCCTGGAGACCACAATAGGAGGGGGTGCCTAAAATCAAATGGTCCATCTGCACTATCCAAAGGGATAGTGGGGGCCTTGGTATTCAAGACATTGGGTGCATGGCTAACAAACTTGCGGCAAAATGGATGATTAAGGCATGGTGCAATGGGGAAACTTCATGGGCCAAATTGATCTTCGGAAATAAGAACGTGTTGAATTTTGTGGGATTCCCAAATTGGAAGAATCTTAACATTATGATCCTTTTGTTTTCCCCGATCTTGGTTTTCCCAAAAGGCTCGCATCTTGTGCGCTCCCTATGGAAGAGTTGGAATAAAGTCAAAAGCTTCATAAGAATCAATCAAGATTGGAAGTGGGCGGCCAGTATGAGACAAAATGACTCTATCTGGGTTCCGATTCATGGCATCAGGAATGTGGAATCTTGGAACATTCGAAGTGCTAAGAGGCTTTGGAACAAGGGCTTGAGAAAATGGAAACATCTCTAGAAATAAAACACCAACCAATGGATGAATTTCGAGGATATTGACCCTAGCATCAACATTACGTATGAAGAATGATATATTGACCCTAGCATCAACCAAAGCAGACTTCTTGCCTAGGACCGCTCTAAAGTCCGTCTTCTCATGGGGCACCACTTGTCGTGCCAATTGAGTCTCAGATGGCACAATGGTAATTGCCTAACAAAAATCTTGAATATCAAAGGAAACATTGATTATCAGGTCAACCTCAACAAGAAGTAGTGATTATCTTGGACACAACTGTGGTGGCATATGATGTTCATGGCTATCTAGCACCCTCTGATAAAAGTCAACAAGTCTATCCTCTTATGGCAAATCCTTCATGGGGGGATATGAACCAACCTAACGGCTAGCAAAGTTTGTGGGGCATCTCCCTAGTGCAAGCGCTATTGTCGGTCAATTGAATATGTTTTTCACATCTTCTTCACTTGTCCCAACTCCAACAGGCTCCAACATATTGTTGCAAAGAAAACTAGAGTTCAGAAGCATATCAGTTGGAAACAAGCTTTGCTAGGAGAAGCGATCGGTTGCTCAGCGACTCTTTGGAATGCCATCAGAGGGGAGGTCCTCTAGAAGATTTGGCAGGGCAGATGTGCTTATAACTTTGGTGATTCCTCCAACGTGTGGTCAATTGAGAAATCACTGTTCCTCCTCGGTAAAAGAATCACCAACAGTAAAAAATCCCCCCCCCCCCTTCACGCACCATAAAGTGCTCCTTCTAGTCAACAACAAGCTTAAACCCAAGTGGGTCCTGGATGAAGGTGATGAGAGGTGATCAACCTTCTTTGTAATGCCACCTAAAATCTGTAAGATCTACCACCTATTCTGTGGGACTTGGGGGTTCCGTGGGCACTAGTCTCCTTCACTTGCACTTTTCTTTTTGTTTTATTTAATACAAGTCTGAAAGAGTAGACTAAGGCTGAACTTTCTTTATATAACAAAAAAAACAAAGAATCTTTGTGCCCGTGCCATGATGTTTTGCAGGTGATCAAGAAACGCAGAGATGCTGAAGCCTTTCGTACCTGCTACTCTAGATTGATGCTAAGTTGAGTAGACGATTCTAACCTATTCATATTTGCTTTTTTGCTGTTGAGCTTCCCTTTGATTGCGTTGCAGCTATACCCTCTCACTGTTGTGAGTAATGGCACCCTACAACAGAAGCGCTAATGCGAAATCCTTAGTGAAACCGCCAATGGCAGACAAAGCCATCGCCAGGAAGCTGAAGAAGCGCCACGAAGCTCAGAGTTCAGAACGTGTTTGGAAATCCAGCTCCTTATTTTCTTTTGTACTCTCTTTTAGTTAATATAATTGCCGTAGCTCCTTGTTTTCTCTTGTACTCTTACTCTTTTAGTTCATATAATTGAAGTAGCTCCTTGTTTCTCTTGTACTCTCTTTTGTGTTGTCTTAATATAATTGCAGTAGCTCCTTGTTTTCTCTTGTACTCTCTCCTTTCTTAGTATAGTTGCAATCGGTTAAATAACAAACCCTAGTACCTAGTACTGCTTTGAGTACCTAGTTGCAATGGTTAAATAACAAACCCTGCTTTGAGTACTCCTGGCTGTCTTGAGAGAAATGTCCTACCCAAGGAGAAGACAAGCATTCTGGCTTTTCTATTATTTCCCATTCATCCATCCAAAGTCCACAAGTGCTGCTTTCAACTCCTACGCCTTCCAATGTTTATGTGGATAGGCCAATCCTCTAAAACTAACTACTACTTCAAAGCCAGCCAGAACCATATCCTTTGTCACATCAGAGTTTCATATGGTCATCACTTTGTGTGACAAAGAATAATAATAATAAAAGAACGAGTCAAACAACTTTTCAGAAGACTTTACTTTTCATATGCGTCTCACTTTATGTAATGACTTTCAAACCAGACAAGGATGTCATGTCATGAAGGACCCCAAGGACCACATGTCCCCTCTGTTTATGTCCTCGGTATGTTGCTTTTTGACAGGTCAAAGTTTCATTCACACCTCATTTGGTTGTCCTTAAATAATGTTTTGCCATAATTTTTGTTCTATGAATAGTTTTTTGAACGGCCATTTGTTTCAAGGGATAAACATTAGATCTTCCTACCAATGTGAATAATGAGAATAAATAGAAGCGACCCAAAGTTCTTCATGACAGGCTTGACATGATAACGGTGAAAGGTGGCATGATGATTAATGAGTTTATCTATGCAAGGTTTGGAAATAATGCTTCGGGTACTTTTTTTTTTATAACGGAAGTTCCGGGATAGCATACTCTCCCAAAATTCATTTAATATGAAGAGAAATTGTACAAGTTAACGGGTCTAGCACCCATGGGACCCCCAAATCCCACAAATCCGAGGATGCTTAAAACTTGCTAGAAGACATTACAAAGAAGGTTGATAACCCTTTTGTCCCCCTCATGGGGGCCCACTTGATTTTAATTTTGTTGCTGTCAAGGAAAAACACTTTATGATGTCTAAATGGTGGGGGCTTCTTACAATTGGAAATTCTTTTGCCTAACGAAAAGAGATTTTTCGATTGACCATTCTTTAGGGGGGGCTACCAAAGTTGGCAGCACACCTCTTTTTCCAGATCTCCCAGAGGGTCTCACCTCTTATAGCATTCCACAATGTTGAGGAATAGCCGATCGCTTCACCCAATAGTGCTTGCTTCTAGCTGATTTGTCCCTGTACTAACATGATTCTCCCATGGGCCCACTAGACTAACATTGATTTGGGACATGAAATGAACAATTGTCCCAAGTCCTCATTGGAATAATGACATCTTTTAGACCAAGGAGAGGCTCCGCAAAATTTGTGAGCTTTTACATTGGTCTAAATTCCTCCATGGATGATGTGCCATATAAGGACGGATTTTGTAACCTCAGTGAGGGGATGCCAAAGGGGTTGGAACTTGAGATCCAACCTAACACTTGACCATCTAGACACCATCTCCTATTAACAGTGATGTGAAATTCCACATTCTTCTTGAATCTCAGGATCGTATCAAGACTGTTGTCATTGTGCCATCTAAGACCCTCAAGGTGAGGGGAGTCATACCCAATAAGGAGGCGAGTCCTCGAGCCCTCCCAAGCATTCAATCTTCTTCATAAAAGGGACCATTCTTCATAGCCCACTCCCCTAGCTATATCAATGTCCTCAAATCTAATCCATTGGCATGTTTCTTGATTCCATAGGTGATTCCACAAATGGAAACCTTTGTTCCAAAGATTCCTAGCTTTTTAGAGGTTCCAAGGTTTAACCTCTCTGATGCCCTTGATGGGAACCAGATCAAATCATTTTATCTAATACCCACTGCCCATTTCCAATCTTCATTGATCTTCACCAATCACTTCACCTTGTTCCAACTCTTCCAAAGGGAGCAAACTAAGATTGAGCATCTAGGAGTACCTGATAGGGGGAAAATGAAAGAGTGAGAAGATCCAGACCCTTCCACCCTACAAGGCCCACAAGAGACATCCCTATTGCTTCAAGATTCAATTACTCATTTTTCTTCCATTTTATTGGCCATTTCTTCAATGTCTAGAATCCTCAAACCACCTTGATCTTTATGGCTTATGGAAGTGGCCCATTTAATTTGGGGACACCCCTTCTATTAGGATCTTCTATCAAGAGAAATGCTCTAAAAATTCTTTCCAAGCTGACAATCTCTTAGTCCTTCGGTCTCCACCAAGAGAGAAAGTAAATAACAAAAGAAAGAAGGAACATGTTAGCCACCATAGCTCACACTCCTAGGTTGATCTGCATACCTGTCTAATAAGCAAGCTTATTCTGGAGCTTAAAAAGGGCCCAATTCCATTGTTTGACCCATCAAAACACTGAATTCTATCAAAATACTTGGCATGCAAAAGATTTGTCCACTAGGGATCACTTGATAGCCATGGTCAACTAGAATTTGAGGAGGATCCCCAATAGCGGCCCTGAAAGCAGTTTTAGAGTGGTTTATTTTTGGAATTTGGTGCCTAAGAAAATGTATTTAGGAAACACCAAAAGGTACCATTTTTGTTCAAATCGTTATGCACAAAAGCATTCGTGTCATTATCAAAGAGTCTCATGATCATATGGTCTTGAATGAGGGGAAGAAAGAGGTCTTGAATAAGACTTAAAATTCTATGATGTTTAACAAGGCAACTAAGATCGTCGGTAGCAATTGCAAAGAGAAGAGGGGACAAGGGGTATCCTTGCTAGATATAATATTTTAATTAAATAGCTTTGGAAAGTTGGCCGTTGAGGTTTATCTATGCTTACACATTTCCTAGCAATGTTGAGATCATCTTAAATTTTTTTACCAAAGCAGAGGTTTTTTACAGATTGGAAAATGAGGTCCCACTCAAGTCTCTCATATGCTTTGTCGATGTCAATCTTAAGGAAGAGAAAATCTTGAGCATACTCTTCAACAAAAGTTAGACATTCCCAAACATCAATGATAGTCTCGAGGATGGACCTCCCCTTGATGAATCTTTTTTTATCCTCACTGATCCAATTTTGTAAGTGACAAGCAATTTGGTTAGAAATAACTTTAGCAAGGATGTTGTATCATGTTTGTAACATCATAAGTGTTGGAAGTCAATGTCTTTATTGGCTTATCAATTAGCTTCACTAAGCATCAACTTCAAGTCTTAGTTCTTCAAAAATTTTATAGCAGTTTTATAAACTACTCCAAGGAATCCACGCGGGTGCAGCATATGTATATACAATATCTTCCTACACATGTATAAGCAAGCAACGGACGCCAACTTGGTCTAGCCGAAAGCCTCCAAAAGCTAACAAGTTCCCACTTGGGTTCGAATCCCATTAAACGCAACGCGAAGAATTTTGGCGGTCGGCTATGCAGTTTTCGATAGAGTTTTTTGTTAACGATCGTGGCTTTACTTTTGGAGGAGAATAAACCTATATAATGAGGACAAGACTCCTTGTATAATCACTCACTCAAAGATCTAGAGCTTGGAGATCTTCTTGAAGATAGAGTGTTCTCACACTCTTGAAGGAGGTGAAGTTTTGGTGAAGGAGATTGTTGGTATATTTAGGTAGTGATGTGTGTGAACACTCTAGGACTGCCGGGGCACTTTTTTCCCTCTTTAGGAGGTTTCTTTCCCCCGGCTTGTATATACGCCTATTGCCCTAATGGGCTACTTATCTTTGTACATTCTCTAGTAATACATTCAGTCTTGTGTGTTATGCTCCAAGCTTCTTCTTCTTCCTTGTGCTGTTCGCGTGCTTCCGTAGACGTCTAACTCCAACAATTGGTATCAGAGTAGGTCGTCGCTTCTTCTAGGGCGCCGTCGACACTCCTCCGTTTGCAGTCTCAGATTCGCACGAAATTTGGTGAGCATACTCAGGGTGTTTCCGAGATCAAAACAGCTTTGCTATGTGGTGCCAAAATCGCGATCTGAGCTCGTTTCGGCCTCCGAACGCACTATCGTAGCGCTTGTGCAGGCTATTTCGTCCTTTTGTGCCAAAGGTATATACCAGTTTCTGTTCGCCAATTTAAGCGTCTCGAAGTCTGCTACAGGTCTAGCAGAACTCGTTTGGGCAGTTCCGTTCAACTTTTTTAGATACAGTCAATTTTCTGCATCAAGGTATTTCAGTCACCGGCCATGGCTGAAAGCAGTGATGTATTCCGTATGTTGGCTGTTGAGGATAAGTTGGATGGTACCAACTACCCATTATGGGCTTATATGATGCGACATGTACTGGTTGCAAAAGGATTGTGGAACATTGTGCAGGGTGTTGAAAGACGTCCTGTTACACCTGTAACGACAGGTACTGCAAATACAGGTGTTGGAGTTGATGAAGATGGTGTTGAAGATGATATTCCGCAGATTCCTGTTCGTGCTGCTGTTTCTGTTGCACCTACTGCAGAGCAGATTCGTTGGGATGGCAGAGATGCCTAGGCACATGCATTGATAGCTTTGTCTGTCAAACGTGCCCTTATTCCTCACATTCGCTCTTGCAGATTAGCAAAGGATGCTTGGGATACACTTACCACTTTGTACCAGGCTAGGAATGAGGCTCGTGTTGCTTACCTCCGAAAACAGTTGGAGAGTGAGCACATGAATGAAGGTGATTCTATGGACAGTTTTCTTACAAAGATCAAAGACCTGAAGGAACAATTGATTTCTGCTGATGAGGTTATACCAGATAGCTCACTTGTGTAGACCGTTTTGAATGGTCTTCCTGATTCATATCAGAGTTTTGCCTCTACTCTTTGGTTGATGATGAAAGGCAATCCGAATGCCTTGTCATTTGAGGAATTAGTCTCTGTTCTATTGCAGGAAGATCAGTCCAGGCAGAACAGGTCCATTATGCGTGTTGCAGATCAAGCTTTCCTGGCTAGTCAGAAGGGCAAAGGAAAATGGAGCTCTTCTACTAGTAAGCAGAAATCTGCAAATGCTGCACATTCAAAGAACCAAGACAAAGATGAGAAAAAATCAGAAAAGCAGAAATTGTTTTGTAAGTACTGTAAAGGGAATGATCATATCATAAAGAACTGTCCAAAACTGGCTGCTAAAGAGGCAAAGAAGAAAGAGGCTAGAATGGTTGCTGCAGAGGCCTCTACACAATAAACAGAGTCTGCAAATCTTGTGCAGGAAGAAGAATGGGCGTTTACTACTGTCTGCAGTTTTGACCCATCTTCTCCTGATCAGTGCATGTCTGCAGTAGACTCAGATGTTTGGTACTTTGACAGTGGGGCGACCAAACATATTACCTCGCAGCGCAGTTTCTTCTCTTCACTCGAGCCTGCTCCTAGAGGGAATACTGTCACATGCGCCAATAACTCCTCTTATCCTGTTATGGGAGTTGGTAAGATCATTCTGACTACTGCTGATGGTAGTTCTTTCACTTTGTCAGATGCTTTATTTGTGCCAGGGATAAAAAAGAATCTGTTATCAGTTTCTGCATTAGCCAAGATTGGCTTGGTTGTGAAATTTGTTGATGACAGGTGTACAGTCCATGATCTCTCAAATGGCGATGTGATTATTGCTTCTGGCATTTTATGTCGAGGGCTGTATAAGCTCATAGACTATGAAAGATCTGTGAATGATTCGGCATGTGCAGTTCATGATTCTCAGGCTATGTCAGATGCAAAGCTTTGGCATGCACGCTTTGGTCATCTGAATTTTGCTAGTTTGTTACGCCTGCAGAAATCTGAAATGGTGTCCTCTTTGCCCAAACTTGAGGCACCTGGAAAACATGTTTGTGAAGGCTGTATTTTGGGCAAAATGCAGCGTTCTTCCTTTCCAAAAGATGGTTCAGTTTGGGCTACGCAGAAATTGCAGCTTGTACATAGTGATGTCTGTGGTCCTATGCAGACACCCTCTTTTGGAAATTACCTTTCCTTCGTGACTTTCATTGATGATTTTTCCAGGCATGCATGGGTATATCCACTCAAAGCAAAGTCCGAAGTGTTCATGTGCTTCAAACAGTTTTTGGTTTTGGCTGAAAATCTGTCAGCATGTAAAATGGGCACCCTCCGTTCTGATCGAGGGGGGGAATATATGTCTTCAGATTTTAATGCATTTCTGGCTGAACGTGCGATAAAACACCAGTGTACAGTGCTGTATACACCTCAACAGAATGGAGTTGCTGAACGGAAGAACAGGTCTCTCATGGAGATGGCGAGGTGTATGGTCAAGAGTCAAGCTTTACCTCATAGTTTCTGGCTTGAGGCTGTCATGTGTGTAGCATATGTACTGAACAGGTGTCCCACTAAAGCGTTGCAATCTATCACTCCATATGAGGCTTGGCATGACCGCAAGCCATCTGTTGCTCATCTGCGTGTTTTTGGTTGTTTGGCATATGCATTAGTGCCTGAACAACATCGCAAAAAATTGGATGATAAGGCAGTAAAATGTATTTTTGCTGGGTACAGTTCTGAAAGTAAAGGCTATCGTCTGTATCATCCACAGACTAAACGCATTCTGGTTAGCCGTGATGTTGTCTTTGTGGAAGATGCTATTCAGCCATTGCTTTCATGTACTAAGGAGACATCTGTTAGCTCCAAAGACATGTATGATACTTTGATGCCTCTTTTTACAGGTGGACAGGCTAGTGCTGGTCCTAATGAGGCAACTTCTCAGCCTTTGCAGGTTTCATATGATGATGCAGATCATTCCATTTCTGATGCAGATTTACATGATGCACTTGCTGATGAGAGAGCTGATATTGAGCAGGCAAAAACTATGCCAAAATGGCTGGTGCAGACTTTGCGTGACAGCAAATTAGATGCACCTTTGTCATATCGTACTCGTTCAGGCTCTCATAGTGCCTCCTTTGCATCAGATTGCTATGCTATGGCTGCATCTAGTCTCTGTGATGAGAATGAGCCTGTTTCTTTTGATGAAGCACAAAATTCAGAAAATTGGATGGCTGCTATGCAATGTGAATATGATGCTATAATGAAGAATGGTACATGGTCTTTATGTGACTTGCCTCCTGGCAAGAAGGCCATTGGCACTAAGTGGGTATACAAGCTGAAGCGTAAACCTGATGGTACAGTTGACAGGTATAAGGCTAGGCTTGTTGCAAAGGGTTATGCGCAGGAAAGAGGCATTGATTTTGATGAGACCTTTGCACCTACATGCCGTATGACTACTGTTCGGAGCATTTGTGCACTTGCAGCCCATCATGGTTGGAATGTACATCAGTTGGACATTAAAACATCATTTCTGAATGGTGACTTGCATGAAGAAGTGTATGTTTTTCAGCCCCGTGGCTTTGTGCAAAAAGGGCATGAAAACCAGGTGTGCAGGTTAAAGAAGGCGTTATATGGTTTAAAGCAAGCACCACGTGCTTGGTATGAGAAGATACATGCCTATCTGATTGCACATGGTTTTGAGAACAGTCCAACTGAAAGCACCTTATATGTTAAGCGTGCTAATGATGTGCTTCTGATCATTGTTGTCTATGTTGATGACATGCTGCTCACTGGTCCTATTGAGACACATATTGCTGATTTTAAGGCTGATTTGCATGCCTCATTTGAGATGTCTGATTTGGGGCATTTGCATCACTATTTGGGCATTCAATTTATGCACGTTGATGGTGGAATGACTTTGTGTCAAACGAAATATATTGACACATTATTGCAGCGTTTTGGCCTTGAAGACTGTAAGCCTATTGCCACTCCTATGGAGACAGGTTTACGATTGAGTCTTCATGATGCTGGAGATGCATTTGATGTTGTTCTCTATCAGCAGGCTATTGGATGCTTGATTTACTTATGCATTACTCGGCCAGATATTCAGTTTGCTGTCTCACAGATGAGCAGGTTTATGCATTGCGCAGGAGTCACGCATTGGAGAGCGGTTAAGCGCATCTTTCGCTACTTGAGTGGTACTCGGCTACTTGATTTGTTTTATCCCAAGGGGGGATCACTACCGCCAGATTTGCATGCTTTTTCTGACTCAGATTGGGCTGGTTGCTATGACACTCGTGTGTCCACGAGTGGTTTTTGCTTCATGCTTGGTAGCTCATGTATATCTTGGTTGAGCAAGAAGCAGCCTGCTGTGGCCACTTCCAGTTGTGAGGCTGAGTATAGGGCAGCTTTCACAGCGACTATTGAGTGTGTGTGGCTCAGACGCCTTATGGCTGATTTGGGTGTTGGCCAGTCTTCTGCCACCACCATCTTCACTGACAGTCAGAGCGCATTGGCAGTTGCGAGGAACCCTGTGTTCCATGCTCGCACTAAGCACATTGAGGTGCATTATCACTATGTCAGGGAGAGGTTCTCTGCTGGGGAGATCAGCTTGGCATATGTGCCCACGCAGGAGAACATTGCAGACCTTTTCACGAAGGCTCTGCCTAGGGAGAAGTTTGAAGCTTTCCACAAAGCTTTGGGCTTACTTCCTTTTGTGGAGTGATTTCCACATAGCTTGGCACTTCCTTATACATGAGTGCCAGCTCCTTGTTCACAGCATCACTCCCAGGGGGGATTTGTTGATATATTTAGGTAGTGATGTGTGTGAACACTCTAGGACTGCCGGGGCACTTTTTTCCCTCTTTAGGAGGTTTTTTTCCCCCGGCTTGTATATACGCCTATTGCCCTAATGGGCTACTTATCTTTGTACATTCTCTAGTAATACATTCAGTCTTGTGTGTTGTGCTCCAAGCTTCTTCTTCTTCCTTGTGCTGTTCGCGTGCTTCCGCAGACGTCTAACTCCAACAGAGAGGCTACTCTCATTACAGCAGGAAGTCTTCTATGAGGTGGTGGTAACTATCTTTTGTGAGTTAACCTTGTGGTCGATTTACAATTTTGTTACACTATTTTGTTAGCTTCGTTGCTTCATTCTCTTCACTCATACTTAGATTATTTCGACATAATCTAAATTTTGTATCATCATCTTCTTATTCTTCCATTAGTGAGTGCACCACTTTATATGGTTGAGTAGTACTCCCATGTTGTAATTTGGACATCTATTATTTTTAGTGAAGTAAGCATCCAGCTTATGTTCCCTATCCTTGTCTCAAGATCCCTTTCTTTCTCTATCTCACTTATCATCTTGTCAATTAAGTTGTGTATGCTCAAGAGGTTTTAGTATTGGAACGATCCTGGGGCCCCAAATTCCAACACTTGGTATCAAAGCTTTAGGGTTTTGGTATCAGAGCTACATAATTGAGATACACACTTAAGATAAGATGAGTGAGATTAGAATTGAGATTGAAGACAAGTTAGATGGATCTTCTCATTATCCCATGTGGAGTTTCATGATGATGAACTTGTTAGTGACAAAGGATTTATGGAGTATCGTGAATGGATCCTTAACAAGACCAAGACGAGAAGGCGAAGAAGGGTCTACAACAGCTTCAACAGGTACTGGAATTACTATTACAGAACCAACTGAAGAAGAGGTAACCGCTTCGACATCCAGAGTCACTGCTAGGTCTTTACCTAGAGTTCCTCCTACTGAAGATCAGGCAAGATGGGATGCTAGAGATGCTTTAGCACTTCCATTCATAGCAATGAATGTCAAAAAGCATATTCTACCAGAGATCAGATCTTGCAGAAGTTCTAGTCAAGCTTGGTTAAAGCTCGAGAATCTTTTTCAGAGCAGAAATCTTGCTAGGAAAGCTCACTTGAGGAGACAACTAGCAAATACAAGGATGAAAGCTGGTGAGTCAATTCAAACCCACATTACGAGACTCGTTGACTTGAGAGATCAACTTCTAAATGTAGGAGTTGAGATATCAGATGAAGAATTGATAAATACGCTGATTAATTCACTTCCTATTTCATATCGATCTTTCATAACCACTCTTACCCTTACCACAAGAGATAGAGAGGTTACATTTGAAGAGTTAGAGTTCTTGTTGCTTCAAGATGAAGATCAGTTGAAGGGAATGGAAGAGAATGAAGAAGCACTTTCATCTTCATCAAAGGGTAAGAAGAAGAAGGATAAGAAGAAGAAGGATAAGAAGAAGGAAAAACAATCCAAGAAGGAAAGTAGATCCCTCTCACCTTCTACTTCAGATTCTGTATCTACGACATCTAAAGAGAATTCTTCTAAGAAGAAGGTAAAAATATGTTCTTTTTGCAAGAAACGTGGACATATTCAGTCAGAATGTTATAGAAGGATTGCAGCAGAAAAGAAAAAAGCATCAGTTAATGTTGCAGAAGATGATAAAAAAGCGAAATCTCAAGGTGATTCTTATGCTTGTATCACCATTGAGGAAGTAGCTCTTGATCAAGCAGCTTTACAAGTTCTTTCAGCAAGTCCTTGGATATTCGACTCAGGTGCTACTAAGCATATGACAGGTTGCAGAGATGTATTTTCTTCTCTTTCCTATTCTTCAGGTAGAAGAGTTACTATTGCAGATGGCAATGATTTGGATGTTGTGGGAATAGGTACAATAACCCTAAAGTCAAGAGAAGGTGGTGTTTTTCAAATTTCAGATGTCCTTTATGTACCTGAAATGAAGATAAATCTGCTATCTATATATGCATTTTTAAGTGATGGTTTTAAAGTTGTATTTGAGAAAGATCTTTGTAAGGTCTTATCACATAAAGAAGACAAGTGTCTTTTACAAGGTGAGCATAAAGGAGGGGTCTTTGTTTTGTCAAAAATCAGTCAAGCATATGCAGTCAAATCTTCGTCACCGGTGGAAGATATGAAGCTATGGCATGAAAGATTTGGACATATCAATTTTGGAGCTCTCAAGAATATCAAAGACAGAGGTATGGTTGAGAGTTTACCTTCATTCAAGCTGCCTGATGATTCAGATATATGTGAAGGTTGTCTTGAAGGTAAGATGCATAAACTACCTTTCAAGAAACATGGTCATATTACAACTACCAGGAAATTGCAGATTATTCATTCAGATGTGAATGGACCTATGAAAGTAGACTCTATTCAGGGTTTCAGGTATTTTGTCCTATTTGTGGATGATTTTACAAGATACTCATGGATCTATGGTCTTAAGTCAAAGTCAGAAGTCTTTCCTATGTTCAAGAAGTTTGTAGCTATGGTTAAAAATGAAAGTCAGGAAACTATCCAGATTCTAAGAAGTGATAGAGGTGGAGAATACTTGTCAAATGATTTCCAGACATTTCTCGATGAGAAAGGTATTACTCGACACCTTACTATTGCTTATACTCCTCAGCAAAATGGTGTTGCAGAAAGAAAGAATAGAGTGCTTGTTGAAATGATGCAGAGCATGATGGTGTCCAAGAGGCTTTCACCAAAATTCTGGTTTGATGTAGTACATACAGCTAATCACATTTTGAAGAGGTCATCTACAAAAGCTTTAAAGGTAATCACACCGTATGAGGCTTATAATGGTAGAAAACCTAATGTGAGTTACTTCAAAGTGTTTGGATCACTTTCTTATGTACATGTTGAGAAAAAGGACCGAGGCAAACTAGATGTAAAGGCAAAGAAAGCTGTTTTTATTGGATATCCTGTTGAAAGCAAAGGATACAGGTTTTATGTTCTAGAGACAGGTGAAGTTATTCTTTCACGTAATGCTTATATTGCTGAAGATAAGGTTCATGATAAAGAAGCAGAAATTCCGGAGTTCATTAGTGAAAATGACTATGGAATTTTTAGAAAGATTCTGGATGTACATGTTCAACCATATCAGGAGGGAAGTAAAACTCAAATTCCTAGTATTCAAGAAAAAGTTGAAGAAAGAGGAATTCAACAATCTTCTACAGACTCAGTTCCACAAGAAACTTTGATTCCAGAAATGGAAGAAGTTAAAGTTCCAGAAAGTCCTAGCACCTCGATAGGACAAGTTCCAGAACTTGTGGAAGCTGAAAGTTCAGAAAGAGTTTCACCACTATTCAAGGATACACCTACGTGGTTATATCAGACTTGGAAAGATAGTGGTATAAAAACTTTTACTGGAAGAACAAGGAGTCAGACTAGACAACAACAACAAGATCATGTAAGAACAAGAAGTCAAACTAGACAACAAAAAGATCATGTAAGTTTTGCTGAAGACTTCGAGATTCATGATATTTTGGCACTTACGACTGTTGAAGATGAACCTGCGTGTGTTAAAGATGCACTTAACATTCCTATTTGGAGAAAAGCTATGCAAGAAGAGATTGATTCTATTCGTAAGAATCAAACTTGGCAGCTATGTGAGTTACCAGAAGGAAAGATGGCTATAGGTGTAAAATGGATCTTCTAAATCAAAAGGAAAGCAGATGGTACTATTGATAGATACAAGGCCAGGTTGGTTGTCAAAGGATATGCACAACAAAAAGGTATTGATTATGATGAGACATTTGCTCCTACGTCTAGGATGACTATTATTAGGTCAGTACTTGCTCTAGTAGCACATTTTGGTTGGCATATATATCAACTTGACATTAAGACTGCTTTTCTAAATGGTGAATTACACGAGGATGTGTATATTCAGCAGCCAAAAGGTTTTGAAGAGACAGGTAAAGAACACTTAGTGTGTAAGCTTATAAAAGCTTTGTGTGGTTTAAAACAGGCACCTAGAGCATGGTATGAAAAGATACATACATATCTTTTATCCATTGGTTTCCATAACTCAGATGCAGCTCCAACTCTTTATGTCAAAGCTAAAATAGGTATGATGATTATAGCAATCATTTATGTGGATGATATTATAGTCACAGGTCCCAGAGATAAAGATTTGCAGATGTTCAAAGAAGAATTGAAGCAAACATTTGATGTAAATGATTTAGGCATTTTACATTATTATCTTGGGATTCAGTTTCTGTTTCGAGATAAGTGTATCTACATGACATAACAGAAGTACATTGAGAAACTTTTGGAAAGGTTTCAGATGGGTGATTCTAAACCTATGCAAACACCTATGGATCAGACACGTCTTTACAAATGGTAGCAGATGCAGAGCCATTTGATGCTACTCTATATAGTCAAGCAGTTGGTTGCTTGATTTATCTTTGTAATACACGTCCTAATATACAGTTTGCAGTTTCTCAAGTATCAAGGTTCATGCAGAATCCGACAGTGTTACATTGGAAAGCAGTAAAGCGGATCTTTCGTTATTTGAAGGGAACTTCAAATTATGCTATGGTATTTTCGAAATCTACACATTTGTTACTAAAAGGATTTTCAGATTCTGATTGGGCAGATGATAGAGACACAAGAAGAAGTACTAGTGGATTTTGTTTTTATCTTGGAGATTGTCTTATCTCATGGTATTCAAAGAGACAACCCACTATTGCCACTTCATCATGTGAAGCTGAATATCTTGCAACATTTACAACTACTCTAGAGTCAGTATGGTTGTAGAAGATTTTCAGTTATCTTGATGTAAGAGTACATCAACCCATTCAGATATTTTCAGATAGCGAGAGTGCTATAGCTATAGCTAAGAATCTAGTGCATCATGCAAGGACAAAGCATATAGAGGTACACTACCACTATATTCGAGAGCAGATAGCTAAGAAGCACATTGAGCTAGTTTATGTTCCTTCTAGTGAGAATGTTGCAGATATTTTTACCAAAGCATTGACTAGAGATAGTCATGAGAAGATTTGCAGGTTACTGAAGCTTGTACCAATATAACATTGAAGGAGGGATTGTTAAAAGTCAATGTCTTTATTGGCTTATCAATTAGCTTCACTAAGCATCAACTTCAAGTCTTAGTTCTTCAACAGTTTTATAGCAATTTTATAAACTACTCCAAGGAATCCACGCGGGGGTAGTGTATGTATATACAATATCTTTGTAGACATGTATAAGCAAGCAACGAACGGCAATTTGGTCTAGCCCAAAGCCTCCAAAAGCTAACACGATCCCACCCGGGTTCGAATCCGGTTAAACACAACGCGAAGAATTTTGGCGGTCGGCTATGCAGTTTCCGATAGAGTTTTTTGTTAACGATTGTGGCTTTAATTTGATCGTAGCCTTTTTTACGATTGTGCTTTTGGAGGAGAATAAAACTATATAATGAGGACAAGACTCCTTGTATAATCACTCACTCAAAGATCTAGAGCTTGGAGATCTTCTTGAAGACAGAGTGTTCTCACACTCTTGAAGGAGGTGAAGTTTTGGTGAAGGAGAGGCTACTCTCATTGCAGCAGGAAGTCTTCTATGAGGTGGTGGTAACTATCTTTTATGAGTTAACCTTGTGGTTGATTTACAATTTCGTTACACTATTTTGTTAGCTTCGTTGCTTCATTCTCTTCACTCACACTTAGATTATTTCGACATAATCTAAATTTTGTATCATCATCTTCTTATTCTTCCATTAGTGAGTGCAACACTTTATATGGTTGAGTAGTACTCCCATGTTGTAATTTGGACATCTATTATTTTTAGTGAAGTAAGCATCCAGCTTACGTTCCCTATCCTTGTCTCAAGATCCCTTTCTTTCTCCATCTCACTTATCATCTTGTCAATTAAGTTGTGTATGCTCAAGAGGTTTTAGTATTGGAATGATCCTGGGGCCCCAAATTCCAACATCATGTTGTGTTTGTAACATCATAAGTGGCTTCCAATTTTCAATCCTCTTTTTGCTACTATTTCTTGGGAATAATCTTGATAACAACTTCATAGAGACATTCAGGTAGTGCACAGAAAGAAACTTCCTCCTTGCCACACCATGCATAATTGAGTAGTCACCACATGCTTGAAAGTCTTGAAAAGCTCATTGATGAGGTCATCTAGCTCAAGGCTTTTTCCATTAGGAAGCTAATCAATAACCTCAAGAATCTCATCATCTAAAATGGGAGCCTCGAGAAGAGGCTTCAAAATTTTTGGAATTATTTTGGATCTAATTCTAGAGATGGCTGCCATGCAGTCATCCTTGTGAGGAGTATTATGTGTGGAAACCCCAAAAAGTTGGGTAAAGTTATTGACAATCAACAATCTAAGGATTGCTAGGTGGCAATCCTTTCTTAATCAAATTGGGAGCATACACGAGGACTATGGTTAATTGTAGAGGATCCCAAAAGGGAGCAACAATCCACTGATGCCTCAGATCCTCATGGATATTCACAACTCTATTGAACCACCTATTATTAATGTCGAAAGCTGAACCATCACTTCCCCTAGGGTGTGTGGTGGAGAGTTAGATATGGGAGGACAAAATACATTTTAGTTTCTTTTGAAGGTCCTCCCCATCAATTTGATCTCTTGAAGATAGATGAAGTCTGGGTTTAGGATTTTATCGAGGATCCATTGGCCAATAATGGCCACCCTTGAGGGGCTAGACAACCCTCCAACATTGAATGAAATAATTATCATTATTGGTGGTTAAGTTCTTTGTAGGGAGGGGCTTTGCGCTTCTTTTTCTTGTTTTTTTCATCATCCTCTTTCTTCGAGGTGAAAGGGTCGTGACATAGTATTTTACCATTAAGGGGGCTCCCCATGAAGAACTTTGGTCGTTTCTATTGATTCTCATTATTACGTTTGTAGGAATATCTAATGTTTATCCCTCGAAGCAAATGGCCATTCAAAAAACTATTCATACAACTGAAATTATGCCATATCATTATTTAAGGACAACCAAATGAGGTGTGAACGAAAATTTGACCTGAAAAAAGGCAACATACCACAGATATATACAGAGAGGACATGTGGTCCTTTGGGTCCTTCATGACATGACATGCTTACAAGGTTTGAATGTTATTACATAAACTGAGACGCATATGATAAGTAAAGCGATATTAAAACAAAGTTAAGTCTTCTCGAAAGTTTTAATGAAGGAAGTTCGGCCTTAGTCTACTCTCCTGGACTTGAATTAATTAAAAAAGAAAGTACAAGAGAAGAGGACTAGTGCCTATGGGATCCCCCAAATCCCACAGACTAGAGGTAGCTTTTACAGAGTTTAGATGGCATTACAAAGAGGTTAGTCACACTCTGATCACCCTCATGTGAGGCTCACTTGGGTTTAAGCTTGTTGTTGATCAAAAGGAGCACTTGATGATGCCTGACAGGGGGGGGGGGGATTTCTTATAGTTAGCAATCCTATTGCCAAGGAAGAACAACGATTTCTCAATCGATCACTCTTTGGGAGACTCACCAAAGTTAAAGGCACATCTTTCTCACTAGATTTTCCATATGACCTCCCCCTGATAGCATTCCAGAGAGTCGTCGAGCAGCCGATCGCTTCACCCAACAACGCTTGCTTCCAATTAATATGTTTCTGAACTCTAATTTTCTTTCTGACAATATGCCAGAGTCTGTTAGAGTTGGAACAAGTAAAGAATATGTGAGAGACATCTTTGATGGACCGGTAGCAGTGTTTGCACCAAGGAGGTATCCCACAAAATTTGCTAGCCTTAAGGTTGGTCCATATTCCACGATGAAGAATTTGCCATAAGAGGACATACTTTTTGATTTCTATGAGAGGGTGCCAGATATCCATGAAATTCATGTCCCACCGAAGCCACGTCTAGGGTAGACACCACTTCTTGTTAAGGTTAACATAATAATCAATGGTTTCTTTGATGTTTGGGATTTTTGATAGGCAATTACCATTGTGCCATCTGAGACCAAGGGAGCTCAGCGTGTCGTGTCCCATGAGAAGGTGAACTTTAGATCGGTCCCAGGCGAGACGTTTGCTTTGCAAAGTGTTCCATTCTTCATAGGAAATGTTGACACTAGAGTCAATATCCTCAAAGTTGATCCACTAATTGGCGTTTTGCTTCCAGAGATGTTTCCATTTTTTGAAGCCTTTGTTAGATAGCCTCTTGGCATTTCGAATGTTCCAAGATTCCACGATCTCGATACCATGGACAGTTGTTTGACTCGTTCTTTTATTATTATTATTGTTCCTTGTCACATAAAGTCTTCAGGAAAGTTGTTTCACTTGTTCTTTTATTATTATTATTGTTCCTTGTCACATAAAGTGATGACCATATGAAACTCTGATGTGACAAAGGAGATGGTTCCGGCTAGCTTTGTAGTAGTTAAGCTATGTTTGTGCGTGTGTGTGTTACCATGGATAACCATGCTTATAAATAAACAACCTCTCAAAAGATCTTCATACAGGAACAAACTTCCCATGACATGACATCCTTCTATGTGAGCTTAAAGCCATCTGAAAACTGTTGATATATTTAGGTAGTGATGTGTGTGAACACACTAGGACCGCCGGGGCACTTTTTTCCCTCTTTAGGAGGTTTTTTTCCCTCGGCTTGTATATACGCCTATTGCCCTAATGGGCTACTTATCTTTGTACATTCTCTAGTAATACATTCAGTATTGTGTGTTTGTGCTCCAAGCTTCTTCGTCTTCCATGTGCTGTTCGCGTGCTTCCGCAGAAGTCTAACTCCAACAATTGGTACCAGAGCAGGTCGTCGCTTCATCTAGGGTGCCATCGACACTCCTCCGTTTGCAGTCTCAGAATCGCATGAATTTGGGTGAGCATAGTCAGCTTGTTTCCAATATCAAAACTGCTTCGCTTTGTGGTGCCGAAATCGCGATCTGAGCTCGTTTCAGCCTCCGAACGCACTATCGCAGCACTTGTGCAGGCTATTTTGTCTTTTTGTGCCAAAGGTATATACCAGTTTCTATTTGCCAATATGAGCGTCTCAAAGTCTGCTACAGGTCTAGAAAACCTCATCTGGGCAGTTCTATTCAACTTTTTGAGATACAATCAATTTTCTACATCAAGGTATTTTAGTCACCGGCCATGGCTGAAAGCAGTGATGTATTCCGTATGTTGGTTGTGGAGGATAAGTTGGATGGTACCAACTACCCATTATGGGCTTATATGATGCAACATGTATTGGTTGCAAAAGGATTGTGGAACATTGTGCAGGGTGTTGAAAAACGTCTTGTTACACCTGCAACAACAGGTACTACAAATACAAGTGCTAGAGCTGATGAAGATGGTGTCGAAGATGATATTCCACAGATTCTTGTTCGTGCTGCTATTTCTGTTGCACCTACTCTAGAGCAGATTCGTTGGGATGGCAGAGATGCCCAAGCACATGCATTGATAGCTTTGTCTGTCAAATGTGCCATTATTCCTCATATTTTCTCTTGCAGAACAGCTAAGGATGCTTGGGATACACTTACCACATTGTACCAAGCTAGGAATGAGGCTCGTGTTGCTTACCTCCAAAAGCAGTTGGAGAGTGAGCACATGAATGAAGGTGATTCTATGGACAATTTCCTAACGAAGATCAAAGACTTGAAGGAACAATTGATTTCTTCTGATGAGGTTATACTAGATAGCTCACTTGTGCAGACCGTTCTGAATGGTCTTCCTGATTCATATGAGAGTTTTGCTTCTACTTTTTGTTTGATGATGAAAGGAAATCCGAATGCCTTATCATTTGAGGAGTTAGTCTCTATTCTATTGCAGGAAGATCACTCCAGGCAGAACAGGTCCATTATGCGAGTTGTAGATCAAGCTTTCATAGCTAGTCAGAAGGGCAAAGGAAAATGGAGCTCTTCAACTAGTAAGCAAAAATATGCTAATTCTGCATATTCGAAGAAGGAAGATAAAGATGAGAAGAAATCAGAAAAGCAGAAATTGTTTTGTAAGTACTGTAAAGGGAATGATCATATCATAAAGAACTGTCCAAAATTGGCTGCTAAATAGGCAAAGAAGAAAGAGGCTGGAATGGTTGTTGTAGAGGCCTCTACACCAAAAACAGAGTCTGCAAATCTTGTGCAGGAAGAAGAATGGGCATTTACTACTGTCTGTAGTTTTGACCCATCTTCTCATGAGCAGTGCATGTCTGCAGTTGATTCAGATGTTTGCCAGTATTTTGATAGTGGGGCAACCCAACATATTACCTTGCAGTGCAGTTTCTTCTCTTCACTCGAGCCTGCCCCTACAAGGAATACTGTTACATGTGCCAACAACTCCTCTTATCCTGTTATGGGAGTTGGTAAGATCATTTTGACTACTGCTGATGGTAGTTCTTTCACTTTGTCAGATGCTTTATTTGTGCCAGGGATCAAGAAGAATCTGTTATCAGTATCTGCATTAGCCAAGATTGGCTTGGTTATGAAATTTGTTGTTGACAGATGTACAGTTCATGATCTGTCAAATGGCGATGTGATTATTGCTTCTGGTATTTTATGTCGTGGGTTGTATAAGCTCATAGACTATGAAAGATCTGTAAATGATTTGGCATGTGCAGTAAATGATTCTTAGGCTATGTCAGATGCAAAGCTTTGGCATGCACGCTTTGGTCATCTGAATTTTGCTAGTTTGTTATGCCTGCAGAAATCTGAAATGGTGTCCTCTTTGCCCAAACTTGAGGCACCTGGAAAACATGTTTGTGAAGGCTGTGTTTTGGGCAAAATACAGCGTTCCTCATTTCCAAAAGATGGTTCAGTTCGGGCTACACAAAAATTGCAGCTTGTACATAGTGATGTCTATGGTCCTATGCAGACACCCTCTTTTGGAAATTACCTTTACTTCGTGACTTTCATTGATGATTTTTCCAGGCATGCATGGGTATATCCACTCAAAGCAAAGTCCGAAGTGTTCATGTGCTTTAAACAGTTTTTGGTTTTGGCTGAAAATCTCTCAGCATGTAAAATGGGCACCCTCCGTTTTGATCGAGGGGGGGAATATATGTCTTCTGATTTTAATGCATTTCTGGTTGAACATGGGATAAAACACCAGTGTACAGTGCTGTATACACCTCAACAAAATGGAGTTGCTAAATGGAAGAATAGTTCTCTCATGGAGATGGCGAGGTGTATGGTCAAGAGTCAGGCTTTACCTCATAGTTTCCGGCTTGAGGCTGTCATGTGTGCAGCATATGTACTGAACAGGTGTCCCACTAAAGCACTGCAGTCTATCAGTCCATATGAGGCTTGGCATGATCGCAAGCCATCTGTTGCTCATCTGCGTGTTTTTGGTTGTTTGGCATACACATTAGTGCTTGAACAACATCGCAAAAAATTGGATGATAAAGCAGTAAAATGTATTTTTGTTGGGTACAGTTCTGAAAGTAAAGGCTATCGTCTGTATCGTCCACATACTAAACGCATTCTGGTTAGCCGTGATGTTGTTTTTGTGGAAGATGCTATTCAGCCATTGCTTTCATGTACTAAGGAGGCATCTGGTAGCTCCAAAGACATGTATGATACTTTGATTCCTCTTTTTACAGGTGGACAGTCTACTGCTGGTCCTAATGAGGCAACTTCTAAGCCTTTGCAGGTTTCATATGATGATGCAGATCATTCCATTTTTGATGCAGATTTACATGATGCACTTGTTGATGAGAGAGCTGATATTGAGCAAGCAAAAACTATGCCAAAATGGTTGGTGCAGACTTTGCGTGACAACAAATTAGATGCACCTTTGTCATATCGTACTCATTCAGGCTCTCATAGTGCCTCCTTTGCATTAGATTGCTATGTTATGGCTGCGTCTAGTCTCTGTGATGAGAATGAGCCTGTTTCTTTTGATGAAGCACATAATTCAAAAAATTGGATGACTGCTATGCAATCTGAATATGATGCTATAATGAAGAATGGTACATGGTTTTTATGTGACTTGCCTCCTCGCAAGAAGGCCATTGGCACTAAGTGGGTATACAAGCTGAAGCGTAAACCTGATGGTACAATTGACAGGTATAAGGCTAGGCTTGTTGCAAAGGGTTATGCGCAGGAAAGAGGCATTGATTTTGATGAGACCTTTGCACCTACATGCCGTATGACTACTGTTCGGAGCATTTGTGCACTTGCAGCCCATCATGGTTGGAATGTACATCAATTGGACATTAAAACAACATTTCTGAATGGTGACTTGCATGAAGAAGTGTATGTTTTTCAGCCCCGTGGCTTTGTGCAGAAGGGGCATGAAAACTAGGTGTGTAGGTTAAAGAAGGCATTATATGGTTGAAAGTAAGCACCACGTGCTTGGTATGAGAAGATACATGCCTATCTGGTTGCAAATGGTTTTGAGAATAGTCCAACTAAAAGCACCTTATATGTTAAGCGTGCTACTGATGTGCTTCTGATCATTGTTGTATATGTTGACGACATGCTACTCACTGGTCCTATTGAGAAGCATATTACTGATTTCAAGGCTGATTTGCATGCCTCATTTGAGATGTCTGATTTGGGGCATTTGCATCACTATTTGGGCATTCAGTTTATGCAAGTTGATGGTGGAATGGCTTTGTGTCAAACGAAATATATTGACACATTATTGCAGCGTTTTGGCCTTGAAGACTGTAAGCCTATTGCCACTCCTATGGAGATAGGTTTACGATTGAGTCTTCATGATGCTGGAGATGCATTTGATGCTGTCCTCTATCAGCAGGCTGTTGGATGCTTGATTTACTCATGCATTACACGGCTAGATATTCAATTTGCTGTCTCACAGATGAGCAAGTTTATGCATTGCCCAGGAGTCACGCATTGGAAGGCTATTAAGCGCATCTTTCGCTACTTGAGTGGTACTCGGCTACTTGGGTTGTTTTATCCCAAGGGGGGATCACTACCGCCAGATTTGCATGCTTTCTCTGACTCAGATTCGACTGGTTGCTATGACACTTGTGTGTCCACCAGTGGTTGATGCTTCATGCTTGGTAGCTCATGTATATCTTTGTTGAGCAAGAAGCATCCTACTGTGGCCACTTCCAGTTGTGAGGCTGAGTATAGGGCAGCTTTCACAGCTACTGTTGAGTGTGTGTGGCTGAGACGCCTTATGGCTGATTTGGGTGTTGGTCAGACTTCTGCCACCACCATCTTCACTGATAGTCAGAGCGCATTGGCAGTTGCGAGGAACCCTGTGTTCCATGCTCACACTAAGCACATTGAGGTGCATTATCATTATGTCAGGGAGAGGTTCTCTGCTGGGGAGATCAGCTTGGCATATGTGCCCACGCAGGAGAACATTGCAGACCTTTTCACGAAGGCTCTGCCTAGGGAGAAGTTTGAAGCTTTCCGCAAAGCTTTGGGCTTACTTCCTTTTGTGGAGTGATTTCCACATAGCTTGGCACTTCCTTATACATGAGTGCCAACTACTTGTTCACCGCATCACTCCGAGGGGGGATTTGTTGATATATTTAGGTAGTGATGTGTGTGAACACACTAGGACCGCCGGGGCACTTTTTCCCCTCTTTAGGAGGTTTTTTTCCCTCGGCTTGTATATACGCCTATTGCCCTAATGGGCTACTTATCTTTGTACATTCTCTAGTAATACATTCAGTATTGTGTGTTTGTGCTCCAAGCTTCTTCGTCTTCCTTGTGCTGTTCGCGTGCTTCCGCAGACGTCTAACTCCAACAAAAACAACTATAACACTGTCAAAAGGGGGCGTACCAAGGGCATATATAAAAAGAAGAGATGTTGGTACTTCATGACATGACATGACATGTTTTGTTGACTCTCAATGCAGTTGTACAATGTGAGGCCCAGATAAGGAATAAAGCTCCGATAAGGTACAAAGAACTTGAACCCACAAGGAATAAAGCTCCAATAAGGTGCAAAGAACTTGAACCCACAATGGTTTTCTTGGTTTTCTTTCTCGCTTGCGTTTTCGTTCTGATATATAGTGGTAGTAACATGAAGCTATGAGGTGGCAAGATCATAGAGGAAAACTATGAAGCCTACATTGTAGTACCCATATGATCTCCATGAACCACAAAACAAGGGGATACAACGACAAGAAACTCTAGTTACAGGTTATAGGCCAACTACTTTACCATTTATGTTATCATGGAAATCCCATTTTACCTTACCTTGGTTTCAAGCCTTAAGGCCAACTTTGGAATTGGTTAGAATGGCTATGGTTTAATTTTTTTTGACACTCGGCCCAAAGTCAGCTTCATTAATAGGTTGAAAGCTTCGACACATCTGCACCTGGAGTCGCATATCGAAGGACTTGAGGTCCCCATGGATACCCATGGACTTGAGGTCCCCATAATTCATGTCTATGCTTACTAAAGAAAACAATGCCATTGACTCTAAAGCTCCTCCATCCTATAGCTTTCTTTCTTTAACAAGGTCTTTCAAAGTTTTAGCTCGTAGTAGTTTCGCACTGTCCAATTTGTTGAGTTCCTTCCTGTTAAATGTTAATCGTTAAACTTCCAATTTCAGACTCAAAATACTTTCAAGTTCATACGTTTCCGAACCTTTCCTAACCGTAAATTACCTCTTAGCCACGTGGGTCCTTGGGAGTGGTAGGGGTCTATTAGACAGAGGCCCTGTACTATTTTCCCAACTTATTACACAATCATAATTACGTCTAGCGTCTTAGCTCCGTGCGCAATTCTGAACAACCGATGACTGTTCGTTGTACTAGACTTAGAATTTCTGAATTAATCCTGCTATGATGGTCTGAGCAGTAGTCCGGTGACTTGTGTCCAATAGAATAATCTACTTCAGTAAACGAAGATCACCTAATA